>CM059808.1:32407529-32800029 GCA_030435695.1 Brachymystax lenok tsinlingensis | reverse complement strand
CTTCTTGACACAATGCCCGCTTAACCCAGAAGCCAGCCACATCAATGTGTCGGAGGAAACACCATACACCTGGCGACCGTGTCAGCGTGCATGCGCCCGGCCCGCCACAGGAGTCACTAGAGCACGATGGGACAAGGACATCCCTGCCGGCCAAACCCTCCCCAAGCCCGGACGACGCTGGGCTGATTGTGCGCTGCCCCATGGGTCTCCCGGTCGCGGCTGGCTGCGACACAGCCTGGACTCGAACCAGGATCTCTAGTGACACAGCTAGCACTGCGATGCCTTAGACCACTGCACACCTCGTGAGGCACACATACACATATTTGTAGCGAAATGCTTGTCTAGAGCTATGCACACTTGGATTGTTAAATATTTCCAAATGTTTCTTACAAAAATTCTTCAAGCTCTGTCAAGTTGATTGTTGATCATTGTTACACAGCCATTTCCAAGTCTTGCCATAGATTCTCAAGCCGATTTAAGTCAAAAATGTATCTAGGCCACTGATGAACATTCAATGTCATCTTGGTAAGCAGCTTCAGTGTATATTTGTCCTTGTGTTTTAGGTTATTATCTTGCTGAAAGGTGAATTTGTCTCCCAGTGTCGGTTGAAAAGCATTTTATGTGTTGTATTTGCCCCAAACATAAGGCTTTGTATTCAGGACATAAAGTTAAATACTTTGTTCAATTATTTGCAGTTTTACTTTAGTTCCTTATTGGAAACAGGATGCATGTTTTGGAGTATTTGTATTCTGTATAGGCTTCCTTCTTTTCACTCTGTCAATTAGGTTATTATTGTGGAGTAACTACAATGTTGTTGATCCATCCTCAGTTTTCTCCATCCTCAGTATTCTCCTATCACATTGGCCTCATGGTGAAATTGCTGAGAAGTTTCCTTCCTCTCCGGCAACTGAGTTACAAAGGAAGCCTGTATCTTTGTAGTGACTGGGTGTATTGATACACCATCCAAAGTGTAATTAATAACTTCACCATGCTCAAAGGGATATTTAATGTTTACTTTTTAACATTTATAAACCCATCTGCCAATAGGTTCCCTTCTTTGCGAGGCATTGGAAAACCTCCCTGTTGTTTGTGGTTGAATCTGTTTTTGAAATTCACTGCTTGACTGGGGGACCTTACAGATAATTGTATGTGTGGGGTAGAGAGATGAGGTAGTCATTCAAAAATCATGTTAAACACTATTATTGTACACAGAATCCATTAAACTTATGTTACTTGTAAAGCACACTTTTGTATTCTGAATTTATTTACATTTGCCATAACAAAGGGGTTGAATACTTATTGACTCAAGACTTTTCAGCTGTTGAGGTTGCAGGTAGCTTAGTGGTTAGAGCGTTGGGCCAGTAACCGAAAGGTCACTGGATCGAATCCCCGAGCTGAGAAGGTAAAAATCTGTCATTCTGCCCCTGAACAAGGCAGTTAACCCACTGTTCCCTGGTAGGACGTCATTGTAAATAAGAATTTGTTCTTAACTGACTTGTCTACTTAAATAAAGGTAAAAAAATATATAGATATTAATTTGTAAAAATGTCTGAAAACATAATTCACTTTGACATTACGGTATGTAGGCCAGTGACCCAAAATCTCAATATAATACATTTTCAGGCTGTAACACAACAAAATGTGGAAAAGGTCAAGTTGTGTGAATACTCTCTGATGGCACTGTACCTCCTTGGCAAGCCACCCATTAAAATAGATTGAGAGTTTGGCAGCTTATGATGCCGCGTGTGAATGTAGCTCTTTTAAACGTTTGTGAAGGGTTTTTGTTCCACTTACTTGCATATTATTTAGTTTCATATTTGCATATACAGTGCCTCATTGGTTAGAAAAAATTATCAGTTCTGTTCTAAAAATGAGTTGTAGGCCTCTGTACGGCTATCTTAAAATATCACTAAATACAGTTTAAAAAAAATTAACGTTGCAAATGTATAATTCAAATGTATATAGTAGAGGATTAGAGGTTAGCTCAAGGTGGGGGCTTGTTGTTTTTAGCAATGGAGGGACTGAAGAAAGGAGTAGAAAGGAAGAGTTACTGAGAGAGGGAGTGGGAGGACAGAGGCGATGAGAGGGCCCCTTCTCAGTGGAAGTGGGCCGAAGAGACACCCCTCTAACACGTCTGTTTGCTTGTGCTCATGCATGACTGCACTCACACGCGCGCATACGCACACACACACACACACAATGTATGTGCACGCACACATGCACCAGACAGGCAGACAGACAGACACTTGCATTGGTTTGTTGGTTTCTGTCTCTGAACAGTCCGTATTGCAGTTTCAAGGAGTGAAAAGGGAGCACTTCTTTATGCATATCTATTGACGTCTATTGATGTCTATTGATATCTATTGATGTCTATTGACATATTTTCCCTTTTCTATTAACACCCGGTAGTGGAGCTGAGCTGCAGAATTGATCTGTCTTGATGGGGCAGTTCACACCTCCACACGCTCAGAGAATTCCCCACCCTCCATTAGTTTTACCAGGCTGGGATGATGGTTTCACTAATTTCAGATAACTTTATTCCTTCAACTAATAGCACTCAAGTCTCCTCAAATTCTTCTTAAGTGTTGTGTTCATCTAACAGGGTGTAACAGGTCGGTCGGGCCGACAGAGGCCTGTTCAACCACTCAGCCTGTTACAAGAGAAAGGGAAAACTCTCTCTCTCTAATCTTTTACTGATGGTTTCTCTCTCCTCTGATGTTCCTACTGCTTCCACACACGGCACCCAAGTCTCTCTCCTCTGATGTTCCTACTGCTTCCACACACGGCACCCAAGTCTCTCTCCTCTGATGTTCCTACTGCTTCCACACACGGCACCCAAGTCTCTCTCCTCTGATGCCCCTACTGCTTCCACACACGGCACCCAAGTCTCTCTCCTCCAATTCTCCTCAAATGCCAATGTTCATCATAGAAAGGGAAAGGGAGAGGGAGTATTCCATCAGGAATGTTTTACTGTCCTCCAAGATGTTCTCACACACAGCACCCAAGTCTCTCTCCTCATCTCATGCTCATTTAAAAGAAGGACAAATTCCATCTCACTATATTTGTTTAACTGAAATGCTTGCTTCTCTATGCTAAAAGACAAGGCCCTGGGGCCTCATGCCTTCAAGATTCATCAATAATGTTGGCCCTCAGGGATGAATAACGTTTATTGAACTGAATTGAATATTTTTTGTCAAGGTACTCTAATGCAGGGTTTCCCAAGACACTCCACAAGAATAATACAACCAAACAGTATTCCAAAGTATTTAAGATGCAAGCAGAGGACAAGAGGAGGGGCACTGCTGAAAACAACTAATATGTTAATATCACTGCTAATGATAATTTGACTGCTAATGAGAGAGAAAGAGAGAGAGGGGCAGATAGAGAGAGTCCCACACCTTAAAAGATAGGCCGTGCATGCCCAGGGAGAGGTGATGAAAGGTGAACGACTACCTGTCAGAGGCTGTATTGTGCAAAAGGCCTCTCTTTCGTTCTCCTTCGCCCACATTCCATCTCTTTCTCTGAGGTTGTTGCAGGTGCCTAAGATGGCCGTGTTCCTCTCTCTGAGGTTGTTGCAGGTGCCTAAGATGGCCGTGTTCCTCTCTCTGAGGTTGTTGCAGGTGCCTAAGATGGCCGTGTTCCTCTCTCTGAGGTTGTTGCAGGTGCCTAAGATGGCCGTGTTCCTCTCTCTGAGGTTGTTGCAGGTGCCTAAGATGGCCTTGTTTCTATTTTCTGGAATAGCAGTGTCTGAGTCTGAAAAGGAACCCTACCTTATATAGTGCACTATTTTGACCACGACCCATTGGGTAGCGGGTGTCTGACAGTCAGTAACTAAAGGGTAGTGGGTGTCTGACAGTCAGTAACTAAAGGGTGATGGGTGTCTGACAGTCAGTAACTAAAGGGTAGTGGGTGTCTGACAGTAACTAAAGGGTGGTGGGTGTCTGACAGTCAGTAACTAATGGGTAGTGGGTGTCTGACAGTCAGTAACTAAAGGGTGGTGGGTGTCTGACAGTCAGTAACTAAAGGGTGGTGGGGGTCTGACAGTCAGTAACTAATGGGTAGTGGGTGTCTGACAGTCAGTAACTAAAGGGTGATGGGTGTCTGACAGTCAGTAACTAAAGGGTAGTGGGTGTCTGACAGTAACTAAAGGGTGGTGGGTGTCTGACAGTCAGTAACTAATGGGTAGTGGGTGTCTGACAGTCAGTAACTAAAGGGTGGTGGGTGTCTGACAGTCAGTAACTAAAGGGTAGTGGGTGTCTGACAGTCAGTAACTAAAGGGTGGTGGGTGTCTGACAGTCAGTAACTAAAGGGTGGTGGGGGTCTGACAGTCAGTAACTAATGGGTAGTGGGTGTCTGACAGTCAGTAACTAAAGGGTGATGGGTGTCTGACAGTCAGTAACTAAAGGGTAGTGGGTGTCTGACAGTAACTAAAGGGTGGTGGGTGTCTGACAGTCAGTAACTAATGGGTAGTGGGTGTCTGACAGTCAGTAACTAAAGGGTGGTGGGTGTCTGACAGTCAGTAACTAATGGGTAGTGGGTGTCTGACAGTCAGTAACTAAAGGGTGATGGTGTCTGACAGTGGGTAACTAAAGGGTAGTGGGTGTCTGACAGTAACTAAAGGGTGGTGGGTGTCTGACAGTCAGTAACTAATGGGTAGTGGGTGTCTGACAGTCAGTAACTAAAGGGTGGTGGGTGTCTGACAGTCAGTAACTAATGGGTAGTGGGTGTCTGACAGTCAGTAACTAAAGGGTGATGGTGTCTGACAGTGGGTAACTAATGGGTAGTGGGTGTCTGACAGTCAGTAACTAAAGGGTAGTGGGTGTCTGACAGTCAGTAACTAAAGGGTGATGGGTGTCTGACAGTAACTAAAGGGTGATGGGTGTCTGACAGTCAGTAACTAAAGGGTGATGGGTGTCTGACAGTCAGTAACTAAAGGGTAGTGGGTGTCTGACAGTCAGTAACTAAAGGGTGATGGGTGTCTGACAGTTAGTAACTAAAGGGTGATGGTGTCTGACAGTCAGTAACTAAAGGGTGATGGGTGTCTGACAGTTAGTAACTAAAGGGTGGTGGGTGTCTGACAGTCAGTAACTAAAGGGTGATGGTGTCTGACAGTTAGTAACTAAAGGGTGATGGGTGTCTGACAGTCAGTAAATAAAGGGTGATGGTGTCTGACAGTTAGTAACTAAAGGGTGGTGGGTGTCTGGCAGTCAGTAACTAAAGGGTGATGGGTGTCTGACAGTCAGTAACTAAAGGGTGATGGTGTCTGACAGTCAGTAACTAAAGGGTGATGGGTGTCTGACAGTCAGTAAATAAAGGGTGATGGTGTCTGACAGTCAGTAACTAAAGGGTGATGGGTATCTGACAGTCAGTAACTAAAGGGTGATGGGTGTCTGACAGTCAGTAACTAAAGGGTAGTGGGTGTCTGACAGTCCTAAAAGCCAAGCTTCATGTCTGGAGGAAACCTGGCACCTTCCCTACGGTGAAGCATCGTGGTGGCAGGGACTGGGAGACTAGTCAGGATTGAGGGAAAACTGAACGGAGCAAAGTACAGAGAGATCCTTGATGAAAACTTGCTCCAGAGAGCGCAGGACCTCAGACTGGGGCGGCAGATCACCTTCCAACAGGACAATGAACCTAAGCACACACCCAAGACAATGCAGTAGTGGCTTCGGGACAAGTCTCTGAATGTCCTTGAGTGGCCCAGCCAGAGCCCGGACTTGAACATCTCTGGAGGGACATGAAAATAGCTGTGCAGCGATGCTCCCCATCCAACCTGACAGAGCTTGAGAGGATCCGCAGAGAAGAATGGGGGAAACTCCCCAAATACAGGTGTGCCAAGCTTGTAGCGTCATACCCAAGAAGACTCAAGGCTGTAATCGCTGCCAAAGGTGCTTCAACAAAGCACTGAGTAAAGGGTCTGAATACATGCTTCAGTTTTTTTTTTTTAAATAAATGTGCAAATAAAATTAAAAAACGGTTTTTGATTTGTTATTATGGGGTATTGTGGGTAGATTGATGTAGGGAAAAAAACAATTTAATCAATTTTAGAATAAGGCTGTAACGTAACAAAATGTTGAAAAAGTCAAAGGGGTCTTAATACTTTCTGAAGGCACTGTAGTATATTATGTCACCCGGAGGTTGTGCTACGCTAAATACAGTCCCTGTAGAAACACATCAGTTCAGAAGTAGGCAAAGTGATGTTTAAAATGGATGGTTTTCACTAAGTTAAGCCATACATATTGAATTAAATGTTTAATGAATGCCCCTCTTTACTTTTCTCCTAAATAAAATAAAAATCTGAAAAATGTAAAAGTTTAACTGAAAAATTGCACGATTATAGCATAAACAATGTTTTCAAACTTCCAGTAGAGAGATACACAACTTTCTCTCTAATTATGTCTGAACTATGCCTCTTTTAACCTCCCTGAGATGCTAAACTCTCTTGATAAAAAGGCTTAAATCTCTCAGGCTGATACAGAGAGACTCATCCATGCTTTTATTAGAAGCAGGCTTGGCAACTGTAATGCTCTCCTGTCTGGTCTACCCAAGAAAGCCATTGGTCAACTGTAAAACATACAGAATGCTGCAGCACGGGTACCATGAAAAGATAGAGAGCACACATTACACCGGTTTTAATATTTCTGCACTGGCTGCCTGTGAGTTTTAAAATCACATTTTTAAACCAATCCACAATTGTGCACCCCATTACATGTCAGACATGATTTTATGTTATGTAGCCTGTAGGTCCCTCAGGACCTCTGGCACTGGCCTTTTAACTATCCTAAAGCCTATGACCAAGAGGCATGGAAAGGCAGCGTTTAGTCACTATGCCCCCAGCCTCTGGAATAGCCTGCCAGAGAACCTGAGGGGGGCCGAAACTGTGGACAAATTTTTAAATGTCCTTTTCCTTAAGGTGCCTTTTATTCATTCAGTTTTTATTGTTATTCTTTTGTTTTTTATCCCATTTTGTTTGTTGTGTAGTAAATATTTCAGTTTAACTTCTTACGGAGTGGTGGGGCGCTAATTCAAAATCCAAAAGTTGAATTATTAAACATGCATCAATATACAAGTGTTTCATAGTCATCAAAAGCTCTGCTTCTTGGCAATATCACAGCGTTATCAGATTTCAAAAAGGCTTTACGGCGAAAGCACCACATTTGATTGTTTGAGGGTAGCACCGAACATATTTTTCCCATTACCATAAATTCATAAGCTATCACGGTTCACAGAAAACACATTTCACAGCGAAAACAAATCAATTACCTTTTGAAGAACTTCTGCTGAGGGCTTCCCAAGTGTCCAACGAAGACAATCCATGGTTCTTTTGTTAGAAAATGTCATGTATTATATCCATAAATCTCCATTTGGTTGGCGCGTTATGATAAGAAAATACAGCCTCCAATCGTCCATTGAAACGTGAAGAGAACTCGTTCAACTTATACCTATAAACTTGTCCAAGAACAATCAAACATAATTTTAAATGTATCCATAGGAACACTTTTATGTATAAATAGTATAATATTTCAACCAGAATATAAACTGGGCGATAAGAAAGGAAAAAACCAAAGAGCGCGCCAGCCGTGAACGCGCATTTACTACTGAAATCTGTGTGTCCACTTCCTTATTCGTCTTCTTCTCTGCTCTAAAAGCATCTAAAAAGAATCAGAACACTTTCTCGAGACTGTTGACATCCAGAGGAAGCAATAGGTACTGCATTCATATGCCCTTATATGGGCATTTTCATAAGAGAGGGGTTCTAAATGAGGCAATCTGTCAAAACCACTTTTTCCAGGACATAAATTCCTCGGGTTTTCACCTGCCATATCCGTTCTGTTATACTCACAGACAAAATGTTAACACTTTTAGAAAATTCAGAGTGTTTCCTATCCAATGGTACTAAATATTTTCTGGGCCTGAATGGGAGGCATTTTACTTTGGGCACGCCAGGCTCTCCAAAACGGTCACCTCGTGCGCTGCTCCCAAAGAAGTTAATACTTTTTTTTCCCGTGAAGCACATTGTGCTGCATTCCATGGCTGAAATGTGTTGTATAAATAACGCTTGATTTGATTAGGTCGCTAGATGTTGAACTGAGGTTGTTATAGCGTTATTATGTTTTGCTCGCCTGACTCACTTTAAAAAACAAATTAAATCCTTTAAACATTGAATAAGATTTGTACTGTCTTTTATTTCCCTGTCTCTATGACCATTATATGCCATATTCATGATATTGTTTGTAATGTATCGGGCTGTGGCTCAAGCGAACAAAAAACAAACTTAGCTGAACATCTAATTCAACCGATTAGACTGATAAAAAAAAAGTGTGACCTCACTGTCAACCAATAAGGCCTCATGAGGATTAATACTGTAATACCAGGGTGTGTCACTCAGACATCTTCTCTCTTTCTCATCTGTCCAACTTGCCCTCAGGCCTCGGTGCATGTGAGGGTGTGTCCCGTGTGTGTCTCAGTGTGTGTGTGTGTGTGTGTTTAGAGGGTGTGCGTGTGGGTGGGCGAGCCACAAAGCACGCACCCTCATGTGTCGCCACGCCAGATGCCCTGAAGTCCCAGCAACAGAAAATACACACAGACACACGCACGCATGCAAACACACACACAAACACACACACGCATACATGCGCACAGACGAAGAGACACACAGGCACGCGCATGCACACACACGGGTACACACACTGGCACAGACAAACACACACAAACACCCGCACAGATACATACATTTAATATATCGTCGCTGTCTGATAAAAACCTTGTAACTTGAAAGTAGTATCTCCCCTCAATGTACTGTGAATATTTAATGACTAAAGGACCAAGAAAATGTAACAAATTTCCTAAAAGGTTTCTGTTTTGGGTCCCGGTCAATTCCATTTAAATTCCATCCATTCAGAAAGTGGATTGCAAACGGACTGAATGGAAAACATCTTAACTGAAATGTCCTTGTTCATCTCCCGACTGAATTGAAATGGAATTGACCCTGTCTCAAACCCTGTCACACACTATTCAAAGCTAGGGCTATAGAACTAGAAGCAGGGTTTTTTATACAGTACCAGTCAAAATTCTGGACACACCTACTCATTCAAGGGTTTTTCTTCATTTGTACTATTTATACATTGTAGAAAAATAGAGAAGACATCAAAACTATGAAATAACACATATGGAATCATGTAGTAACCAAAAAAAGTGTTAAACAAAACAAAATATATTTTATATTTGAGATTATTCAAAGTAGCCACCCTTTGCTTTGATGACAGCTTTGCACACTCTTGCATTCTCTCAACCAGCTTCATGAGGTAGTCACCTGGAATGCATTTCAATGAACAGGTGTGCCTTGATAAAGGTTTATTTGTGGAATTTCTTTCCTTCTTAATGCTTTTGAGCCAATCAGTTGTTTTGTGAGAAGGTGACAAGGTATACAGAAGATAGCCCTATTTGGTAAAAGATCAAGCCCGTATTATGTCAAGTACAGCTAAAATAAGCAAAGAGAGACCAGCACTCCATCATTACTTTAAAACAAGAATGTTAGTCAATACGGAACATTTCAAGAACTTTGAAAGTTTCTTCAGGTGCAGTCGCAAAAAAACCATCAAGCGCTATGATGAAACTGGCTTTCATGAGGACCGCCACAGGAAAGGAAGACCCAGAGTTACCTCTGCTGCAGAGGATAAGTTCATTAGAGTTACCAGAATTGCAACCCAAATAAATGTTTCACAGAGTTCAAGTAACATACACATCAACTGAACATCAACTGTTCAGAGGAGACTACGTGAATCTGGCCTTCATGGTCAAATTGCTGCAAAGAAACCATTTAAAAAGGACACCAATAATAAGAAGAGACTTGCTTGGGCCAAGAAACACGAGCAATGGACATTAGACCGGTGGTAATCTGTCCTTTGGTCTGATGAGTCCAAATGTGAGATTTTTGGTTCCTAATGCCGTGTCTTTGTGAAACGCAGAGTAGGTCAAGGATCATATCACCTCCACCTTACCTTCCACCCTAGACCCACTTCAATTTGCTTGCCGCCCCAATAGATCCACAGACGATGCAATCGCCACCACACTGCACACTGCCCTGTCCCATCTGGACAAGAGGCGTACCTATGTAAGAATGCTGTTCATTGACTATAGCTCAGCATTCAACACCATAGTACCCTCCAAGCTCATCATCAAGGTCGAGGCCCTGGGTCTGAACCCTGCCTCCTGGAGTTCCTGACAGGTCGACCCCAGGTGGTGAAGGTAGGAAACAACACCTCTTGGCTGATCCTCAACACTGGGGCCCCAGAAGGCTGCGTGATCAGCTCTCTTCTGTACTCCCTGTTCACTCATGACTGCGTGGCCAAGCACGCCTCCAACTCAATCATCAAGTTTGCAGACGGCACAACAGTAGTAGGCTGGATTACCAACAACGATGAGACAGCCTACAGGGAAGAGGTGAGGGCTCTCACTCAGCATCAACAAAACTAAGGAGATGATCGTGGACTTCAGGAAACAGCAGAGGGAGCACCCCCCTATACACATCGATGGGACCGCAGTGGAGAAGATGGAAAGCTTCACGTTCCTTGGCGTACACATCACTGACAACTTTAAATTGTCCACCCACACAGACAGTGTGGTGAAGAAGGCGCAACAGTACCTCTTCAACCTCAGGAGGCTAAAAAAAATGGCTTAACACCTAACACCCTCACAAAGTTTTACAGATGCACAATTGAGAGCATCCTGTCAGGCTGTATCACTGCCTGGTACGGCAACTGCACCACCCACAACCGCAAAGCTCTCCAGAGGGTGGTGCGGTCTGTCCAAACACGCCCTCCTGGACACCTACAGCACCCGATGCCATAGGAAGGCAAAAAATGTCATCAAGGACGTCAACCACCCAAGCCACTGCCTGTTCACCCCGTTATCATCCAGAAAGCAAGGTCAGTACAGGCGCATCAAAGCTGGGACAGAGAGACTGAAAAAACAGCTTCTATCTCAAGGCCATCAGGCTGTTAAATAACCATCACTTGCACATCAGAGGTGGCTGCCTATAGACATAGATTAGAAATCACTGGCCACTTTTAGAAATGGATCTCTAGCCACTTTAAAACCTCTTAAGGATCTCTACAGATCGGTGTCCCCACCCACAGGACGGTTGAGCTAATGTGCTCGCTAATGCGATTAGCATAAGGTTGTAAGTATCAAGAAAATTTCCCAGGACATAGACATATTTGATATGGGCAGAAAGCTTAAATTCTTGTTAATCTAACTGCACTGTCCAATTTACAGTAGCTATTACAGTGAAAGAATAGCATGCTATTGTTTGAAGAGAGTGCACAGTTATGAACTTGAAAAGTTATTAATATCCCAATTAGGAACATTTGGGGAGTCATGATACAAAATGTTAAACAGAAATGCAATGGTTCATAGGATCAGTCTAAACCTTTGCACATACACTGCATCCATCTAGTGGCCAAAATCTAAATTGTGCCTGGGCTGGAATAATACATTATGGCCTTTCTCCTGCATTTAAAAAATGATGGTACAAAAACAAATACAAAAAAGCGTTTATTTTTTCTTTTGTATTATCTTTTACCAGATCTAACATGTTACATTCTCCTACATTAATTTCACATTTCCACAAAAGGGGCGGATCGTTAGGAGTAATGTTTTCCATGGTATCTTAGTCACTTTTAAATTGTGTTTACATATTGCATCACCAATCTCATATGTATATACAGTTTTGTATTCTATACTACACCACTGACTGTTAAACAGCCATCTCCAGCACTTCAGAGGCTGCTGCCTATAGACATAGATTAGAAATCACTGGCCACTTTAAGGAAATTAAACACTAGCCACTTTAAAAATGCCTCCGTATGTCGCATTACTCATCAAATATGTATAAACTGTACTCTATACTATTCTATGGTATCTTAGTCACTTTAATTGTGTGTAAATTTTGCATCACCCAATTTATGTACATATCATATTCTATGCTATGCCACTGTATCTTAGTCCAATGCCTCTCTGACATATGTATATATTCTTAATCCATTCCTTACTTAGATTTACGTGTATTTTAGGAATATGTTGTGAAACTGTTAGATATTACTTCTTAGATATTACTGCACTGTCGGAGCTAGAAGCACAAGCATTTCGCTACACCCGCAATAACGTCTGCTAAACACGTGTATGTGACCAATAAAAATTATTTGATTTTGATTTGATTTGAGGTGAATGGATGATCTTCAGATATGCGGATATATCATTTGTTTTTCAAAAGGACAATGACCCAACACACCTTCAGGCTGTGTAAAAGCTATTTGACCAAGAAGTAGAGTGATGGAGTGCTGCATCAGATGACCTGGCCTCCACAATCACCCGACCTCAACCCAATTGAGAGGGTTTGGGATGAGTTGGACCGCAGAGTGAAGGAAAATCAGCCAACAAGTGCTCAGCATATGTGGGAACTCCTTCAAGACTGTTGGAAAAGCATTCCAGGTGGAGCTGGTTGAGAGAATGCCAAGAGTGTGCAAGCTGTCATCAAGGTAAAGGGTGGCTACTTTGAAGAATATCAAATATAAATGTATTTTGATTTGTTTAACACTTTTTTGGTTACTACATGATTCCATATTTGTTATTTCATAGTTTTGATGTCTTCACTATTATTGTACAGTGTGTAGAAAATAATAAAAATAAAGAAAAATCCTTGAATGAGCAACTTTTGACTGGTACTGTGTGTAATATATATATATATACAATTGAAGTCAGAAGTTTACATACACCTTTGCCAAATACATTAAACTCTGTTTTTCACAAGTTCTGACATTTAATCCTAGTAAAATTTCCCTGTCTTAGGTCAGCTAGGATCACCACATTATTTTAAGAATGAGAATGTGAAATAGTAGAGAGAATGATTTATTTCAGCTCTCATTTCTCAGTGGGTCAGAAGTTTACATACACTCAATTAGTATTTGGTAGCATTGCCTTTAAATTGTTTAACTTGGGTCAAAGGTTTTGGGTATCCTTCCACAAGCTTCCCGCAATAAGTTGGGTGAATTTTGGCCCATTCCTCCTGACAGAGCTGGTGTAACTGAGTCAGGTTTGTAGGCCTCCTTGCTCGCACACGCTTTTTCAGTTCTGCCCACAAATGTTCTACAGGATTACGGTCAGGGCTTTGTGGTGGCTACTCCAATACCTTGACTTTGTTGTCCTTAAGCCATTTTGCCACAACTTTGGAAGTATGCTTGGTGTTATTGTCCATTTGGAAGACCCATTTGAGACCAATCTTTAACTTCCTGACTGATGTCTTAAATTGTTGCTTCAATATATCCACATACTTTTCCTTCTATTTTGTGAAGTGCACCAGCCCCTCCTACAGCAAAACACCCCCACAACATGATGCTGCCACCCCCGTGCTTCACGGTTGGGATGGTGTTCTTCGGCTTGCAAGCCTCCCCCTTTCTCCTCCTAACATAAGAATGGTCATTATGGCCAAACAGCTCTATTTTTGTTTCATCAGACCAGAGGACATTTCTCCAAAAGTACGATATTTGTCCCCATGTGCAATTGCAAACCATAGTCTGGCTTTTTTAATGGTGGTTTTGAGCAGTGGCTTCTTCCTTGCTGAGCGGCCTTTCAGGTTATGTCGATATAGGACTCGTTTTACAGTGGATATAGATACTTTTGTACCCGTTTCCTCCAGCATCTTCACAAGGTCCTTTGCTGTTGTTCTGGGATTGATTTGCACTTTTCGCACCAAAGTACATTCATCTCTAGGAGACAGAACGCGTCTCCTTCTTGAGCGGTATGACAGCTGCGTGGTCCCATGGTGTTTATACTTGCGTACTATTGTTTGTACAGATGAACGTGGTACCTTCAAGCATTTGGAAATTGCTTCAAAGGATGAACCAGACTTGTGGAGGTCTACAATTTCTTACAACTTGGCTGATTTATTTTGATTTTCCCATGATGTCAAGCAAAGAGGCACTGAGTTTGAAGGTACGTAATTGAAATACATCCACAGGTACACCTCCAATTGACTCAAATTATGTAAATTAGCCTATGAGAAGCTTCTAAAGCCATGACATCATTTTCTGGAATTTTCCAAGCTGTTTAAAGGCACAGTCAACTTAGTGTATGTAAACTTCTGACCCACTGGAATTGTGATACAGTGAATTATAAGTGAAATAATCTGTCCGTAAACAATTGTTGGAAAAATTACTTGTGTCATGCACAAAGTAGAGGTCCTAACCAACTTGCCAAAACTATAGTTTGTTAACAAGAAATTTGTGGAGTGGTTGAAAAACTAGTTTTAATGACTCCAACCTTAAGTGTATATAAACTTCCGACTTCTTTAAACTTCCGACTTCAACTGTATATATATATATATATATATATATATATATATATATATATATATACACAGTGGGGATAAAAAGTATTTAGTCAGCCACCAATTGTGCAAGTTCTCTCACTTAAAAAGATGAGGGAGGCCTGTAATTTTCATCATAGGTACACTTCAACTATGACAGACGAAATGAGGAAAAAAAATCCAGAAAATCACATTGTAGGATTTTTTATGAATTTATTTGCAAATTATGGTGGAAGATAAGTATTTGGTCACATACAAACAAGCAAGATTTCTGGTTCTCACAGACCTGTAACTTCTTCTTTAAGAGGCTCCTCTGTCCTCCACTCGTTACCTGTATTAATGGCACCTGTTTGAACTTGTTATCAGTATAAAAGACACCTGTCCACAACCTCAAACAGTCACACTCCAAACTCCACTATGGCCAAGACCAAAGAGCTGTCAAAGGACACCAGAAACAAAATTGTAGACCTGCACCAGGTTGGGAAGACTGAATCTGCAATAGGTAAGCAGCTTGGTTTGAAGAAATCAACTGTGGGAGCAATTATTAGGAAATGGAAGACATACAAGACCACTGATAATCTTCCTCGATCTGGGGCTCCACGCAAGATCTCACCCCGTGGGGTCAAAATGATCACAAGAATGGTGAGCAAAAATCCCAGAACCACACGGGGGGACCTAGTGAATGACCTGCAGAGAGCTGGGACCAAAGTAACAAAGCCTACCATCAGTAACACACTACGCTGCCAGGGACTCAAATCCTGCAGTGCCAGACGTGTCCCCCTGCTTAAGCCAGTACATGTTCAGGCCCGTCTAAAGTTTGCTAGAGAGCATTTGGATGATCCAGATGAGGATTGGGAGAATGTCATATGGTCAGATGAAACCAAAATATAACTCTTTGGTAAAAACTCAACTCGTCGTGTTTGGAGGACAAAGAATGCTGAGTTGCATCCAAAGAACACCATACCTACTGTGAAGCATGGGGGTGGAAACATCATGCTTTGGGGCTGTTTTTCTGCAAAGGGACCAGGACTGACTGATCCGTGTAAAGGAAAGAATGAATGGGGCCATGTATCGTGAGATTTTGAGTGAAAACCTCCTTCCATCAGCAAGGGCATTGAAGATGAAACGTGGCTGGGTCTTTCAGCATGACAATGATCCCAAACACACCGCCCGGGCAACGAAGGAGTGGCTTCGTAAGAAGCATTTCAAGGTCCTGGAGTGGCCTAGCTAGTCTCCAGATCTCAACCCCATAGAAAATCTTTGGAGGGAGTTGAAAGTCCGTGTTGCCCAGCGACAGCCCCAAAACATCACTGCTCTAGAGGGGTTCTGCATACAGTGTTTGAAAACCTTGTGAAGACTTACAGAAAACGTTTGACCTCTGTCACTGCCAACAAAGGGTATATAACAAAGTATTGAGATAAACTTTTGTTATTGACCAAATACTTATTTTCCACCATAATTTGCAAATAAATAAATTAAAAATCCTACAATGTGATTTTCTGGATTTCTTTTTCTCATTTCGTCTGTCATAGTTGAAGTGTACCTATGATGAAAATTACAGGCCTCTCATCTTTTTAAGTTGGAGAACTTGCACAATTGGTGGCTGACTAAATACTTTTTGCCCCACTGTATATACATACATACACACACACACACACACACACACACACACACACACACACACACACACACACTATATATATATATATATATATATATATATATATATATATATATATACTGTATATATTAAAAAAGTGTATATTAAAAAAGAATCCTTCCAACAGGGAAACCACATGAGTGCATTCACTGTTGTATACAGGAAGTACATTTTTATGGTTAAATAAAGGAAGAAAATACTGAGGGGGGTTAGTACATGTAGCACATGCTAGGCAAGCTCAGCACTGGTCTAGGATCAGTTCCCCCCTGTAATTATAATCATTTTCTTTGTGATCTAAAAGGCAAAACTGATCCTACATCGGCACTCCTACTCTAGACACTGGCCAGGGCCCAGATTCATTTAACTATAGACTTGTGAAGAAAGTTAGGCAAAGTTGCTAAAAAGGTTATTGGAAATGTTATTGCGTTATTTCTTATGTTTCTCCTTAAGCAAAAAAGTTAAAAAGAAATTTGAATTTTGAAAACAAAGTTATTGGATTTGTTCTTAATTCCAAGATAGCTAAACCCTTGTCCAAAACTCTGGGCAGTGAGAGAATAAGCTCATGAAAGCAATTTAACATGTTTAATTCATGAATCTGAAAGTAATCTCAGTACGAAATATGCTAAGATAATTTCCATTGCTAGCTAGATAGCTAGCTAGCTAAATTGATTGCCTAGCAAC
The DNA here is from genome assembly GCA_030435695.1 of Brachymystax lenok tsinlingensis. NCBI lineage: Eukaryota > Metazoa > Chordata > Actinopteri > Salmoniformes > Salmonidae > Brachymystax > Brachymystax lenok. The sequence goes on along the minus strand of CM059808.1, from coordinate 32,783,323 downwards.
ACACATTTTAAGATTAATAAGAAGATATTTTAAAAGTTCGTAAGAAAAATATAAAATCTTAAGATATTTTTGAGGAATTGCACTTATGAACTATCTTATAAACCTCTTTTTTTTCTTAAAAAGCTTCTTAAGTTTTTGCGTAAGAAGTGTTTTGTGAATCTAGGCCCAGATGACAATATCCTTCTTCTTGGTTGTTTAAAAGGGAAGGAAGGTGGGTGGATGAGGCCAGTGGAAGTTTGCCTGGAAGAGCCTTATCCTTGTAACAATCGGAGAAGATCCTTAAAAGAACACAGCGCCCTGTTGGTGACTCAATTCATAACTTATTGTGAAAGGAGGAAATAATGTATGTCTTATCATCTCCATATTTCTGCTATATGGGCTGATCCCATACAGAAATACAATAAAAGTGATGTTCCATATTAAATGTGAAATATTTAAAGATGTATTGCACTTTGAGAATTGTGAATGTTCACTTTAATTTCTTTCCAGATTTGAAAGATTACATATTTCAGTTTTATCTATATTGAAATGTAAAATCCAAATCATAAAAAATCCTACTATAATTGTTAAAACATTTTAAACAGCAGAAAGAACTCATGCTCATTAAATAAATGAACATGGATGTACTGGTATATCAATTTGAAATTATGGTATGGTCTTTGTTTCTTTATAAGGACCAGATATCATCTTAATTATATTTCTCTTGTGGATTATTCAATATGCAATGTAACACATCCTTTCAAATCCTTCCAAATATAACGTCCTTATCTACTACCCTCAACTACTCCCATTAAATAGTTTAGTCAAAAACAATTGCAATCACTGATCCCGGCAAATAAGGGAACCGTGCCACCAGTAAATGTTTTTCTCAACACTGTATAATGATACTGAATTCTATTACCATTTTAAAGCATATTTCCTGCAAAAACTATTTGTTTTCTCACTTTCAATAAGAATCATTTGACACCCTGGAGAAACCAATCTCTTTTCTTTAACACCTAATGAGATGCGTGAAACACTTCCCAGGATTGTCCTGCTAAGTACCCGCCACTCACACCTGTGTTTCATCAGCACTGAAACAGTTAACTCCTCTACACCTGTTCTATCAGGCACCTGTCTCCGGAGCCCTCGGCCAATCAGGCGCAAGTGAGGGAAGCTACCTGTCTGCATGAAATAAATGTGGGGAGCTGGTAAGGACAGGAATCAAAACAGGCTCACTCTCTCTGCTAAGACTGACAACACCCACACCCACTAGCGGAGTCTTTACCCAGAGGAACCTAAACTCTGCTGTCTTGGAAAGGAGTCATGACCAAAGAGATTGAGTAAGTTCACAACTTCTTTATATGGTTCTCTGTGACATGCTATGTTTTACGGGTTAAAAGGGGGTGTTCTGGGGCTAGAATGTGTTTAGACTTGTCTTGTGGTGTATACCTGCTAAGGTACCTGCTAAGGTAAAATGCAACCAGTTGTATTAATATTTTAATGCCACATTCACGTGGTATTGGAAACTGGGAACCTCTGGGTTAAAATGTAAGTTATTTGCATAGAGCTTCCTATTGATTGTTTCCCCTCACCTTTGTTTTCTACGACTACTGCATGAACGTGGCATAAGTGCATCCGTTGGTTGGATTGATGTAAGGCTGTAACTGCATTTGGTTCTGCAACAGTCTACCTTTTAATTTCTGCTAAGGGACAGAATAGATCATGATGCAAGCGCTGACTTGTCCATTCATTTATCTTCTGTATAACAGTAAGAGTTACCTACACTTCCTGAGAGGGAGGGAGAGAGAGAGAGAAATTCAGGGCACTCAGGCCCCCTCTTCTCTACCTCTGTTTCTCTACTTTGTTCACATGATGGTCTCATTGCAAGGTGTGTGTTTTAGAAAAGTATATTTAGTGGAGAACCTGATACACACTTTCGATGTCCCCCTCCTACGTTGTGTATTTATAGCGACTCGTGGTTTAAACTGGCCTGTCATAGGCCGTGTTGACACTAACCTAGGGGGTACAACACACAATGGGGGAGAGGGAAACTGGTGCCCGCCTCCTGAATGTGTTGGAGAATGCGTTGAATTACATAATGCAGTGATGAAACTCTAGACAGGGATTCTCTATTGTAACATTTGTATTGAGCAGTATTTAGAGAAAGACCCTTACGCAAAAAGATTGCAGTCACAGTACAGTATTGCAGAAATAATTTTGCAGTATAACTGCAGTACAATGCAGTTATACTGCAATTACTGTGTCCAAAATACCACAGTCGACTGCAGTTACTGCACTTTTACTGAAGTTTCAAAACGGAACATTTTTGTAAGGGGAAGAGTAGCTAATGGAATGTTGTAGTGTTAATGTACACTGAGGCAGGTGAGTGTCTGTAGAGGGGGAGACAGGTGTATCTTACAACAGGTGTCTTTACAGTGATGGGTTGCAGTTTTGAGAGAAGGCATTTTAGTAAACAGATGTATAGGAATCTTAAGAGGTATGGTAGGACAGTGATAATACAACCTTATTTTATGCTAATAAGCCCTTATTGTGATTCTCTCTCTCTCCTGGTCAAACACAGTAGGATGTCAATGCCTGAAGTCTTCCTTTTGTTGTCAGCACATTATGTGGGAGCTCATAGGTCAACCTGCTCTGTTTGCACACTGGCCACTCCTGGTCAACATACAGGAAGCTTACCCCATTCTCAGTAGCCAGGAAATTCCCCCAAAACAAATCCCACTTTTCTTTCTGTTTATCCTAAGGAGTTACTGATCCTTCCCCTAAATCCCTTGTTTTGTGTCTGGACTGTTGGCAAACTTTTGGAAACCCAGAGCCTTCCAGGTGACAGCTCGGATCCTGACCTTTGTATTCAAGAAGTCACTACTACCCTACAACCCTAGGAGGGAAAAGGCTTTTAACAAAGAAGTTATTTCTTTTTTTTCCGTAAAAAGCAACAGCAACAAAAACCATGATACCGTTCTGAGGTAACTGATAATGTGATCCAGTTCTAGTGAACATAATTATTTTGAGGTGATACAAGGCACATTTGTGTGTGGGTGAGCTTTTGGCCCCTAGTATGTTAAACTTCTCTGGCATCTGCTGTACGCAGCGAGCAGCAAAAACCTTATTAAGATCTGTGGTTTTGCAATCGAAACCCTCCCCCTAGCCCGGGGGCAAGTATGTGCAGCGCTTAAGGTTGTTATTAGCATGCAGACACTCACAGCATAAAGTCTTGCATTTCTACTACAAAAGTTAACATACGCATAGGCAAAGAGGCACTTCCCATAGCCAAAACGTGCCAAAAATGTATTTAATTACAAAGTGCTACCTCCTTCACTCTAATGCCTTATTCAGAATGTGAAGCCTACCAACCTTTTATAATGTCAGTTTATTAATGTTTCTCCTGGTCTGTGTGCTGCAGGACTCTGGGATTGGTCCTTCAGAACGAGAGTTTCAACTACCAGTGTTACAGTAACCTCATCATGGACTCCTGGGCTTACACAGACAGCCTACTCACCTACGACCAGTGCAAGGTAACGTGTGTGTGTGTGTGTGTGTGTGATATAGCACCCGTTTAAGTTCAACCTGTCTCCTATGTATGTGTTGTACAGAAACAACTCACTGTTGTTGTCTCTCATGTTCACAGACACCAAAAGAACAGAAAATGGTTGCATGCAGCCGAGGCAGCAGTATGTACAAGCCAGAGAGGTAAGATTGATATCTAAGCAATTGTTTACACTACCAAGAGTATGGACTTGATTGAGCGTTCAGGTTAAAGGCCAAGAGAATTTCACCTGTCAATCAAACCGTAGAGGCAGACACTAAAGGGGTATGGGGAAGATCGGAGGGTAAAGGGATTTTTAAGTGGAACCCAGGTGGTATTGGGAGTTTCTATGTCATGGAGTCAAGCAGCAGAGAAAGGGCAAGGCTTTGGCGAGGTCAGAATTGGGTGAGCTTGTGGCTAATCCCCCTGTCAAACAGAACCCCAAGGGATTATGGGCTGTGGTACTCCTCCTCTTCCCACCCCTGAACAACACCGTCTCTGACTCACAAATGAGGAGAAGCAGCCCCAGCTCTCCCTCTCTCTCAGCCTCTCTTTTGTCTGGGTTGAAAAATGGCCGTCGGTGGCCTCGCTCTTGTCCCGTCAAACACGGCAGTCAGTCCCTTTCGACAAAACTCAAATAAAGGAAGAGCGGAAGAAGTATTGGGATTAGGCGGTAAACAGTTCCCACCCAGCTTTCTTTAGTTCACTTTCAGTAGCACTGTGTGCTCAGTGGACTCTGAGAACTACATTGGCTTTATTCATTCCTATTGACTTTTACACTTTTTTTGTCAGGAATTGTGTGTATGTGTGCTGCTGTACATGCTACTGTATAAAGTAGCTGGACTTTTTTTTGAAGGAAGGGCAGTACTATTGACAATCAGTGTTTCTCAGAGTTTTGTCGTTTGTCAAACATCTCCATTATTTCATTGAGTGGGTAATTGGGTTGGTCCTGTATCTAAACTCCTCCCCCAACCCAGGACACTGAGTGGCTCCTCCCCGAGCTGGTCTCCCTGGAGACGCCTACCAACATCATCAACATTTCTTCCAGCCACCCCCAGGAGGCGCTGGACCTCAACAGCAAGCTGTCGTCCCTCTGCCCCCCCTCTGTCCCTCAAAACTCCAGTGCTGACACCTACGACAAGCAGGCCATCAACAACATGTTCGACTCCCTGCTCTCCCAGAAGTGGCCCACAGAGACAGCCTTCCCTGAGGCCACCACTGAGGTAAGCTTACAGCTCTAACCAGAGCAGCCATCTTGTTAATTTGTACATTTCAATCTCTGGCAACTTCTCCTCTCCTAGTTTCCCTCCATCTCTCTCTTTCTTTTTCACATTCCATCTCCTGATTACTTTTTTCTTGTGTTCCTCTGAAGCAGGCTCTACCATACAGTGATCCCTTTACCAAGCAGCCCAGTCCAGTGTACTCTGACTCCTACACCAACTCCCCTCCAGAGAGATACAGGTAGCTATGTGCCGTGGGAATCAAATCAAATTAGAACACCTGTGCTGAGCTACGCCCAGTATCTCTAATGCTATTTTAATTACGCTAAAGATAATGAATATCATGGAGCTGTGCATAACTCTCAAGCAATGGCAGTAATATTCAAATGGAAAAACATAATGCTGACCGTTACCATTCTGTCTCCAGGAATGATTTACAGTTTGTTCTGGGAGCACCTCAAGCTTCCCAGCACAAGTCATCCCAGCTGCCCATGGTTTACCTCAACAAGGGCCAGTTCTACCCTATCTCCCTACAGGGGGTGGACAGCCTGTCCTCCAACAAAGTCAAGGTGAGTCGAGCTTTGATGACATCACCCAAGAGGACAATTCCTCTCACCAGAGGATGTTCTATTTGACACAACCACAGTGAAAGTATGTTCCTTCAAAATCTCCCCCCCCGTTGTTCTCTCTTCTTGTGATGAGTGATTTTGTTTTTGGAGTTCCGCCAGGCTCAGTGTTCGGGGCCAACACATATTTCGTCTGGCGGGGCCAAACCCAATGCGTGTCAGCCAGTTAGTCAGGCAGAGAGGGAGAACAGGGGGAGGCGCTACAGGCCTGCGTGACAGCCCTCTATTTTCTCTGGTGAAAAGAGATCACACACGCCTTTACGAATGAAACGTGCCCAGTAGTTTGCCTTTCTCAGAGTCGACGATGCACACAACCTACACAAAATGTACCTTGTTTGATGGCCCCTCTCTCTCTCTGCTCTTTTTCTCCAGACGGTGGTCATGGCGGTGTTTGAGAATGATAAGAGTGCAGAGATCCAGCTGAGGTGCTGGAATCACTGGCACGCCAGGCAGCCTACCGTTAAGCAGAGGGTCATTGACATCGGTATACAACCTTTACCATGTACACACAAACACATGCATAGGAACAGCAACAGGAATTTGCCTCTACACCTAAAACAACAAATGTCAATGACTGGAAGGTTTTATTAGTTGTTGTTGTTGTTGCTTTTCGTAATCCTGGATCTTTTCAGAGCAGACAACCGCCTAATTGTCTCTGAACTGAATCAATATCTCTCTTCTAGCGGACTATAAAGAGGTGTTCAGTGGTATCAGTCATGTGGAAGAGGTGGCCTTCAATGCTTTGTCTTTCATTTGGAACCCCAACGAGGAAGCGAAGGTAAGAGCAGCCAGGAAACTGGCGCAGCAGTGGAAAAACACACACTGACGCACACACACACTGACACACACACACACAGATAAAGTCGTAGTGCTTGGAACAGCACTATTATTTACCTAGCCACGCTATCCGTTGTGCTGAAATGAGGCGATGAGGGAGCGCTGAGGGTTGGGAGGGGAGGAATCCCTGGCATGCGGCCGCCCCGGGGCGCCTGTCACCACAAGGCAAGAGCGACACGTCAAGAGCGCTTACTGCAATCTGCTCACGCCCATAGGGGTGAGGCAGTGAAACTCCCTGCAGGTGGAGAGAGGGAGAACGGAGAGAGGGGGGAAGGAAAGGACAGGTTGGAAGGAATGAGAGAGTAAAGCTCATTTCAACACTGAAGGCACCTCTTGTCACAACCAGTGATATACTGTCTCATTTTACGACTTGCCCCAGAACAAGTCTGTTAAAATCAGGGCCTCGTATTTCCTGAAACCTTACCAAGACAGAGCCGTTGTGGAAACGTTATAAACTTTTCTGTTCCACTGTACGTTTTTCAACAAGTGGATCCAATCCAAAAAAGGTGTAATCACAACACGTGTCCATAGATTCCTAGTTTTTGATTTGTTAAGCTTTTTCTGTCTCCACACTTCTTCCTGATCAGAGACGTGTCTATGCTTGTCACTCAATATTTTCATTTTCTCTCCGTCACATTGCCAGCTGCCCACACACATGCGACATTCTCTCTCTTTGTCACTTGTCATTATATGACATTGAATAGAACATTAGTGAAACAATTGCGTAAATGGTTTAATGATTTTTCAAGGTTCTCAATGATTTTTCAAGTTCTAGAATGTCCTCCAATTGTTTTAATTGATCAAAATCTCCATTAGCCAATGGCGACAGCTCGTCTTACTGGCGTCCGACACTTAAAGGACAAAATATTTTTAGCATGTAGTTTGCATGTGTATCTATCGGTTCCACAGACATGTCAATACATGCACACAAAAAGTAGGTAACATAGTGTGATGTGTTGCTTTATTAGTTTTTTTGAAACCAGTATTAATACTGTACATTTCCTTGTCTGATATCATGTTTAACCCTCTTCTCCTCTCTCCTTCTCCAGGTGTACATTGGCATCAACTCTCTGAGTACAGACTTCTCCTCTCAGAAGGGGGTGAAGGGGCTTCCTCTCAACCTCCAAATCGACACCTATGATTTCAGCACCGGCACCAACCGCCTCATCCACAGAGCTGCCGTCCAGGTCAAAATCTTCTGTGATAAGGTCAGTAAAGATCTCTATTTCTCTCAAATGTCATTTTGAAGGGCTTATAGATGTGTAATGTACAGTGCATTCGGAAAGTATTCAGACCCCTTAACTTTTTCCACTTTGTTACGTACATACATTTTTTCCTCATCAATTTAAACGAAATATACCCTTGAATGACAAAGCCAAAACAGGTTTCTAGAAGTGTTTGAAAATGTATTAAAAATAAAAAACAAATACCTTATTTACATAAATATTCAGACCCTTTTTTATGAGATTCAAAATTGAGCTCAGGTGCATCCTGTTTCCATTGATCACCCTTGAGATGTTTCTACAACATCTCTGCAATATTCCATTACTCAGGCCTTTATAGTAGTACGGAAAAGAAACGGAAGCCACTCCTCAATAAAAGGAACATGACAGCCCGCTTGGAGTTTGTCAAAAGGCACCGTCTGGTCACTCTCAGACCATGAGAGTCCTTTAGGGGATTCTCTGGTCTGATAAAATCAAGACTGAACTCTTTGGCCTGAATGCCAAGCGTCATGTCTGTAGGAAACCTGGCACCATCCCTACGGTGAAGCATGGTGGTGGCAGCATCATGCTGTGGGGATGTTTTTCAGCGGCAGGGAATGGGAGACTAGTCCGGATCGAGGGAAAGATGAAGAGAGTAAAGTACAGAGAGATCCTTGATGAAAAACTGCTCAGGACCTCAGACCGGGGCGAAGGTTCACCTTCCAACAGGACAATAACCCTAAGCACACAGCCAAGACAACGCAGGAGTGGCTTCGGCACAAGTCTCTGAATGTTCTTGAATGGCCCAGCCAGAACCCGGACTTGAAACCCGATCGAACTTCTCTGGAGAGACCTGAAAATGTCTGTGCAGCGATGCTCCCCATCCAACCCGACAGAGCTTGAGAGGATCTGCAGAGAAGAATGGGAGAAACTCCCCGAATACAGTGTGCCAAGCTCGTAGCGTCATACCCAAAAAGGCTTGAGGCTGTGATCGCTGCCAAAGAGTCTGAATACTTATGTAAACGTGATATTTCCATTTTTTTTTTTTTATGTAACTTGTTTTTGCTTTGTCATTATGGGGTATTGTGTGTAGATTGATGAGGAAAACAAACAATTTAATATATTTTAGATTAAGGCTATAATGTAACAAAATGTGGAAAAAGTCAAGGGGTCTGAACTTTCCAAATACACTGTATGCTTTACAATATATATTTAGTGGTATCCCCCAAGGTTTGGTACTAAGTCCTATACAGTTACAGTATCTCTAGTTTATGATCAAAAGCTGTGCAGGTGACAAAAACAGAGTTCATGAGTTGAACCTACGACTGATTGTTCACAGACCTAGTCATTGATCCCATTGTTGGCTTGAAATGCGATAGTTGTAGTCAAAAACCCCTATGGCCATGTAATCTTTTCAATCTATCCGCCTTTTGGGATGTGTCATCCGCTGCCACTAGCTGTTGTGACACAGTGGAGTGATAATGTGTCGGGCCACTCAGTGACACACAAGCCAAACAAACTGGTTTAGCAGCTGGTGAATGAGTGTTACGTCATCAATGTCGTCCCTTTAACCCGCTGTGTCTCAATGTGGTGAGGTGGAGCGGGGTGACCAGGCCACTTTGCTAGTCAGGCTAGCACAACCATGGCATAAAATTGGATGTAGTATTTTATTGTTGCTTCTTCTCTAATAAATACATTGTTGTTGGCTGACTGGTTAGTAAAATGAGGAAGAAATGGTCAGAGTAGAGTTGTGACCATGTGTGTCTGGGTCTTTCTCCTCAGGGTGCAGAGAGGAAGATGAGGGATGAGGACAGGAAGAGGAGCAAGAGGAGGGGCAAAACTGTCATCGACTCCAAAAGTAAGAGTTCTTCAGGCACTGTCTTGTTAGAAAAATAATCACAAGCGACATCCGCACACAAACACCTAATGACAGATGTAAACCCCAGGAGACATCTAACACCATGTAGTGTCTAACATGCTGTCTACGACGGGCACGTGCATGCGTCCACGTGCGCCGTCGCGTGCATGTTGATTTTGTTCATCCACACCAGACGCGATCAGGACACGCAGGATGAAATATCAAAATGAACTCTGAACCAACTACATTAATTTGGGGACAGGTCGAAACACATGAAACATTCATGGACATTTAGCTAGCTAGCTGTTGCTAGCTAACTGGTCCTGGGATATAAACATTGGGTTGTTATTTTCTTCCTGGATCTTTGTAGAATTTTGACCCATTTTGAGCCACATAAAATTCTGTTCTCTACTCCGACAATTCATCCACAGATAAAAGGGGAAACTTAGTTAGTTTCTAGTAATCTCTCCTCCTTCAGTCTTCTTCTTCTGTGGACTTTATTTGGCGGTCGGCAACCAACTTTAAGGTGCATTACCACCACCAACTGGACTGGAGTGTGGACCTCAGTTCAGCTTGCTCCTAAAAACCAATGAGGAAATGATAGAGGCGGGATTTGCAGCGCCTCAAGCGTCAAAAATAAAATCTAGTTCTATTTTAACGCCTGGCTACGTAGAAGTTCGTTGACGCACGGGCACGTGTGCAGTTTGGATTCCATTATTGAATAACATGTGTACATTTATTTTGCAACACTCGTGCAGGAAACACGAGCGGTGTGGTCAGCATGTTAGAACATGCAAATAAGTAATTACAGGTTGGGTATCTGCTTTCATCAGTTAGTTTTTTATCATGAAGCTTGGCCTTCACAAGTCCAACTTAACTCCAACACATGATTGAAATAGTCTGACTAAATCAACAGTGAAAACAGACAAGCAGGAAATAAATCCTGCATTCTCAGTCTGTGATTGTCATTTAAGACCACAAAGGGTTTCTAATGAAATTGGCATTTTTTTGTATTTGTCCCCACTTGTATGAAGTGTTACTATTCAGTACCTATTCTTCCTTAAATAGGATAATTCAGTCTCACAAGCATTGCAATGTCATAGAGACAGTTTTCCAGACTCCAGGTTAACCCTACTCCTAGACTAGAAAGCACCCGGGGAAAACAAGCCCTTTAGGTCTTAATTAAACATGCGAGTCTAGAATGCTCATTCTAACCCAGTGGTCACCTCTCCCTCCTCAGCCAACAAGTCAGTAGTGTCCAGCTCCATGGGAAGTGACAGCACCTTCTTCAAAACCTTGGAGGACCACGTCACCAACCCCGTCCTCTTCATCCCAGAGATGCACCTCTCCAACATGCAGCGCTGCGGCCTGGTAGGTCTCCCTCCTCCCTCACCCTCATCTACTCCACCTTTCTTTCTCTTTCTTTGGGATTGAATGATCTTGGAGTTCACCACCACAACAGTGAGTTGAGTCATGTTCCCTGCTATCCCGGGACTGTAGCTCGGGGCTCTGGCACACACAGGGGGGAAAAAAAAGGGATGGTGTGGGAAAATATGTTTGTGGGAAAAGTGGGTTGGGATAAGGGAGAGTATCAGGGAAAGTGAGGAGAGGCAGATGCCAAGATCGGACAATCTAATTGGTGGGCTATTCGGATTCCTCGACTCTAGTGTGACTGACACACGGGATAACCTGCAGGAACCTACACAAACACACACTCACCTGGCAGACACACACTCACCTGGAAGACACACACCTGGCAGACACACTCACCTGGAAGACACACACCTGGCAGACACACACACACTCCTGGCACACACACACTCCTGGCAGATACACACACACTCCTGGCAGATACACACACACACACACACACACCGGGCAGACACACACTCACCTGGAAGACACACACCTGGAAGACACACACACACTCCTGGCAGACACACACCGGGCAGACACACACTCACCTGGAAGACACACACCTGGAAGACACACACACACTCCTGGCAGACACACACCTGGCAGACACACACACACACACACACACTCCTGGCAGACACACACACACACCGGGCAGACACACACACACCGGGCAGACACACTCACCGAGCCCCCCCCCCCCACTTTCAGTGTTGTTGACACAAGCCATTGGAGGTGGTAAGGGCTGCTGTTCTGACAGGCATTTAGTTCCCACAGTCTGGGCTTTAGGGAGTGGGGAGGGGGAGTGCGTGTGTGTGTGTGTGTGTGTGTGTGCTCAGTCTTCTACCAAGTGTTAATGCTCCCATACCTACCAGACAGTACAGACATTTTCACTGCTTTAAGAGAAGAAGCTAGGGAGAGATGTGCCCTAATTTGGTATAAAGGCGAACGGGTCATTTGCTTTTCTGAGCTCTGGGGGTAGGATGATTTACAAGCCTTAGTTGAGTCCCATAAATCATGCCATCTGTCAAAGAAAGTATCCCCGTTTCTTAAGAGGGGAGAGAACTGAAAAATCCCCAAACAAATTAACGTTATCTTGATAAGTTAAAGAGTCTGGAAATGTTCTGTCTTATATACAATACAAAATGTGACTCGCTGAGAGGTTGTGAAACTAACGTCTCTGATAGATAAAAGGTTCCTGATCTATCTGCATCTGCATCTCTACAGGGTCATGGGAGACCTCTTAAGCACTGATAATAACATTCCGATTCATGACTGTTCCAGCCATAAAATGCATGGGATGGGAAATTAAGCAATCATATTCTATATAGGAACTGTACCTAATGATTGTTCTCTGTGTAGGCACCTCCCACAACACTGGAAGAAGTTGAAAGGACCTCCCTGAAGAGACTGTACCCTGATAGAGTGGACCAGAGCAGTGGTAGCCCACCACCAAGCAAGCAGGCCAGATTGGAGGAGCAACAAAAAGGTAAATAGAAAAATACAATTCCTGAATTGAAATGAAATTGGCCAAACCCAAAGCGAATATACAGACAGCACTACTGTGTTCCTGGTCTGGTAAACAACCTGACGTATTCTGTTGTCCTATGGCTGGATTATTTTAGCAAAGGAGAAATGCTCACTTACAGGGATGTAAACAAATGTGTGCACAAAATTTGAGAGAAAGAATCTTTTTGTGCATATGGAACATTTCTGGGATCTTTTATTTCAGCTCATGAAACATGGGACCAACACTTTACATGTTGTGTTTATATTTTTGTTGAGTATAAATCTGTTGCTGTCCATGGTTCTTATTTGTGTGTGTATGACATCCTCCTTTCTTTCATGTTGACGAAACCGTCTATGACTGTCATACAGTACACGTTTTTTTTTTTTTTTTTTTTGTCCTGGGCTAACTGGCTAAAATGCTTGCTCGCTAGACTAACTTCATTTCATTGTCAATGATGAGCACGCTAGTTAACATTAGCATACTACATCTAGCTACATATTGAACTTCCATCCTCTCAGGTCAGGGGCAAAATGTATGAATTTATAGTTAAATCAGAATCACCGTTATAATCATTGGCCAGTATGGGGAATTGAGTCAAACCAAAAGTCCAAATCCCTATCTCCATCCATGGCTAATTTAGGAAAGGGACAATTTTAGCTAGCTAGCCACCGGAGGACAAAAACACAACGAGATGCAACAATTCAAGTTCTCAGTCAGTGATGTTTGGTATTTTTGATGTGATGGACTGGCGTGAAGCCAAATCAAAACTGGCTTCCCTTGAAAAACATTTTTGGTGTGCCAGGACCATTCACAGTTGAGCTCACTAAATTGAGCTCAATGCTGACTAGCTATTATTTCATAGGGAGGTCAAATGCTCACTGGGTTCCTTGCATTCAATGCTTCGGGCGGGAAGAATATCATACTCTTTTTGACCAGAAAGCATCAGGTAGATGAGCTATACATAGACACAGAGGGGCGCTGTTTCGCTCACTCGCATGCTTTCTCCAGTGAGATACATTCAGCCTCTTGTAAATTGAAGGAAAATTATGAAACACAGAGAGATGAATTATTTTATGTAAAGAAATGTTTTAATTTTTTTTAGGAATCCTGGCTTCAATGAATGCACAGCACTGTTCTGTTGTCCTGTTTTCTCCTGGTCTGATAAACAACCAGACGTATTCTGTTGTCCTGTTTTGCAGTACTCTTGTACGTGAGAACAGAGTCCGAGGAGGTGTTCGACGCGCTCATGCTCAACACCCCAACCCTGAAAGGCCTGAGACAAGCTGTAAGTAGTACACTCTTAATACTTATTCCTTACCCAACCTTGTCATCGTCCAAGCATGTGAGAATACTGTAGAGTTGACCGTGATACTCTTTCTTTCCTTTGTTCCTTTCTCAGATTTCTGAAAAGTATGGCATGCAAGAGGACTCCATTGGGAAAATATACAAGAAATGCAAAAGAGGGTAAATTACTTTCTGAGGCCTTGCAGTGATCAATGATCGGTTTTCTTTACATCAAGGAGGAACAACTGTTAGCATTAGCTATGCTACATAATTAGCAACGGTATTCCCAAGTAGCATTAGCAAATTACAGTAAATTGAAGGGAAATGTGTTGGATTTGATTAAGTAGGTGCGCAGCAGGATATACTACTTACCGTAAAACATTAATTAATGGCCCAGGTTTTTATTTGCTTAAATAACTGAACACAACAGGCACTTGTTAGAGACAGGCTTTTATTTGAACCAGGCATCTATTTCCTTAATACACAGAGCTTTCGCTCATTTCATAGTTTTCATTTACACATTGTTTCACATTTCTATTGTCTTAGTATGTCTCTATTTAAAAATATATATATATGTAATAGAATAATAATTATCCTATTTAACTGTGAATTTTCAGCAGTTCTAACTCTAGCCACTAGAGGGCTTTCGGCTGATTTCTGATGGTCTGCACTCCCGAAGTTGTTGACTGTTTTTGTGCTTCCAGTTAGCTAACCGTTCTCAGCTGTTAGCAGCCAATGGCTAGCAGTTTCTTACTGGCGATAAAAATGGATGAGGCATTTTTTTTTTTTGTCATTTCTGAATGATCTAATGTAACATAAACATTAAACCTCATACACAATTCATGGTAATTCATAGTATCCTCATAAACAATTAAATTTAGACCCAGCGTTTATCTGAAGCACGCGTTTATTTGCTGAAATGTGTGCCCTTGCCGGCTATTAAAAAGGGACAGGTGGCTATTTGAGACTCAGTGTTTTAATTATTGTTTTACGGTACCTCGTTTGAATCTTGGTTGAAGTCTTTTTTTTTTACTTATTTTTGTTGTTTAATTTTGTAGAACTTTTTAATTTAGTGGATAAGCTTCAATATTGCAGATATATTCTGGGTACTATCAAACTAATTGTTAGCATAGTTTCTAATCCCCCTATTTAAAAATGTTCACCCAAGCCTACCACCCCTCCCCTGAATGGAGTAAACTAACGGACAACAACACGTCTTCTACTGCTACTTACAGCTATTTTCACTCTCATATACAGAACACTCTAATCTTAATTCCAACCCTCAGGATGTCCACAGACTAACCTATATTTCCCAGTACACTACCAGTTTACTATTTCCTTTTGCAATACATCCTTCTATTTTACTGTAATGTCCTCAGTAAGGAAACCAACCAAAGTTGACAGACTGGCTAGGTGAGCTAGCTAGCTCTATGTCTGCTGGAATGTGATAATCTAGCTCTTCCAAAAGAGAAAAAGAAACAGAACGGAAAGATGGATGAGTCACCCGATTTTGTTTTACTTTACAATGTTTATGTTTATCTAATCTGATCTACCCATCCCATAGCTGCACCAGGAAGTGTTTTGGTCTATTTCGTTGAGTGAAAAGAGGTAGCTACTCTGATAGACAAGGGTTTTGATTAAGGCGGAGGGAGCCACCTTATTGTGTAAAAAATGTGGTTGCGAGGTGGATGCCATTGAATGGGACTAACTTTTGAGGAAGAGCTGGTATCCCTATTGTCAACATGTGAACCATGAAATGAAACAATGGCGTCCATTGTGTGTTCAATGCTTGAGCCAGTCTTTCAAAAGGATTTCTATACTACTCTGATTTTACATCGAAGGACTTTGCGTTTACTGTATAGGTGACAACATTTCCCTAAGCTTGAGATCTACCCCTAGTAGTAAAGTAGGCCTGTAGTCTTCATACAAGAATCCATGTCAATGAACGGGTGAAACGCTAACATGTTGCGAGGCAGTAATTTGTTGAAGCTGACTTGACGGAGAAGATTAGAGGGGGACTGTCACCCAGAATGCCATGTGGTTCTTCTGTCACACCGCCCTACTGTGTGCTGACATTACATGGAGAACCCAACAGGTTCTGTAACATTCTCGTTCCGCTTATAGTCTTCAATCAGTCCCTTCCCTCCGATTAGCGTGAGCAGACAGATCGCTTGATTAGCAACAAAGCTTTACTTACCATAAAGCCAGGTTGGCATCTGGGAAAAGGAGTCTGGCTTGATTAATTGTTCGCAATGTTGAGGGGAATTGGAGGCCTCTCACTCTTTTGTTTCATGACTACAACATGTCTCAGCCAGACAGCAGCAAACGTTTCCGTAACACGTAGCCTGTTATATAAAGTGTGGTACAAGACATTCATCTGTTCTTTGTCTGTTTTCTTTTCAGGATTTTCGTCAATATGGATGACAACATCATCGAACACTACAGCAACCACTCAGCGTTCCTCATAGAGATCTCTGAGGTCATGAGCAGCCAGTTCCAGGTCACTCTCATGGAGTTATGAAGAGAGGGCGGACATTTGGTATGTTCGGACCACCACATGGCAAGGTCTGCCCAATCAAACTGCCTGCCGATTTCAACCCTTTAAGCACTGCCCTGTGAGAGACTCTATTGGCCGGGCTAACAGGACTAAGACCAATTGGACCAAAGAAAGCACACCATTCGTTCAACCATTGAACCGACTTCAGACCGAACGCTTTATAGTGATGCCAGCCACTGACTTTGTAAATACCTTTTAACCCCCTTATGATTTTTTACTGTGGTATGTATTTTATAACAGAGCGATTATGATTCATTATGATGACGATGCTGTAAATATTTTCTGTAAATAGAAATTAATATGACATATGAGTTGTCTCTTTTGAGGAGACATACAGCGATACCATGACCCACTATCCACAAGCTACATATTTCATTTTCAGTAGACATATCGTGAATCTTGTCAACTTTTTCCAGACTGCCACTCTTGCTGCTTTTCGTGTACTTATAATTTCTTCCAAGAGATCTCAAGTAATGGGAATGCTGCCATTGTTTAATTGCTTTACTTTCTTTTTTTACCGTATTACTTCTCGGCCCATTGTCTGCTATATAATGGTACTACCAACAAACACCCTAGAATTGTCCAACAAATACTTTTTTAGAACCAAAGTCCCACATTTCCCACTTCACGGGTATTGCCTTCACAAAAACCTCAGTGGCCTTCTTTAGTAGAAGACTGTACACATTTCTAGGTTGTATTGTGTTACCACATAATTCTTCCCCCAAGCCACTGTGCTAGAACCACTATGTTCCAGATCAACCCCTTTCAGAATCTTTCAGTTGAGTTTTTTTGTGAAGGCTTTTGGATTTCTCTTTGTACGTTTTTTGCAACATTTCAATGGTGTAGCTATATCCCTGTAATATATCTTATGATTTTACCATGGCGAATCTTTTTGTATTGATACTCGTTTCCAAGAAAATAAAACATACACGAAAAATGTGTGTACGTGTTTCTTTCAATGGTTTTAGTATGATATAGTTTAAAGATCTATGGTTCATCCACTTCAACTGAAATCTTACAGAATTACCCTGGACGCAGGCCTCTTACCAAGAAAATATACGCAAAAAGTTCAATTTCTACTCCTTGTTTACGCCATTGAGAATATTAGAACACCGCCCAGGGAATTTAAACAGGCCTTTAGCAGACACTGAATACATGCTACTGTGTGTCTCGCCATGTCTGCTGGTCTCATGACAGACATAACAAACCTCATTTTTATTATTTTAACAGTAATGTAATGTATCTCTATCATCTTGAGAGTGTGTGTGTATGCATGAGTGAGTGTGTGTTTCAGTGTGTGTGTGTCAGTGCGTGAGTGTGTCAGTGGTGAGTGCGTGGGTGTGTGTGTAAGCTCGTGGGTGTGTAAGTTTGTGGGTGGGTGTGTGTGTCAGTGCGTGGGTGTGTGTGTGTCAGTGTGTGGGTGTGTGTGTGTCAGTGCGTGGGTGTGTGTGTGTCAGTGTGTGTGTGTCAGTGCGTGGGTGGGTGTGTGTCAGTGCGTGGGTGGGTGTGTGTCAGTGTGTGGGTGTGTGTGTCAGTGCGTGGGTGTGTGTGTCAGTGCGTGGGTGTGTGTGTGTCAGTGCGTGGGTGTGTGTCATAAAATATAAAAAAAATATAAAACCAGGCCAGCATCCCGGAGTCACCTCTTCACTGTTGACGTTGAGACTGGTGTTTTGCGGGTACTATTTAATGAAGCTGCCAGTTGAGGACTTGTGAGGCGTCTGTTTCTCAAACAAGACACACTAATGTACTTGTCCTCTTGCTCATTTGTGCACCGGGGCCTCCCACTCTTATTTCTATTCTGGTTAGAGCCAGTTTGCGCTGTTCTGTGAAGGGGATAGTACACAGCGTTGTACGAGATCTTCAGTTTCTTGGCAATTTCCCACATGGAATAGCCTTAATTTCTCAGAACATGAATAGACTGATGAGTTTCAGAAGAAAGTTATTTATTTCTAGCCATTTTGAGCCTGTAATTGAACCCACAAATGCTGATGTTCCAGATACTCAACTAGTCTAAAGAAGTTTTATTGCTTCTTTAATCAGAACAACAGTTTTCTGCTATGCTAACATAATTGCAAAGGGTTTCCTAATGATCAATTAGCCTTTTAAAATGATATACTTGGATTAGCTACCACAACGTGCCATTGGAACACAGGAGTGATGGTTGCTGATAATGGGCCTCTGTACACCTATGTAGATATTCCAAGAAAAATCTGCAGTTTCCAGCTACAATAGTCATTTACAACATTAACAATGTCTACACTGTATTTCTGAAAAATGTTGTTATTTTAATGGACAAATTAAAAAAAAATCTTTCAAAAACAAACTTTTGAACGGTAGTGTATATACATCTATATAGAATCTGTTGAATACGTAGGATTTAATACTATATGTACAGCAATAATTAAATAGGATGGCCTTGACTAGAATAGAGTATATACATACGAAATGAGTAAAACAGCATGTAACCATTATTAAAGTGTTCCATGAATGTACATAGGACAGCAGCCTCTAAGGTGCAGGGTTGAGTAACCGGGTGGTAGCCGGCTAGTGGAGAGAGAGAGTATTTACAGTTAACTATAGTATACATACTGCAGTAAAAGAAAACTGTAGTATATACAGTACTATAATAATTCATGTGGTGTTTTTGTGGATTGTAGTATTGAGTAATATTTAGTGTAGTATTAACTATAGGGTGTTTGTTTAATTATCTTTGACATAGAAGTGTAGGCTTTCTCCTTCAGGAAACCTACTGGAGAAATGCCCATAAGAGTACATGTTCCATAACCTGTAGGTAGGTAGGTAGGACTGGGGTCTGAACAGATACAGTTGTTCAGAGCTTGTGCTCGTTTCTACAGTACAACCTGTAGGGAACACAATATGGTCTATACTTGGCATGTACAGTAGGTTTCTCTGTTATGGGTGGCACAAATTGAGATATGGGGAGGGGAATGGGTATATGCAAATACAATTCTGTAGTATTTACTACAGTGTTTGTGGATAATACTGCAGTATTTACTGTAGTATTCTACAGTATACTATAGTAAGTACTACACATGGAGGGATACTACAGTATGTAGTATAGTATTCTATTGTATACTACAGTTTACTATAGAATTCTATGGTAAACTGTAGTACTTTTTTCATGTGGGTGCTTCCAGAGTGGACAACTGATATGGCAAGCAGCACACTTATGCATGTGTAGTGTTTGTCCATCCAGTCTTCCACTGGGTACCAAAGAGGAGAGAGAGAAAGGGGAAGAGAGAGTGAGGGAGAGAGAGAGAGGCTGAATGCACACTAAGCTGCATCTGAAATCTAACACACAGCTATCTTCCTGTGAGCTGAAATCGAGAGCAGAGAAAGAGCAGACAGAGGGGAGGAGAGAGCGAGAAAGAGGAGAGAAAGAGGGGGAGGAGAGAGAGAGGAGTGAAAGGGGACTCGAGAGAGAGAGAAGAGAAAGAGGGGAGTAGAGAGGAGAGAAAGAGGGGAGTAGAGAAAGAGAGGAAAGAAAGAGGGGAGTAGAGGGAGAGGAGAGGAAGAGGGGGAGAAGAGGGGAGAGAAAGAGGGGAGAAGAGAGGGGAGGGGAGAGAAAGAAGGGAGGAGAGAAAGGGAGAGGGTAAGAGATGGATTAGACAAGCATCTGATCCTACTTTAGATGGAATAATGTAAAGCATACAGACAGACAGACAAGGAGCAGATGCTTTTACCTCATCTGGATGGTACTGTAAGTGTGTCCTTCTAATTAGATTAAGCTTACTGTGCAATCAATATGACGGCTAATGAGGGAAAGACTGTGTGTGAATGTAGGGGGATGTTTGAGAATCATATCACAGGAGACTTAATAAGAAACAAAACACAATTAGAGTATTGATTCCTCATCTTTCAATACAGTCCCTTATCACATTTCTAATAGTTTCTCCTGATTGTTATTCTGATAGTTGCTATGACAACTCCTGGATCTTATGTAGAACTTGTCCTGCTGCTGAGTGTCTTCATTTCCACAGGCAGACGAAATACCAATTAATGGCAAAAGATCAGAATTGGTCTGCCTGTGTAAATACAGCCTTAGAGACAGCGGTATCATAAGGGGCTGTATCTGCTCCTTTGAACTTTATCATCTTTGAGGATCCATGAAGACGAGCGTGCCAAAAGAATGAGGAAAATTGTATATAAATTACTTGATTCAAAATGAGTAATTAATACAATTTCAGGTGAAAATGTCACAGTTTCCAATACGATCCTTACAGGGTGAAAGTGTAAAGTAGGTAAATCGTTCAACAGCGGTCATAGTGTATGTGTTAATTTGTGGTATATCATCCATAGGGTTGCAAAATTCCTATAATTTGACCAAAATGTCCAGGTATTCTGGAAATCTTGGCTTAAAGGCTCCAGAAATCAGAAGGGAGTAAGCAGGATAATCCGGAATCCTCCAACCAAGATTTCTGGAAAACCTGGCAACTGTGGGAAAGTTACTGGAATTTTGCAACCTTAATCATCCATCATTCAGTGATAATGCTAGGAACAGAGATAAATAACCACGATGAGGCTGTTAGTGAAAATGTCACTGTCTAAACAGGCTTTCACCTCATCTCCCCAAAGCCTGTGCTAACATTTTCTGGGCTCCTGACCACTTATGCTATTTAGAGTGTAGAGCTGAACTTTCAATTTTTTTGTCCCAGTTCAACCAATGACGTCATGAAATGAAAAAAATAGAACCCGGAAAAGTGATGTGTGCATATGCATTCACCCCCTTTGCTATGAAGCCCCTAAATAAGATCTGGTGCAACCAATTACCTTCAGAAGTCACATAATTAGATAAATTGTACACAGGTGGACTTAAGTGTCACATGATCTGTTACATGATCTCAGTATATATACACCTGTTCTGAAAGGCCTGCAACACCACTAAGCAAGGGGCACCACCAAGCTAGCAGCACCATGAAGACCAAGGAGCTCTCCAAACAGGTCAGGGACAAAGTTGTGGAAAAGTACAGATCAGGGTTGGGTTATGAAAAAATATCAGAAACTTTGAACATCCCACAGAGCACAATTAAATCCATTATTTAAAAAATGTAAAGAATATGGCACCACAACAAACCTGCCAAGAGAGGGCCGCCCACCAAAACTCACAGACCAGGCAAGGAGGGCATTAATCAGAGAGGAACAAAGAGACCAAAGATAACCCTGAAGGAGCTGCAAAGCTCCACAGCGGAGATTGGAGTATCTGTCCATAGGACCACTTTAAGCCATACACTCCACAGAGCTGGGCTTTACGGAAGAGTGGCCAGAAAAAAAGCCTTTGCTTAAAGAAAACAATAAGCAAACACTTTTGGTGTTTGCCAAAAGGCATGTGGGAGACTCCCCAAAAATATGAAAGAAGGTACTCTGGTCAGATGAGACTAAAATGTTGCTTTTTGGCCATCAAGGAAAACGCGTTCTGGCGCAAACCCAACACCTCACATCACCCCGAGAACAACATCCCCACAGTGAAGCATGGTGGTGGCAGCATCATGCTGTGGGGATGTTTTTCCATCGGCAGGGACTGGGAAACTGGTCAGAAATTATGGATGGCGCTAAATACATGGATATTCTTGAGGGAAATCTGTTTCAGTCTTCCAGAGATTTGAGACTGGGACAGAGGTTTACTTTCCAGCAGGATAATGACCCTAAGCATACTGCTAAATTTAATGTCTTGGAATGGCCTAGTCAAAGTCCAGAACTCAATCCAATTAAAGATTGCTGTACACCAGCAGAACCCATCCAACTTGAAGGAGCTGGAGCAGTTTTGCTTGAAGAATGGGCAAAAATCCCAGTGGCTAGATGTGCCAAACTTATAGAGACATTCCCCAAGAGACTTGCAGCTGTAATTGCTGCTAAAGGTGGCTCTACAAAGTATTGACTTTGGGGGGGTGAATAGTTATGCACACTCAAGTTTGTTGTTGTTGTCTTATTTCTCATTTGTTTCACAATAAAAAATAAAAGTGGTAGGCATGTTGTGTAAATCAAATGATACAACCCCCCCAAACATGTCTGTACGTTGGCAGCAGCCACTCAATGTTAGTGATGGCTGTTTAACAGTCTGATGGCCTTGAGATAAACAGCTTCTATCAGTCTCTTGGTCCCAGCTTTGATGCACCTGTACTGTACTCTCGATTGTGCATCTGTAAAGGTTTGTGAGTGTTTTTGGTGACAAGCCAAATTTCTTCAGCCTCCTGAGGTTGAAGAAGCGCTGTTGCGCCTTCTTCACCACCCTGTCTGTGTGGGTGGACCATTTCAGTTTGTCCGTGATGTGTACGCCAAGGAATTTAAAAAACTTTACACCTTCTCCACTCCTGTCCCGTCAATGTGGATAGGGGGGTGCTCCCTCTGCTGTTTCCTGAAGTCCATGATCATCTCCTTTGTTTTGTTGACGTTGAGTGTGAGGTTATTTTCCTGACACCATACTCTGAGGGCCCTCACCTCCTCCCTGTAGGCCGTCTCGTCGTTGTTGGTAATCAAACCTACCACTGTAGTGTTGTCTGCAAACTTGATGATTGAGTTGGAGGCGTGCATGGACACGCAGTCATGGGTGAACAGGGAGTACAGGAGAGGGCTGAGAACGCACCCTTGTGGGGCCCCAGTGTTGAGGATCAGCGGGGTGGAGATGTTGTTCCCAACCCTCACCACCTGGGGGCGGCCCGTCAGAAAGTCCAGGACCCAGTTGCACAGGCCGGGGTTGAGACCCAGGGTATCGAGCTTAATGACGAGTTTGGAGGGTACTATGGTGTTAAATGCTGAGCTGTAGTCGATGAACAGCATTCTTACATGGGTATTCCTCTTGTCCAGATGGGTTAGGGCAGTGTGCAGTGTGATTGCGATTGCGTCGTCTGTGGACCTATTGGGGCGGTAAATTGGAGTGGGTCTAGGGTGTCAGGTAGGGTGGAGGTGATATGATCCTTAACTACTCTCAAAGCACTTGATGATGACGGAAGTGAGTGCTACGGGGAGATAGTCGTTTAGCTCCGTTGCCTTAGCTTTCTTGGGAACAGCAACAATGGTGTCACTCTTGAAGCATGTGGGAACAGCAGACTGGGATAGGGATTGATTGAATGTGTCTGTAAACACACCAGCCAGCTGGTCTGCGCATGCTCTGAGGACGTGGCTAGGGATGCCGTCTGGGCCGGCAGCCTTGCGAGGGTTAACACATTTAAATGTTTTACTCACATTGGCTGCGGTGAAGGAGAGCCTGCTTGTTTTGGTAGCGGGCCGTGTCAGTGGCACTGTATTGTCCTCAAAGCGAGCAAGACATACGAGATGTATGTGTCTGGGAGCAAGACATCGGTGTCCGCAACGGGGCTGGTTTTCTTTTTGTAGTCCGTGATGGACTGTAGACCCTGCCACATACATCTCGTGTCTGAGCCGTTGAATTGTGACTCTACTTTGTCTCTATACTGACGCTTAGCTTGTTTGATTGCCTTGCGTAGGGAATAGCTACATTCTCTGTATTCGGTCATGTTTACGGTGGCCTTGCGTCATGATTAAAAGCAGTGGTTCGCACTTTCAGTTTGCACGAATCCTGCCATCAATCCACGGTTTCTGGTTGGGGAAGGATTTAATAGTCACCGTGGGTACCACATCATCAATGCACTTGCTAATAAACTCGCTCACCAAATTAGCGTATACGTCAATGTTATTGTCCGTTGCTATCCGGAACATATCCCAGTCCACGTGATCGAAGCAATCTTGAAGCGTGGAATCAGATTGGTCGGACCAGCGTTGGACAGACCTGAGCATGGGCGTTTCCTGTTTTAGTTTCTGTCTATAGGCTGGGAGCAACAAAATGGAGTCGTGGTCAGATTTGCCGAAAGGAGGGCAAGGGAGGGCTTTGTATGCGTCGCGGAAATTAGAGTAGCAATGATCTGGGGTTTTGCCAGCCCGGGTCGTGCATTCAATATGCTGATTAAAATTTAGGGAGCCTTGTTTACAGATTAGCCTTGTTAAAATCCCCAGCTACAATAAATGCAGCCTCAGGATATGTGAGTCCAATGAAGTTCTTTCAGGGCCGTCGAGGTGTCTGCTTTTGGGGGGATATACACGGTTGTGATTATAATCAAAGAAAATTATCTTGGTAGATAATGCGGTCGGCATTAGATCGTAAGGAATTCTAGGTCAGGTGAACAAAAGGACTTGAGTTCCTGTATGTTGTTATGATCACACCACGACTCGTTAATCATAAAGGCATACACCCCCGCCCTTCTTCTTACCAGAGAGATGTTTGTTTCTGTCGACGCGATGCGTGAAGAAACCAGGTGGAAGTACAGACTCTGATAACGTATCCCGAGTGAGCCATGTTTCCGTGAAACAAAGAATGTTACAATCTCTGATGTCTCTCGAATTTTGTCTACCTTGTTGTCAAGCGACAGGACATTGGCAAGTAGTATACTCGGGAGTGGGGAGCGATGTGCCCGTCTATGGAGCCTGACCAGAAGACCACTACATCTGCCCCTTCTGCAGCGCCGTTGTTTTGGGTCGCCTACTGGGATCCGATCCATTGTCCTGGGCGATGGTCCAAACAGAGGATCCGCTTCCGGGAAAGTCATATTCCTGGTCGTAATGTTGGTAAGTTGATGTTGCTCTTATATCCAATAGTTCCTCCCAGCTGTATGTAATAAGACTTAAGATTTCCTGGGGTAACAGTGTAAGAAATAATACGTAAAAAAACAAAAAACTGCATAGTTTTCTAAGAACGCGAAGCGAGGCGTCCATCTCTGTCGGCACCAACAAGCGCCGACAGACAGTGGAACAATGACATGCTATTCTCATCACAACCAAGGTCACTACTCACTGTTCCTCACTTTCCCTACCAAACAGGATGCGCCACACACACACATACAAACCACATGAATATGCATGCACACTCTCATAGACTGATGACGTTTCTAAGTGTCATAAAGCGTCTGTGAGATTGGCCAGTTTAGCGTCTATGGTCTTCCAGCAGACCACAGAACCAAATAAGAGTGCAAAGCTGTCATCAAGGCGAAAGGTGGCTACTTTGAAGAATCTAAAATCCAAAATATATTTTGATTTGTTTAACACTTTTTTGGTTACTACATGCATCCATATGTGTTACTTCATAGTTTTGATGTCTCCACTATTATTCTACAATGTAGAAAATAGTAAAATAAAGAAAAACCTTTGAATTAGTAGGTGTGTCCAAACCTTTGACTGGTACTGTATATCTCACTCATCTACACACAATAACCCATAATGACAAAGTTAAAAACATGTTCTTAAACATTTTTGCAAATGTATTGAAAGTACAGAAACATTTTAATTTACATAAGTATTCACACCCCTGAGTCAATAGTTTGTAGAAGCACCTTTGACAGCAATTACAGCTGTGAGTGTTTCTAGATAAGTTTCTAAGAGTTTTGCATACCTGGATTGTACAATATTTGCAAGCTCTGTCAAGTTGGTTGTCGATCATTGCTAGACAGCCAGATTTAAAGTCTTGCCATAGATTTAAGCCGATTTAAGTCAAAACTGTAACTAAGCACTCAGAAACATTCAATGTCATCTTGGTAAGCAACTCTAGGTTATATTTGGCCTTGTGCTTTAGGTTATTGTCCTGCTGAAATATGAATTTGTCTCCCAGTGTCTGTTGGAAAGCAGACTGAACCAGGTTTTCCTCCAGGATTTTGCTTGTGCTTAGCTCTATTCTGTTTCTTTTTATCCTAAAAAACTCCCTAGTGCTTGCTGATGAAAAACAAACCCATAACATGATGCAGCCACCACCATGTTTGAAAATATGAAAGGAAAGGACAACTGAATGTATTCAACTGAAATGTATCTTCCGCATTTAACCCAACCCCTCTGAATCAGAGAGGTGTGGAGGGCTGCCTTAAATCGACATCCACGTCATTGGCACCCGGGAAACAGTGGGTTAACCGCCTAGCTCAGGGGCAGAATGACAGATTTGTACCTTGTCAGCTCAGGGATTCGATCCAGCAGGAGTGGTACACAGTGATCTGTTGCACTGGATTTTCCCCAAACATAACACTTTGTATTCAGGACAAAGTTAATTTCTTTGCCACATTTTTTGCAGTTTTACTTTTGTGCCATAGGAATTTAGCCTAGACAGGTGATTCTAACATGTAGTGACATGTTTTCACTCTCATTATGGGGTATTGTGTGTACATGGGTGAGAAAATAAATAAATATATTTGAGTATGAATAACTTCTGAAGGCACTGTATGTGTTGGGCTTTATAGATTGCCCAACACATTGGGCTTAAACTGAGATTATTCTTGACAGAGTGATGTATATTTTTCTAGGCCTAAATTGTTCCTTGACTAGCACCATTCATTCCCACTGTCGATAATTCTAATGTAGTAACTTTTAATAGTAACTGTATCCACTGTGGATTGGAAGAGAGCCAACATCTTTTTTTGCAGCAGTGCTGCCTGCCAGGAGTCAGTGCTGCCTGCCAGGAGTCAGTGCTGCCTGCCAGGAGTCAGTGCTGCCTGCCAGGAGTCAGTGCTGCTTGCCGATTGATTGAGAGATTCAAGGTGCTATCATCGTTAAGTAACATAGCAGATGCAACACATTGAATATTTACATTCATGCATTCAAAATTAATGTTGTACCTTTGTCCCCAAAGCATTTAACTGCAGGACACTCGAACATCATATGAAGCATTTATGTGATAAAAACAAGTACATAAAGATCTTCTAAGCCTGTGTTAAACCCAGAAAATAAGGTCTAAGGTTATCCCAAAACCCTATTCATTCCCCCATAGGAATGGCTGAACGAACCTGAGGTAACTCATTTTCCCGGCATTTAGGACTGCAAGCTGGCGAGCTCTATAAGCCTCCATGGTAGCACAAGCTGCCTCAAGAACTGAAGATAAAGAAAGCAAATTACAGGCTACAGTATCTTTCAACAGGCTGCATGTGGTATATTGTAGTCAATCGAGCCCTTAACGAAAATCCTGTTGTTTTGAAACTGGCAGACAAACAGGTAACTTATGACTGAAAGGTGCTGAAGTGTCTTTAGAGACAAGATGGATTTGTAAAGATATGTGCTACCACTTTTGTCTTCATGCTTCTTTTCTTGGACCTGCACAAAGAGCCTTTTAGCCAATTCACACAATCAGGAAGTAGTGCCAATAATAAACAACACATTCCTCTTCAAAATTCACACACACCACAGACTGTGAAAAGACACATACTGGCACCCGTCCTGCCAAATTACATTGACGAGGAGTTGTTTTGTCGGTGAGGTAAACATGACAGAAAGCGTCTTGGAAAACAACATTCACATCTGTCAGTGACATAAAAGTTCAGAAGAACTTTATCTTACGGTACAGAAATGACATGGTAAGATGGAAAACAGCAATAACCTATTTGCTTGTTTGTTTCTTTGATCCTGATTACAAAAACACGTAGGCAGCATTAGATACCAGTGTCTCGGGGCCCTCCCAAGGTACGAGCATGACACGTGGCAGAGCTAAACATCGTATACATAGATCATGTTAAATTACTTAGGAAGTAATATACTACTCACTAAGTACTATTCTAATTCCTAATTCTATGGGTTTATAGCTAATCTCATGCTATTTTACACATTGCCATGAGGCTGAGAGAAAACTTTGCAGTTTTAAAGCTACACGGCCATAAGTATGGATAAATTAAAAGTACAGCTAAATTAGTGGTTTCGTCTATTTCAGCCAGACCTGCTGATGACAGGCGTATTGAGCACACAGCCGTGCAATCTCCATAGACAAACATTGGCAGTAGAATGGCCTTACTGAAGCGCTCAGTGACTTTCAACATGGCACCGTCATAGGATACCACCTTTCCAACTAGTCAGTTCGTCAAATTTCTGCCCTGCTAGAGTTGCCCCGGTCAACTGTAAGTGCTATTATTGTGAAGTGGAAATGTCTAGGACCAACAACGGCTCAGCCACAAAGTGGTAAGCCACACAAGCTCACAGAATGGGAGCGCCAAGTGCTGAAGTGGGTAAAGATTGTCTGTCCTTGGTTGCAACATTCACTAACGTCAGTACAACGAAATGGGTTTCCATGGCCGAGCAGCCGCACACAAGCTTAAGATCACCATGTGCATTGCCAAGTGTCGGCTGGAGTGGTGTAAAGCTTGCCGCCATTGGACTCTGGAGCAGTGGAAACACGTTCTCTGGAGTGATGAATCACGCTTCAACATCTGGCAGTTCAACAGATAAATCTGGGTTTGGCGGATGCCAGGGGAACGCTACCTGCCCAAATGCATAGTGCCAACTGTAAAGTTTGGTGGAGGAGGAATAATGGTCTGGGGCTGTTTTTCATGGTTCAGACTAGGCCCCTTAGTTCCAGTGAAGGAAAATCTTAACGCTACAGCATACAATGAAATTCTAGACAACTCTGTGCTTACAGCTTTGTGCCAATAGTTTGGGGGAAGGCCCTTCCCTGTTTAAGCATGACAATGCCCCTGTGCACAAAGCAAGGTCCATACAGAAATGGTTTGTCAAGATAGGTGTGGAAGAACTTGACTGACCTGCACAGAGCCCTGACCTCAACCCCATCAAACACCTTTGGGATGAATTGGAACACTGACTGCGAGCCAAGTGTTATCGCCCAACATCAGTGGCCTGACCTCACTAACGCGCTTGTGGCTGAATGGAAAGCCTACCAAAAGTTTAGGCTGTTATAGCAGCAAAGGGGGGGGGACCAACTCCATATTGATGCCCATGATTTTGGAATGACATGTTTTGGAATGGCCATGTATGTAATTTCCTGTAATTCAAAAAAGTAATAATTCATGGCTTATGACGTGCTCATGTGGGGGCTGCATGCTACGCTAGAGGAAGGTTCCCAGTGTTATCATGCTAATTCCTGCTAATTCCAGCATAGTTCAATAGTATTTATCAAGGACAAACAGTACTGTAAAATAGTGCTACCAAAACCCTGTCAACACTTCTATCATAACGTATTTCAGCAGTGAAAGCAAAACCAAAGTCTCATTTTCCACCAAGATAAATCTCAATAGAAATTTGAAGTTACCATTTGAAGTAATGGTATTGCCATTTTATTGCCAGTTTCACCCGACCATCAGTTAGGACAATGGCTTCCTGAATGACAAACTGTTTGCAAATGAATGCGTTCATCACTTGTTCTTTACTGCATTCGACACAGGCTCAGTCACCAGTGAGGATCCCTACTGCTCAATCAGAATATATTGAATCAATATATCCAAGATGCATTGGGCAAACTAAGCTTTCGCACACCCACACTCACACACACACACACACACACACACACACACACACACACACTGAGGTCTGGGAACAGATCTGGGTTAAAATAAACAATAAATATCAGGTTAAAATAAACAATGATTGTCTTTGATCTATAATAACTATGTCATAATGTTGTCCATCAGGCAAGATAGGACCTTATTCTGTGCAAAAATATATACAATCTACGTTTAAAAATGTACAATACATTTTGTTCCGTGACATTTAACATTCTATGTACATAAGAGGCATACAACACGGATATAATTTACCTTTAAATCTCCTTTAGCTATAGATATGTAACAGTAGAAAAGACAGTCCATAACATCCCATGAATACAGTATATATCTATCAACACAGAGGCACTTGAAAAAAAATAATTTGTCATTAGAATACCGTAACTTGAATTCCGCACGTTTGGCGTGATACAATTGGCTTGGAAAGACAAACCCAGTCTTCCTACATCAACAACAGTCAAAAACTAGTTAAAACAAACCCCCTGAGGGCCCAGTGTTTATCCTGACCACATTACCTGACCAGGAAAAGCTCCATAAGAAATCACAGCGATATCTAGTCATGAATCACAGCGATAACTAGAGTCATGAATCACAGCTATAACGAGAGTCATGAATCACAGCGATAACTAGTCATGAATCACAGCGATAACTAGAGTCATGAATCACAGCGATAACTAGAGTCATGAATCACAGCGATAACTAGTCATGAATCACAGCGATAACTAGAGTCATGAATCACAGCGATAACTACTGTTATGAGTTTTCCCTGGTTAGGTCATATGGTTGAGAAACACTCCATGCCCTAATCATACATATCTGATGGTAAGTAGGGAAACCACCATCAGATCAGTCCAGTGGCATCTCATATGTAAAAGTAATTCTCGTCTGTGCTGCTCTCTGCAGTCACTGATTGCTCTGACTGAGGCTCTACATCAGAGTTGCCTGCATCCTTCTTTATCGTACTCGACAACGATGGCTCCGCGTCTACCAGCATCTCCCCGTCGCCAAGGCTCAGTCCACATGCGGCCTCTGTTTCCACGGCAACCGCCTCCCCCATCTCCCCAGAAGACAATCCAGGGGGCGTGTCCTTGGTCTTGGCTAGAGCTTTAGCCCGTTGGACGGCCAGTTTCTCGATCTCCAGGTGTAAGTCTTTGTTATGTTCTTTCCACTGGCTGTACTTCTGGGACGTCAGCTCAGAGTCCTCCAGCACCTTGTTGATGAGTTGGAGCTCCGCCTCTTTATCCTAGAAGCACATTGAGAACAGATGGCCATTTACATTAACAAAAATTCACAGAAGGTTCACGCAATGAATGGAGACTGAGGGACAGCGCAAAATCCCACATAGTGTTCAGTGTTCATATTAGTACACTATAGCTAAGGCCAGAAGTTTCCCCTGGCTACGTGACCTGGGGCCAGGCAGAAGTTTCCCCTGGCTACGTGACCTGGGGCCAGGCAGAAGTTTCCCCTGGCTACGTGACCTGGGGCCAGGCGGAAGTTTCCCCTGGCTACGTGACCTGGGGCCAGGCGGAAGTTTCCCCTGGCTACGTGACCTGGGGCCAGGCAGAAGTTTCCCCTGGCTACGTGACCTGGGGCCAGGCAGAAGTTTCCCCTGGCTACGTGACCTGGGGCCAGGCAGGAGTTTCCCCTGGCTACGTGACCTGGGGCCAGGCAGGAGTTTCCCCTGGCTACGTGACCCGGGGCCAGGCAGAGGTTTCCCCTGGCTACGTGACCTGGGGCAAGGCAGGAGTTTCCCCTGGCTACGGGACCTGGGGCCAGGCAGGAGTTTCCCCTGGTCAGGTCACACAGTCAGGGCCATACCTATAAGTGCTGATATAAACTGTGTGTACAAAACATTAGGAACACCAGCTCTTTCCATGACATAGCTTTTACCTGGATTCACCTGGTCAGTCTATGATCCCTTATTGATGTCCCCTGTTAAATCCACTTCAATCAGTGTAGATGAAGGGGAGGAGACTGGGTATAGAAAGATTTTAAGCCTTGAGAATATTGAGACATGGATTGTGTTTGTTTGCCACTCAGAGGGTGAATGGGTAAGACAAAAGATTTAAATGCCTTTGAACAGGGAATGGTAGTATGTGCCAGGCGCACCGGTTTGAGTGCGTAAAGAACTGCAACGCTGCTGGGGTTTTCCAAGCTCAACAGCTTCCTGTGTGTATCAAGAATGGTCCACCACCAAAGGACATACAGCCAACTTGACACAACTGTGGGAAGCATTGGAGTCAACATGGGCCAGCATCCCTGTGGAACACTTTTGACACCTTGTAGTCCACGCCCCGATGAATTGAGGCTGTTCTGAGAGCAAAAGAGGGGAGGGTGCAACTCAATATTAGGAAGGTGTTCTTAATGTTTTGTACACTCAGTGTAGCCAACTTTCTAGGCCATGGGGAAAACCACTTGGGGAAAGAGGTCTTCTTTCAAAGACGACCCAATTTAGAGTAGAACATTGGTTGAAGGCCACACTACTTGGAGAGAGGACACTTGTATGAAAGAACACAATAAAGGGCATAACGTCGGTCAAAGAAAGGTGAGACTACCTGTGGACAGAATCCCCATATGGTGCACTTAGAACAATAAATAATCATTTATTACACTTTCATAGTGCTATTCATAACATAAAGAAATCTCAAAGTGCTGTAAAGCAACAAAAATCAAGCTATGTAAAAACAACATCAACACTGATCATCATGATCGACGGTCAAGAGACAGAAGGTTGAGAAAGTTCATGGTTTGAGTGAGGTCAGTGGAGGGAGAAGGTCAAAGGGGCGAGCCGGGAGCGGCACGTTGTCATCAGTGTCTCGCCATCCACGCCGTCTGTGGCCTCAACTCAGTCAGATGAAGTTAGAGTTCTGTACTAGACACTGGACTAGCAGCTAGATAGCTACTCTTCACTACTACTAAAATGCAGCAGCCCACTTGGGTGAGTCTACGGCAGTCATGAGGTGCCAGAAAGCACGCCACACTTCAATGGTAATTCAGGAGTAGCCTTATATCTTACATCCTGACCCCAACGCTCGCGTTACGTACGTGCGCTCACGTTGCAAAATAAATGTACACATACATGTTATTCAATAATTTCATCCAAACTGCTTGACGCACTGCAAGTCCCACCTCTCCTATCTCCTCATTGGTTTTTAGGAGCATATACCCACATGGGTGATTGAAAGATGAACTGAGGTCCACACTCCAGTCCAGTTGGTGGTGGTAATGCACCTTAAAGTTTGTTGCCAACTGCCATATAAAGTTCATAGAAGAAGAAGATCAACCATCATTGGTCTCAACTCTAGGTGTGTAACGAAATGGTGGTTACCGGACTGTCAAACACTGTCCCAATTTCTTACTGTCGGTTTCCCGAGGGGTTCGTGCTGATTATACGGCGATTGTGACAGCTAGTTAAATGGCGTCCCTTGACAGGACAAGAACAAGATGCATTTCAGGAGAAGTGCAGTACTATCATAAGGAGACTTATACTTGGAGGAGGAATGGAGGTTTAAAAAAGAGGCAGAGAGAGAGAGAGAGATCTTGAGTCGGTTAAAAATGGCGGGAAAAAGGGAGATGGTTTGTTAAAGAAAAATGGTAGAAATGGTAGAATGTAAGCAGTGAGTTGAAGAAATGGAAGTGAATGAGGGCAAAGTATCGGAGGTGGTAGGTGCCCGAGGGTTCTCGGGGGCCGGGACTTGCACTGAGGGTCAGGATAAAGATGAGTCTGTGACCGTAGGAGTGAAGTTTTTGGGAGAAGTGGACCCTTGGCATTTTGGCTGGTCCATTTGTGGTTTCAGGGCGGGTAAAAACAGAGTTGGGTGCTGTGGAAATCGGTGAGGGTAACCAGAAGTGGTCTTGTAATAATTGTTTGTGTTTCTGCTGGTCAGAGGGAGCAGGCGCTCTGCGTTAAACAAATGGGGGCAAGGGATAAGCATTTCACTGTAAGGTCTAGACCTGTTGTATTCGGCGCATGTGACAAATAAAATTTGATTTTATGTGAATAGTTTTTCTCTCAAGAAAAGGGCGCCATTGAAAGTGATTACTGGGGTAGCGGTAAATGTGAAAGCTGACGAACTGAAGTGGAAGATTCCCGGTGTTTGTGATGCTCGTCGTTTTGTAACGAGGCAGACAGGGTATGGTTATCTGTACTGCAGGGATGGAATGTAAGTCGCAGAAAATGTAGGTTGTGATGGCAGATGCAGAGAGGTATTTGGGTGTGAGAGACTTGACATCAGAAGAGTTACACGTTGTGTTAAGTGGTGGTGTCCCATCCTTTCAGGCTGTTGGCCTGAAGAAGGACTAAATAGATTTAAATAGTGGAGTATGGTGTTTATTTATTTATTTTGTATTTTAATTTTAGTGAGTGTAGTGTTACATGGAAGGGTATTTGTTTCTTTTAGATTTTTTTTTTTCAAGCAAAGTATAAGAGAGTTAGCAGCGTAGTATGTGGTGGTCGGTAATGCAACATTTATTGGATGCCAACTGCCGTTAAACCTCATCGAAGAAGAAGACTGAAGGAGGAGATATTACTAGAAACTTACTTGAAACGAACTAACCTTTTATCTGTGGATTAATTGTCGGAGTAGAGAACCTTGTGTATTTCAGGTAAAATAACAACCCACTGTTTATATCACAGGACAAATGAGTTCGCAACAGCAAGCTAGCTAGCTAAATGGCCCTGAATGTTTCCTGCGTTTCGACCTGTCCCCATAGTAATATAGGTGGTTCAGAGTTCGTTTTGATATTTCAACCTGAGCGTCATGGTCATCTGTCATCTCTGTACACCACTGCCTCAGGGCTTCTTCTCCATCCTCAACCTCTGGACAGTTGGCATAATCAAATCAAAACATTGCATGCTAGCCAGCTAACATTAGCTAGCTAACCAAAAACCAAGCGTCAACTTCAGTCTATAATAATAAGCGAAATCAATAGTTAATTCATAAAACAAAAAGTTAGTAGGGAAAAATGCTATAAAAACAATTAATTATTACAAATATTAACAAAATGTACAGGATTGCTCTGCCTTGACCTCATGGCAACCAATACAATATGAGGTCACATAAGTAGCACACATAAGCAAAAGGAGGGACACTGCATAGTTGGAGAGGCTTTAATCTCTGAGGCTTGACCCTAACCTTGAGTGTGCTCTGCAGCGCTCGGAGCGTGTGGGCCTTCTCGTTGATGACCGGGTTCTTGTTGCGCCGGATGAAGGACTTTCGAAAGTGATCTTGGGTCTGTGGCTGCTTGCTGCCGATCAGGGACACGCCGCCCTCCTTCAGTCCATGGAACAGCACGTCCATCTCATCCTCCGGAGCTCCTAGTGGGAGGAGGGACAGAGAAATGGGGAGAGAGAGAGAGAGAGAGAGAGAGAGAGAGAGAGAGAGAGAGAGAGAGAGAGAGAGAGAGAGAGAGAGAGAGAGAGAGAGAGAGAGAGAGAAGGATGTGGCTGTAATTCACTTTTGGCATTGTATGTTTTCAAGATTTCCACACCAATAAAACTTAAAAACATTTTATTATTGCTAATGGCATATTTGAAAACATTGGGGAAAGACAGGCAGACAACATGGAAGGAAGAGACAGGTGAAGCCCCCAGGACATTAGAGCAATCTGGGAGACATTAAATAGATGATCAGCTAATTGACTTCCCCTGTATGACTCTTCTGTCACCTTGTGGTGAAACAGAGAAGTGCTCTACTGTACCTGGGCTTCTGCTGCGGCCTGTGGGTGGAGCGGAAACCTGAACCTTGTTCTTCTTCTCTTTCTCTTTCTCCTCCTTCCCTTTCTCTTTCTCTTTCCTGGCCCGAGGCAGTGTGTTGGACAGGGTTTTCTGGTGTCCAACAAACACAACATATTATATTAGCATGGAACATCACTAAACAACATATTAGATTAGTATGGAACCTCCCTAAACAACATATTATATTAGTATGGAACCTCTAAACAACATATTATATTAGTATGGAACCTTACTAAACAACATATTAGATTAGCATGGAACATCACTAAACAACATATTATATTAGTATGGAACCTCTAAACAACATATTATATTAGTATGGAACCTTACTAAACAACATATTAGATTAGTATGGAACCTCACTAAACAACAACATATTAGATTAGTATGGAACCTCACTAAACAACAACATATTATATTAGTATAGAACCTTACTAAACAACATATTAGATTAGTATGGAACCTCACTAAACAACAACATATTAGATTAGTGTGGAACCTCACTAAACAACAACATATTAGATTAGTATGGAACCTCACTAAACAATATATTATATTAGTATGGAACCTCACTAAACAACATATTATATTAGTATGGAACCTCACTAAACAACATATTAGATTAGTATGGAACCTCTCTAAACAACATATTAGATTAGTATGGAACCTCACTAAACAACATATTAGATTAGTATGGAACCTCACTAAACAACATATTAGATTAGTATGGAACCTCCCTAAACAACATATTAGATTAGTATGGAACCTCTCTAAACAACATATTAGATTAGTATGGAACCTCACTAAACAACAACATATTAGATTAGTGTGGAACCTCACTAAACAACAACATATTAGATTAGTATGGAACCTCACTAAACAACAACATATTAGATTAGTATGGAACCTCACTAAACAACAACATATTAGATTAGTGTGGAACCTCACTAAACAACAACATATTAGATTAGTATGGAACCTCACTAAACAACAACATATTAGATTAGTATGGAACCTCTCTAAACAACATATTAGATTAGTATGGAAGCTCACTAAACAACATATTAGATTAGTATGGTACCTCACTAAACAATATATTAGTATGGAACCTCACTAAATAACATATTAGATTAGTATGGAACCTCTCTATAAAAGACATATTAGATTAGTATGGAACCTCTCTAAACAACATATTAGATTAGTATGGAACCTCACTAAACAATATATTATATTAGTATGGAACCTCACTAAACAACATATTAGATTAGTATGGAACCTCTCTAAACAACATATTAGATTAGTATTGAACCTCACTAAACAACATATTAGATTAGTGTGGAACCTCACTAAACAACAACATATTAGATTAGTATGGAACCTCACTAAACAACAACATATTAGATTAGTATGGAACCTCACTAAACAACATATTAGATTAGTGTGGAACCTCACTAAACAACAACATATTAGATTAGTATGGAACCTCACTAAACAACAACATATTAGATTAGTATGGAACCTCACTAAACAACAACATATTATATTAGTATGGAACCTCACTAAACAATATATTATATTAGTATGGAACCTCACTAAACAATATATTATATTAGTATGGAACCTCACTAAACAATATATTATATTAGTATGGAACCTCACTAAACAACATATTAGATTAGTATGGAACCTCACTAAACAATATATTATATTAGTATGGAACCTCACTAAACAACATATTAGATTAGTATGGAACCTCTCTAAACAACATATTAGATTAGTATTGAACCTCACTAAACAACATATTATATTAGTATGGAACCTCACTAAACAACATATTAGATTAGTGTGGAACCTCACTAAACAACAACATATTAGATTAGTATGGAACCTCACTAAACAACAACATATTAGATTAGTATGGAACCTCACTAAACAACAACATATTAGATTAGTGTGGAACCTCACTAAACAACAACATATTAGATTAGTGTGGAACCTCACTAAACAACATATTAGATTAGTATGGAACCTCACTAAACAACAACATATTATATTAGTATGGAACCTCTCTAAACAACATATTAGATTAGTATGGAAGCTCACTAAACAACATATTAGATTAGTATGGTACCTCACTAAACAATATATTAGTATGGAACCTCACTAAACAACAACATATTAGATTAGTGTGGAACCTCACTAAACAACAACATATTAGATTAGTATGGAACCTCACTAAACAATATATTATATTAGTATGGAACCTCACTAAACAATATATTATATTAGTATGGAACCTCACTAAACAATATATTATATTAGTATGGAACCTCACTAAACAACATATTAGATTAGTATGGAACCTCACTAAACAACATATTAGATTAGTATGGAACCTCTCTAAACAACATATTAGATTAGTATGGAACCTCACTAAACAACATATTAGATTAGTATGGTACCTCACTAAACAATATATTAGTATGGAACCTCACTAAACAACAACATATTAGATTAGTGTGGAACCTCACTAAACAACAACATATTAGATTAGTATGGAACCTCACTAAACAATATATTATATTAGTATGGAACCTCACTAAACAATATATTATATTAGTATGGAACCTCACTAAACAATATATTATATTAGTATGGAACCTCACTAAACAACATATTAGATTAGTATGGAACCTCTCTAAACAACATATTAGATTAGTATGGAACCTCACTAAACAACATATTATATTAGTATGGAACCTCACTAAACAACATATTATATTAGTATGGAACCTCACTAAACAACATATTAGATTAGTGTGGAACCTCACTAAACAACAACATATTAGATTAGTATGGAACCTCTCTATAAAAGACATATTAGATTAGTATGGAATCTCACTAAACAATATATTCTATTAGTATGGAACCTCACTAAACATATTAGATTAGTATGGAACCTCACTAAACAACATATTAAATTAGTATGGAACCTCACTAAACAACATATTAAAACCTTGCTTTTTCATGACAGAAAGAGGGGACAGAGAGAGAGAGAGAGAGGTGTGGCAGACTAGAGTGCAATCTGCCTTGGACATTTATTCTACAACATAGTTTTTCTACCAGGACAAACTAAGGGGACCTACAGGCAGGAGTCAGTTAAGAAGTCATTTACCGGTACAATGATGGCCTGTCAAATGGGGAGAGGCAAGGGGGGTAATAAATAAAATAACACAACAATATAGTGCATTATAAGACAGACATCACAATTTGAAAGGACAGAGACACTTGTTATCCACAAAATCAAAAAAGAGAGAGAGAGAGGGAGCGAGTGTGTGTGTGTGTGTCTCTCCTCACCGTGTAGATCTTATTTCTGCGTGGTGAAGGAGAAGACCCCTCATCCTCTGACTCCGTCTCACTGTAACACTCTGTCCACAAAGACACAAACAATCAACCTTATCATTAGAACTTCCACTTGTCCAGACCTGTTGTTCTAGTTTTAAACACATTTGGATGGTTACCCAGACACAGATGAGAATCTCCATTGAAACGTGTTAGTCCAGGAGGAGGCTGGGAAACGAGCTTGTAATGTATTTTTTGATTTGGCTACTATCAAGGACTACAATAAGAAGGAAAATGGTGATGAAATACATAATTATCCCATCAAATCTCATGAAAAGTTTATCCTACCCTCTTCGCTGTCCGGTGGTCCTTTGTGGAACTTCTTGTGTTTCTGTATGGCTGTGATCAGACAGTTGATCCACCTGCAGAGGAAGAGACAGTGTTCACTCCAGGGCCTGTATTCATAAAGCTAGTAGGAGTTCTGATCTAGGATCAGTTTCGCCTTGTAGATCATAATGAATAAGATTACATGGACGGGGGGGTGATCTTATCCTAGATCTGTCAGTGGCCCGTCGACAAACTATCAGTGGCCCGTCGACAAACTATCAGTGGCCCGTCGACAAACTATCAGTGGCCCGTCAACAAACTATCAGTGTAAAATAACGTTATTAACCGGTTCCCATGCTTTTAAAATAATGTTTCTGTTCTGGAAAGGTATAGATCACTTTCATTCCCGGTTCTGATTCTGTTACTTGAAGAGATTTTTTTAAAATGGTTTTCGGTTCTATTCCCTGAACTGGTTCCAACCCGGTGTTCATAATTCGTCACACCTACTTGGTCATGTCATTGACATTCTCGGCGGCGAAGAAGAAAGTCTGGAAGCGCTGGTGGCACATTTGGAAGACACTGGGGAGAGATAAGGAAAGACAGACACAGACAGACAGACATAGACAGACAGGAGGAGGAGAAGAGAGAGACAGGCAGTTAGGATTAAGTTAGTTCCAGCGTTGAGCGTTCTGGGATATTAAATTGCTATTTGAACCCAGATGTGACTACAGCACGGCTGTATTCATAAAACTTCTCAGAGTAGAAGTGCTGATCTAGGATCTGTTTTGTATTTTAGATCATAATTACATGGACGGACCTGATCCTACTATGAGCTGATCTAGGATCTGTTTTGTATTTTAGATCATAATTACATGGACAGACCTGATCCTACTATGAGATGATCTAGGATCTGTTTTGTATTTTAGATCATAATTACATGGACAGACCTGATCCTACTATGAGATGATCTAGGATCTGGTTTAATATTTTAGATCATAATTACATGGACAGACCTGATCCTACTATGAGATGATCTAGGATCTGGTTTAATATTTTAGATCATAATTACATGGACAGACATGATCCTACTATGAGATGATCTAGGATCTGGTTTAGTATTTTAGATCATAATTACATGGACAGACCTGATCCTACTATGAGATGATCTAGGATCTGGTTGAGTATTTTAGATCATAATTACATGGACAGACCTGATCCTACTATGAGATGATCTAGGATCTGGTTTAATATTTTAGATCATAATTACATGGACAGACCTGATCCTACTATGAGATGATCTAGGATCTGGTTTAATATTTTAGATCATAATTACATGGACAGACCTGATCCTACTATGAGATGATCTAGGATCTGGTTTATTATTGTAGATCATAATTACATGGACAGACCTGATCCTACTATGAGATGATCTAGGATCTGGTTTAATATTTTAGATCATAATTACATGGACAGACATGATCCTACTATGAGATGATCTAGGATCTGGTTTAATATTGTAGATCATAATTACATGGACATACCTGATTCTACTATGAACTGCTTTATGAATACGGGCCAGGTCCTAAAATCACTTATCTTATCACACTAGACACTATGTGGCAAGGGTACTCACTACTTTCTCTAGACACTATTGGGCAAGGGTACTCACTACTTTCTCTAGACACTATGTGGCAAGGGTACTCACTACTTTCTCTAGACACTTCATGTGGCAAGGGTACTCACTACTTTCTCTAGACACTATGAGGCAAGGGTACTCACTACTTCCTCTTGTGTTCTCCTGCGCTCTCTATGTTGTAGCTGGAGATATGAACCAGGCCCTCCGCTTTCTCCTCCTGGCAATGACAAGCAAAGAAATAGGTTAATCAACCACAACTACTGCTGCCATGATAGCCTGGTTAAACCAGACTGAACCCTACAAGCACAGTGTTCTCTACCCAGGCTACTTATCACAATAAACAGGGTCTAAAAGAAAGTGAGAATGACAAAATCACACTGCACAGTGGAAACCTGTTTAGGCTGATAAAACAGAACTGTGTACAACCACAACCACATGCAAATAATACTATCACAGTCACAGAGTTAAATGTAACACTGTGAGACATGATATTATTGGGCCTCTATAACATTACATGCATAATGATATGCTAATATGATAAAATAGCATATTGTCTATTATCAGCTAGAGCCAGCCCAAGGACTTGAGGTGAAACTAGCTTTTATAGCTAACACAATTGCACTTTAACTATACATTGACGTGAGCAGATCCCCTGTCAATTCAAAAAGACAAATAAACATGAAAGTTAAATAGGTGTATTTCAGTGATGTGAAATATTCAGAACGTTGCCGATAGAAATGTAATGAATTGAGTCGCCGTGATTCCCCATTCATCATGATGCACAATGTTATCTCTTCTACACAATGCATTTTTATCTGAATGGTCTGTAATGTTGCACCATCCTGAACAACCATTGTTCTGTCACTGTTACCATGTTCTAGAAGTAAACCTTTGCTAAAGTAGCAGACTTGATTGTGTAGGTCTGTGTATAGAGCCATTTGTTTTGTTTAAAAGTAACCGTCACGGTTGAGCGTTGTGCGCGCATCCCGACATCAAAAAGCTCTGTAGCTCAAGTCTGGACCTTGACGAACTTAAACGGTGAGTGAGTCATGACCACGAAAACACCAGACTGATTGCTATAGCTATGATCAACAAGTATGTCAGTCTTATGGGTTTATCTAGCTCTATTTGGGATATTTTATCTTGCCTCGCTGGCTTGGTAGTTTGCTAGGTTATCAATCCTCTGATGATATTTGTGATGTTGTAGACGATAACCATCTGACTACGTTTTTGTTAACTTGTATGAGCTGTATTTGAAGTTACACGTTATCGTATCAACAGACAACTTGCTGATTCCCAAATGCGCGCTCAGCTATTCATGGCACAGAGTCCATATTGTATACCATTATTTTTCCTGTCCTTTTTTTGGGGATGAAGGGATAGGGGTGGGTGGTTGGAGGTTCTCTAACTATCCTAGTTCCTCTTGTGCATGTGCCAACCCTCTCCTACATGTACAGCATCTCATCTATCCAGAAAGCACTTGATTTTACCATTTCTATTAGCAACGATGAGGTCATAAATTAATGCGTTCACCTGCTGGCTGGTATACCAGTAGAGAGTGGGGCCCTTGAGGACAAACCAGAAGCGCTGCCACTTCTGGGTCATGAACACGCTGCTCTCCTTCCTCTTCTTCCACAGCCAGCCGTCACAGTCGGGCTGAAGCAGCTCACGACACGACACGCGCCGCCTGCTTGTCGCTGTACACTTGCCTGGGGGGGGGAGGGAGCGAGCGAGCGAGCGAGAGGAGAGAGAAATAAAGAAAGAAAGTCAAGGTTTTTGCGTGGCCTATGTTCATACAAAAACAATCTCAGTGACATAATGCGGGAAAGTAAATGCATACTCTAAATAAGGAAGGTCCACTAAAACACAAAGACCTACCCTTTGTATACATCTTTTTGGGTTCTTTATCCTCCTAAAAAAGGGAAAACAGAACAGTCTGATCCAAATGTTCAAGTCTAAATTGTGTCTGCATCTACAGCATGGAACAAAATCTGTGACGAAACACCGAAATCAGTCAAAATCATTTTCTATGTGAAATGAATTAAAAAACAGAGGGCGTGTTTCTTGCTCACCCCGTGTCCGCCCATCTCAGGGCAGGAACTGACACTAGCTCTGGCTATCTCTAGTACCCGGGGGGACGGACTTCTGGGGGGCGCAAAGCCCTCTCCCCTAGGCCTGTGGCTGAACCTGGACCCCTTCCAACTATTGGCGTCTCCTAAGACAAAACACACACACAGAAACACACACACACACACAGGTGAGAAAACCTTTTATAAGACACAACTATGGTTAATATGGCCTTACCGGTCAATATCTCACAACTGTGTGCAACTAACATTTTGTCTCCAACAGTCCTACTTTAGCTGCTATTTATTTACTGGGTCAGGTTCTCTCCAGTATCATAGCTGCTATTTATTTACTGGGTCAGGTTCT
Organism: Brachymystax lenok tsinlingensis; assembly: GCA_030435695.1. Lineage (NCBI taxonomy): Eukaryota > Metazoa > Chordata > Actinopteri > Salmoniformes > Salmonidae > Brachymystax > Brachymystax lenok. Next base: position 32,740,529 of record CM059808.1, on the reverse strand, counting down.
CTCCAGTGTCATAGCTGCTATTTATTTACTGGGTCAGGTTCTCTCCAGTATCATAGCTGCTATTTATTTACTGGGGTCAGGTTCTCTTCAGTATCATAGCTGCTATTTATTTACTGGGTCAGGTTCTCTCCAGTATCATAGCTGCTATTTATTTACTGGGTCAGGTTCTCTCCAGTATCATAGCTGCTATTTATTTACTGGGTCAGGTTCTCTCCAGTATCATAGCTGCTATTTATTTACTGGGGTCAGGTAGCCTCCAGTATCATAGCTGCTATTTATTTACTGGGTCAGGTTCTCTCCAGTATCATAGCTGCTATTTATTTACTGGAGTCAGGTTCTCTCCAGTATCATAGCTGCTATTTATTTACTGGGGTCAGGTTCTCTCCAGTATCATAGCACCACTGGTTGTGGATGCCGAGAGTAACTTAACAGAACCCTGATAGGCTATCTACAGAAACATGTTATGGCAATCAGCGGTGTACTTAGTTCTGATACTAAATTTAACGATAGCTACATAGCGAAGCTTGTAGGCTAATCTTTATAAAATATATCCTAATGGCCTATGTGACCTGGCACGCCTTCTACCCAAATATGGTTCTGACCTGCAGACAGGTATGAGAGCTCCCCCTGGTGGTGGGGGTGTGAGGTGTATGTCAGGCTGCTGTCCAATCCCCTGTCATTGGACAGCTCCGACTCCTCCTGGCCCATGGGCTGGCTCACCACTGGCTCCTGAACCGCTGCCCTGCAAACAGAGAGGGGGGACACACGCCATCACACTAACACCATTATCACCCAGGCTCTACGGACGCAACACAACACCACTAACACTATCTACACACATCACCCACGCTCTACTCTGTGCGCTGGATGGCAGCCTCGTTCAACACCACCCATGCTCTCCTCTGCCCCCTGGATGGCAGCCTTGTTCAACACCACCCACGCTCTCCTCTGTCCCCTGGATGGCAGCATTGTACAACACCACCCACGCTCTCCTCTGTCCCCTGGATGGCAGCATTGTACAACACCACCCACGCTCTCCTCTGCCCCCTGGATGGCAGCACTGTACAACACCACCCACGCTCTCCTCTGTCCCCTGGATGGTCTCCACACCACCCACAGGGAGAAGGGGCACACTGTATCACACTACACCATCACTAAAGAATAGTGGGAGGGGCCAACAACTAACACATTGCTATAGAAACCTGAAGCAGGAAATAAAAACAAAGACGTGTTGGTTGTTTAGCAACAAAACCGTGTGTGCATCTATGGGGCAAAACAGACAGGGTTGGCTTACAGTGTTGACAACTATTTAGTGTCCAATGTTTATCGAAAATAAATATATTTGAGCCATATTAGCAAAGATTTGACATCAGTCAAAACACCTAAAAAAAAGACATGGTATCAGGAACAAGATGAAACGAGTCACCTACGACCCCCCCCACATGGCAGTTTTTTTTGTCATTGTTGCTAGCAATCTGGTCATCCAGAATGACAACAACACACTGACTTCTGCCCCATAGAATTGGCATCTAACACATCTATAAAGTTAGGCTATTTTTAGAGTTCTGAACTAATAGCAATTTTAGATCATTGCACAGGTTATAAAAGCAATTGACAATCTCTCATTTTTGGGTGAATTTGTCCTTTAAAAATGCTTTTAAGTGTGGATCTATAATTTGAACTAAAACTTATCAGATGTCAGAACTAGCCTCAACTTCCATAGGATATCAGATTGAGTCAAATGTCTTTCAGGAAGTAGCACAAGAACACAGTATAACTTAGTACCCTAACTCACCAGACCTATGTTGGTTTCTAGTGAGTGTACTGTGGTCAATGACAGCCTATGGCAGCCTTTATGGCATTTGTAACATGACTTTGTCACACAGCCATTGGTCCATTACAGAGTCATGCTGCCTGTTGCCGACAGGTTTAGACAACTTCGTGCGAGAGGAAACATTTTGGATATTTCTTTTTAAAATAACCCATCATAAACAGAAACATGCTTTAGACTCAAACAACTGAGGAGTTTCTGGCTTAAAAACGCTCTCTCCATTGAAAAATGCTCGACTTCATTTGATAAAATGGTTGTTTCAAAATGGTGTATTTCAACCAGTGGAGGCTGCTGAGGGGAGGACGGCTCATAATAATGTCTGGAACGGAGTCAATGGAATGGCATCAAACACATGAAAGGGAAAAGGGGATACCTAGTCAGTTGTACAACTGCAATCAACTGAAAAGTGTCTTCCCGCATTTAACCCAACCCCTCTGAATGTAGGAGCATTGGGCCAGTAACCGAAAGGTTGCTGGATCGAATCCTCGTGCTGACAAACCATGTGTTTCATTTATTTGATACCATTTCACTTATTCCGCTCCAGCCATTACAACAAGTCCATCCTCCCCAATTACGGTGACACCAACCTCCTGTGATTTCAACCTCATCTGAAGGAGTAGTAATACCTGTCTGATGTGTGGGTCCTGTGAGTGTGTGTTTGTGTGTCTGATGTGTGTGTGTGTGTGTCCTGTGAGTGTGTGTGTGTGTGTGTCTGATGTGTGTGTGTCCTGTGAGTGTGTGTCCTGTGAGTGTGTGTGTGTCTCTGCACCCCCCAAAGCAACTTGCCCAAGCCTCCCCCATTTCTCCTTCACCCAAATCCAGATAGCTGATGTTCTGAAAGAGCTGCAAAATCTGGACCCCTACAAATCAGCTGGGCTAGACAACCTGGACCCTCTCTTTCTAAAATTATCCGTCGAAATTGTTGCAACCCCTATTACTATACTGTTCAACCTCTCTCGTATCGTCTGAGATCCCCAAAGATTGGAAAGCTGCCGCGGTCATCCCCCTCTTCAAAGGGGAAACACTCTAGACCCAAACAGTTACAGACCTATATCTATCCTACCCTGCCTTTCTAAGGTCTTCGAAAGCCAAGTTAACAAACAGATCACCGACCATTTCGAATCCCACCGTACCTTCTCCGCTATGCAATCTGATTTCCGAGCTGGTCATGGGTGCACCTCAGCCACGCTCAAGGTCCTAATTGATATCAAACGCCATCGATAAAAGACAATAATACTGTGCAGCCGTATTCATCGACCTGGCCAAGGCTTTCGACTCTGTCAATCACCGCATTCTTATCGGCAGACTCAACAACCTTGGTTTCTCAAATGACTGCCTCGCCTGGTTCACCAACTACTTCTCAGACAGAGTTCAGTGTGTCAAATTGGAGGGCCTGTTGTCCAGACCTCTGGCAGTCTCTATTTGGGTGCCACAGGGTTCAATTCTCGGGCCGACTCTTTTCTCTGTATACATCAATGATGTCGCTTTTGCTGCTGGTGATTCTCTGATCCACCTATACGCAGACAACACAATTCTGTATACTTCTGGCCCTCTCCTTCCGTGGCCTCGAACTTCTCTTAAATGCAAGTAAAACTAAATGCATGCTTTTCAACCGATCACTGCCCGCACCTGCCCGCCCATCTAGCATCACTACTCTGGACGGTTCTGACTTAGAATATGTGAACAACTACAAATACCTAGGTGTCTGGCTAGACTGTAAACTCTCCTTCCAGGCTCACATTTAGCATCTCCAATCCAAAATTACATCTAGAATCAGCTTCCTATTTTGCAACAAATCATCCTTCACTCATGCTGCCAAACATATCCTCGTAAAACTGACTATCCTACCGATCCTTGACTTCGGCGATGTCATTTACAAAATAGCCTCCAACACTCTACTCAGCAAATTAGATGCAGTCTATCACAGTGCCATCCGTTTTGTCACCAAAGCCCCATATACTACCCACCACTGTGACCTGTATACTCTCGTTGGCCGGCCCTCGCTTCATATTCGTCGCCAAACCCACTGGCTCCAGGTCATTTATAAGTCTTTGCTAGGTAAAGCCCCACCTTATCTCAGCTCACTGGTCACCATAGCAGCACCCACCCGTAGCACGCGCTCCAGCAGGTATATCTCACTGGTCACCCCCAAAGCCAATTCCTCCTTTGGCTGCCTTTCCTTCCAGTTCTCTGCTGCCAATGACTGGAACGAATTGCAAAAATCACTGAAGCTGTCCCTCACTAACTTTAAGCATCAGCTGTCAGAGCAGCTTACAGATCATTGCACCTGTACATAGCCCATCTGTAAATAGCCCATCCAACTACCTCATCCCCATATTGTTATTATTTTTTGTGGGGGGCTCCTTTGCACCTCAGTATCTCTTCTTGCACATTCATCTTCTGCACATCTATCACTCCAGTGTTTATGTCCTAAATTGTAATTATTTTGCTACTATGGTCTATTTATTGCCTTACCTCCCTAATCTTACCTCATTTGCACACACTGTATATATACTTTTCTATTGTGTTATTGACTGTACGTTTGTTTATTCCATGTGAAACCGGTGTTGTTGTTTGTGTCGCACTGCTTTTCTTCATCTTGGCCAGGTCGCAGTTGTAAATTAGAACTTGTTCTCAACTAGCCTACCTGGTTAAATAAAGGTGAAATATATATATATATATTTTTTTTAAGTGTCTGATGTGTGTGTGTGTCGGATGTTTGTGTGTGTGTGTGTGTGTGTGTGTGTGTGTCCGTGTTGGATGTGTGTGTGTCCTGTGTGTATGTGTGTGTCCTGTGTGTGTGTGAGAGTGAGAGTGTGTGTACTCACCTGTATGAAAGGGACCTGGCCGAGGCTGCTACTCTCTCCAATACGGAGAATATCTGATTGCCCTCTTCCTCCTCTTCTTCCTGAAAACCAGCCAACATAGTGTGTTAACCCTCCACCCACTCTGGTCACTTCATATGAAGAGAGAAGGTGTGAAGTTGGAAACTGTGCATAGTTCCTTTTAATGCAGTGTGTGTGTGTTTGTGTGTGTGTGTGTGTGTGTGTGTGTGTGTGTGTGTGTGTGTGTGTGAGAGAGAGAGCGAGTGTGTGTGTTCTGAGCCCTCAGGACAAAATATTTTTATGATCCGCATGACATCCTCCTCGTCAGCCTCCGTTCACCCATGGGACGGACGGACGCACACACACACACACACACACACACACACACACACACACACACACACACACACACACACACACACACACACACACACACACACACACACACACACACACACACACACACACACACACACACACAGGGCCCGACGCAAGCAAACAAACAAAGAAACAAAGAGATTCACGCTCCAACACACAGCCCTGGCTTACAACAAAACCAAGACACCTGCTTCTGGACACGCAAGGCAGCGAGCGTCATGACTGATTCACATGGTGCTCTGTGTTCTGTCAGTGGGGAAGCTGGTTCCACCATTGGGGTGCCAGGACAGAGAAGAGCTTTGACTGGGCTGAGCGGGAGCTGCCCTCCCGTACGGGTAGGAGTGCCAACAGACCAGAGGTGGCAGAACGGAGTACTTAGGTTGGGGTGTAGGGTTGGAGCATAGCCTGAAGGGCCGGGTAGTTCCTCTTGCTGTTTTATAGGCAAGTGCCATGGTCTTGTAGTGGATGCGAGCTTCGACTGGAATTCAGCAAGGAGGAGCAGGGTGGCATGGGAGAACTTGGGAAGGTTGCACACCAGGCGGGCTGCAGCATTCTGGATAAATTGCAGGTGTTTCATGGCAAACGCGGGGAGCCCAGTCAACAGCGAGTTGCAGTAGTCCAGACGGGAGATGACTGGATTAGGACCCCTTCCTGCATGAGGTAGGGTCGTACCTTACGGATGTTGTAGAACATGAACCTGCAGGAGCGAGTCACTGCTTTGATGTTTGCAGCCATTACAGTGAGCACCCGTCCTCCTATAGCTTATCCCACCAGCCTCCTCTTATAGACATTACACAAACACTCCATTTTCCTACTCCTTCCAGAATGTATTACAGTATGTTATGTCAGTACCAGTGGTCAGGAAAAAGGCACTTAGGATCAATACTCACTAGTTCATCATATGATTCCTGGGTCCAGTTGGTGGTGGAATGTTGAACGTAGGTAGTGGTGAATATGGGCCTGAAGAAAATAAGAATGTGTGTGTGTGTGTGTGTGTGTGTATGTGTGTATGCATGCACGTGTGTGTGTGTTTCACACTGTATCATAACTGACCTGTGGGCAGGGGGGCTGTTGGGGCGTGTCTTTGAGTTTCAGGGACACAGGGACCTTCTTGAGGACCAGGGTCACCCCACTGGGGTTCTCCTGTAGTTTCTTCAACAAGTTATTCCTGCTCCAGCCAACCTGACAGAGCACAGCACCATGGGACTTGTAGTTCATATAGACCCAGATAGTTGATAATGACCTAGACCTGGGATTGAATAGTATAGGCTAAATTGGAGTCAGGTGTGTTAGCTGGGGCTGGGGCAAAACTGTGACACCAATCAGGCTCCCGAGTTGCCCACCGCTGTGCTAGAGCCTGCCTGCAGTGCCAAATGGGTGGGCGTTTGCACTTTTGGGACTTTCCCCATCGGTTCTATTTGCTCCAGGCAAAAGCTCAAACAAACACAGCTGAAATACTACTTCAAAAACAGATCCACTATGACCTACACTAATATGACAAAAAGAAAGTAACACGTCATAACATACAGTGCAACCTATTTATTCAGCACAATGGAAATCCCAATGTTGTACAGCATTGATTTAGCCTGGTCCGAGGTCCGTTTGTGCCATCTACTGTAGCCAACTCCTATGGTCATGATCTGGCAAGACAGCATAAACAGATCTGGGATCAGGTTAGTACTGATTCACTTTTTGCTTATGATACGTTTTTCCAAGAAATCAATTAGATTTTTTATTTAATGGAATGGAATCAATTCCAATAGCGACATGTGAATTCTATTATCAGTTAACACCCATGGTCTTTGAATTAAACTATTAAAACCTTGATGGCTCAACTCTCATTAGATTGGATTTCTGATAATGACTATGACTATCAGATCAAGTCTCCACTGTGGCAGATAACGTTATTACAGTCATTATAATAATCATTATTATCATGCTTGGCTGGGCCAGACTCAGCCAGCGTGTGTGTCTGCACAATATACTCACCACTATTTGATCACTGACTTGGATCACCTCGTCCCCAGCTAATATCTTGTCACAGAACTCAGCGGGTGACTGCCAAAGATAAGCAGATAGATACACAACTATTAGAGACTGTATGACAGTCACAGCACACTACAGTCTCATGATGGATGTGAAATCCACTGAGTTTTGACCTTTGATCTTAACTGGTTTAATGCAAGGTGCAATTCTAAATTGGGTAGTGCAACATCAGTTTTCCTCTTGTCATGTCAGTCATTGCATACCAAATACACTGGTATTTCCCTGTAAACATTAACAAGACTTGCAGCATGCTTATAGAGAAGGGCATTCAACATGTACTGCACAGACACAAATGACTGATGATTGGTTGAAAGAAATTGATAAGAAGAGTTTGGGAGCTGTCCTGGTAGATTTCAGTACAACCTTTGATATTATTGACCATGACTTATTGTTGAGAAAACTTACTATATGGCTTTTCAACCTCTGCCATATTGTGGATTCAGATCTATCTATCAATCAATCTATATATCTAATATATCTAATATAACTCAGAGGGCTTTCTTTAATGGAAGCTTCTCTAATGTCAAACATGTCAAGTGTGGTGTACTGCAGGGCAGTTCTCTAGGCCCTCTACTCTTTTCTATTTTTACCAATGACCTGCCACTGGCATTTAACAAAGTGTGTATCGCCATGTATGACGGTGATTCAACCATATACATGTCGGCAGACACAGCTAATTAAGTCACTGAAATCCTTAACAAGGAGTTGCAGTCAGTTTTGGAATGGGTGGCCAGTAATAAACTGGTCCTGAACATCTCTAAAACTAAGAGCATTGTATTTGGTACAAATCATTAGTTGAATTCTAGACCTTAGCTTAATCTGGTAATGAATGGTGTGGCTGTTGAACAAGTTGAGGAGACTAAATCACTTGATGTTACCTTAGATTGTAAACTGTCACGTTCAAAACACGGTCAAAACATATATATTCAATGGTTGTAAAGATGGGGAAGAGGTCTGTCCGTAATAAAGATATACTCTGCTTTTTTGACGCCACACTCCATGCACACAAAAGTACAGTATCATAAGTGCATGGAACTCCCTTCTATCTCATATAAATGTATGTCAATTGTAAAGTATTTTGTCTGTAATGTATTTTTCGTTATGAGACGGACCCCACTAAGACTAGCTGTCGCCATTGGTGATCCTAATAATAAACAAATGGAATCCCTCTATCGGAAGTTAGATGGCATCTAGAATGCTTCAGATAGACTCCATTAGGAGTAGCCATCTTTATCAACATCTTTATCCCAGGCAGGCTGTCCCAGAGGAGAGACTGTACTATAAATGCTGTTCCCTCTCCTTTCCCTGCCAAGCCTCTAGCCCTGCTCAATACGCCTTGGTTAACACTTTAGTCCCACCTCCCACACATGCGGAGACATCACCTGGTTTAAACCATATTTCTAGAGACAATATCTCTTTCATCGGCACTCTATGCACAGGTTTAACGATCTGTGCATAGAGTGATCCAAATATGATCCAAATATAAAAAAAAAAAAAAAAAAGTTTACTCAAACCATGTTTGTCACCTCTGCTATAGAGCAATTCATAATCAGGTCACATGGTAAGAAAAAAAAAAAAACTCCTGGCCCTAACTCAAACCTCCTTCAACCAAGCAGGACATTTCACTCAGCCATTTCACTTACGATCATTTCACTAATGACCATTTAAGTAGCCATTCTCTTTCACAACACTAAATCCCCACTAATCAATCTAGATAACTCCAGAGTGGCGCAGCGGTCTAAGGCACTGCATCTCAGCACAAGAGGCGTCACTACAGACCCTGGTTGGATTCCAGGCTGTATCACAACCGGCTGTGATTGGGAGTCATAGGGCGGCGCACAACGGCCCAGCGTCGTCCGGGTTAGGCCGTCATTGTAAATAAGAATTTGTTCTTATCGGACTTGCCTAGTTAAATAAAAGTTTAATAAATTAATACAAAAATAACGTGTGCAACACAGTAAGATTTCTAACACAACCAGTGCATTACCAGTTTTCAATAGGCCAGAAGTTGCATCCAAAATGGCACCCTATTCCCTATATAGTGGACTACTTTTGCCCAAAGCAGTATGAAGTGTGAACAGCCCTCCCACTAACATCTTGTGATAAACATTACATCTTTATAGTTAATAGTGGCATCACTATACAGTGATTATACTGGCTTACAGATGATGCCATGAGGTCCATGTTTCCTACTGATTCTATCTAGCGTGGTAATCCCCTGATATTTGTGGATTTTTACAGAGCACTTGTTAAGTCTCCCTATATGGCAGACTGACAAATTGTATTTATAAATACACAGTATTCACACACTCAGGCAAGGGCGCGAGCACGCACACACACACAGAACACAGAACAGACCTTCCGCATGTCAAGGCAATACAAGCCATTACTCCTATGGGGGTTGTTTAGAGTAAGTGCATTGATAATGTAATGGTAATAGCCCATGCCATTGGCGATTGGGTGCTTGCGGTTTGAGAGCTTCTCGACTGTTCAGAATGAGAATATAGTAAATTCACTGTTGACTAAGCCTATTGTTGATATAAGATTCATGGTATAACGGTTAACGATAACTACAGAGAATTAATTTAAGGGCCTCTCTATAATCCAACCCTTAATGGTGCCCCTCAGATTAATTTCCATAGGATAACCAAATTAATCAAATTAATCTGATCAATTCATTATTCCAGTAATTAATCAGTCAATTATCTTGAATATTAATTAGCCAAAAGTTCACAACAGAATTGAACATCTCACACAGCAATCAAACCCCCAAACTTTCTCTCCAATTTCATTGTACTTCAGTTCTAAAAGTACTGTACACTGAGTACTGTACATGGAGTGTAGAAAAACGTTAAGAACACCTTCCTAATATTGAGTTGCACCCCCCTTTTGTCCTCAGAACAGCCTCAATTCGTCATGGGGAATGGATTCTACAAGGTGTCAAATGTATTTCACAGGGATGCTGGCCCATGTTGGCTCCAATGTTTCCCAAAGTTGTGTCAAGTTGGCTGGATGTCCTTTGGGTGGTGGACCATTCTTGATACATACGGGAAACTGTTGAGCTTGAAAAAGCCAGCGGCGTTGCAGTCCTTGACTCAAACCGGTGCGCCTGGCACCTACTATCATACCTCGTTCCAAGGCACTTAAATCTTTTGTCTTGCCCATTCACCTTCTGAATGGCACACAAACACAATCCATGTCTCAATTGTCTCAAGGCTGAAAAAGTATTCTTTAAACTGTCTCCTCCCCTTCATCTACACTGATTGAAGTGGATTTAACAAGTGACATCAATAAGAGATCATAGCTTTCACCTGGTCAGTCTATGTCATGGAAAGATAATGATTAATAGTGATCTGCCTGTAGGTCCATACTGATAACATTTACATTTGTCAATTTAGTCATCTAGTAGATGCTCTTAACCAGATCAACTTACAGGAGCAATAAGGGTTAAGTGCCTTGCTCAAGGGCACATTGAAAGATGCATTGAAAACCTAGCCGGCTAAGGGATTCTGAACCAGCTACCTTTTGGTTACCGGCCCAATGCTCTTAAAAGGAACATTCCACCCCAAAACAATATATTTGGGTATTTTCTTCCATTAGTCCATTGTTGATATACAGTAGTCCCAGAAATCAAGTTTTCAAGATCTATTTCTTTATTTTGAAAGATATACATCTTGAAAACTTGATTGCTGACATGGAAAAGATTTTGGGACTATATCAACAATGGACTAATGAAACAAAAATCCAAAGATAGTTTTTGTGTGGAGTTTCCCTTTAACCGCTAGGCTGCCTGTCCCATAGTGATCTATCTACCTGGATGCCACTTCTCCCTTGGGATCCTGAATGATATTTGCGCAGGCACGGTAAGGGGAACCGTGTGGATCACGATCATGCATAGCCCAACCGTGATCAATAAACATCACATGACTCCTGGGGCTTTTAGACTTATGGACTGGAGCAGATCTGAACGTGAAAGGCTACCACCATGTCCCCTCAGACTCAATGGTTGTATTCATTAGGGCACAACGTAGCAAAACTTTTGCAATGGAAAGCGCAGACAAGCGTTTCTAATTAAACAAGTTATAATAATCCCTCCCTGTTTCAGTTTGTTTTCTTCCGTTTGCTGCCCTATTGAACACTGCCCAGCTGTTGCCTGAAGATGAAGGGAGAGAGCCGTGATGATGATGATGGGAGGATGAGGGACAGACCTGGGTTCAGATAGTATGAGAGACAGATCTGGTTCCATAACTCTCATTGGATAAGGTGAAAGCAATCGCTACCTTGCATGTTGCCTTTGAAACACAAGAGGGTTTTTAAATCGCTGCAGTGCAATGTGACACGCACCAGACTGCAGTCATCACTCTTTCCAACAAGTCAGTTCATCAAATTCTGCCATGCTAGAGCTGCCCTGGTCAACTGTAAGTGCTGTTATTGTGAAGTGGAAGCGTATAGGAGAAACAACGCGTCAGCCGAGAAGTGGTAGGCCACACAAACTCACAGAACGGCACCGCCGAGTGCTGAAGTGTGTAACACGTAAAAAACGTTTGTCTTCTGTTGCAACATGGTTGCAACACTCACTACCGAGTTCCCAGCAGTGTTTCAACATCTAGTGGAAAGCCGTCCCAGAAGAGTGGAGGCTATTATAGCAGCAAAGGGGGGGACCAACTCCATATTAATGCCTGTGATTTTGGATTTAGATGTTTGACGAGCAGGTGTCCACATACATTTGTATCACTAGCCACTTTAAACAATTTAATATAAAATGTTTACATATCTGACATTACTCATATCAAATGTATACACTGTACTCTAAACCATCTACTGAATCTTGCCTATGCCGTTCGGCCATCGACTCAAAATCTCTGGCCACTTTAATAATTATAATTGGATTAAATAAATGTATCACTAGCCACTTTAAACGATGCCATTTATATAATGTTTACATATCCTACATTACTCATCTCATATGTATATACTGAACTCCATACCATCTACTGCATCTTGCCTACGCCGGTCAGCCATCGCTCATCCATATATTTATATGTACATACTCCTATTCATTCCTTTACTCTTGTGTGTATAAGGTAGTTGTTGTGAATTTGTTCGATTACTTGTTAGATACAACTGCATGGTCGGAACTAGAAGCACAAGCATTTCGCTACACTCGCATTAACGTCTGCTATTTGATTTGATCATGTAGTATAAGACACCTATAATCTGAAGGGGAATTGACCGATTTCCACTGTTTCAGTTTCCTTAAGCACATAAAGAGGGCAACGTTTTGCTATGTGCTTGCCATTTGTAAATCGCCCTTCTGATGAAAGCCAATAGGTTGAAAATTCATTGTGATTTATTTGAAACTTTTGAACAATGTTATAAGGAGACAATTATTTAACTAGAGTTTAGTAAATACATGAATAGTATTAACGCACATTGTAGAAGAAACATTTTGAAATTAAATGACGCTGCCAGATTGTAACGAAGTTAAATGAGGTTTATGGAAGTTTTGCACTTTGAACAATGCTTTTGCACTACTGAAATGTGACCCAGTCCCAGAGTATACCAGAGTAGACTGTAACTCCACGGAAGGAAAAGGAAAACTTGAATAGAAAAATTATCTAAAAGAAATTAGCAGAGTGGTGGCATAGGAGTGGTGGCATAGGAGTGGTGGCATAGGAGGCGTGTCCAAAAGCTTCCCCTAACAAAAATAAATTAAATCCTTCAAAACACTACACCAGAGAGCATGATCTGCCACAGAGGATCATTAGCTTCTTTAAAAGGCGCATACAGCCTGGAAGCGTGGGATTTGGGAAGCCTACAATTTGGTCAGCGCGTGTAGCAAATATCTGAGCTGATCATTGATTTGTGGCGGTCAGTGAAAAGCAACTAAAATAGGCGTAAGCCTATCACAATACAAATCATATGAAAAACACAAAAGAGAGGAGACAAAGATGAGATGGTCTTTAGTCAGGCTATCAAAATTGGAAAAACTCCCAAATAGGCTATTAAGCCAACAATCTTATTGCCACAATAGCGGAGAGCGTATCCCAGGCGATTTTGTGCCGCATATTCACTGTTTTTATCATTAGGTGAGTCCGTGCCAAGTTTTTTCTTTTCGACAATAATTTCCCTCCTCCAGGCTAGATAGACATCATAGCCTACAATATGCATATCCCCTTTCATAGGCCTCGATTAGATGGTTGCATTCAAGACAAGGTGGTATTTATTGAGCTCAGTTTGTCAGCGTCAGCTGATCAGCCTCCCTGTCATTTTGTGAAATTAAAGATTATCCTAAAGTCTCCAGTCATAGAGAATAAAGTGATGGAGAATTGCTTGAAATGTGCTTATGAAATGACCCTCTAGCTGGGGCTGAGCTGTGGATGTGCAAAGAAAGGACAAGGAAAGCAGCACAGTATTTTTTGCTAACAGTGCCTCAGCTAGATTATTAGCCTAATTTATGACTATCCAATCTACTCATCACATTAGTAATAGTAGGCAATCATAATGGATGTTGGATCCATGCAAAGCTTTATCATAAAATGAGAGATTTTTTTTTTTTCATGCTTTCCCAAACTTTAAACCCACGCGCTGCCTACGGGTGGTGGTGAAACTTTACCTTGACGGAGTGAAAACTGAAAAATTAGGGGGAAAAAACGAGAGAAAACGAAAGGAGAGAGAAGCAAGAGAAAAGGAGAGCAAGAGACATAAAACAAAGGAGGAGGTCGATTGAGGACTGATTGGATAGAGCGAGAGAGCGAGAGCTAGGCCGAGGAGAAAGTGTACAAGAAGTTTGAATAAAGGATCAGAGAGAATGATGAAACAGAAATGAAATAAGGAGGACAGAGTGAGAGAAGTAGAGCACAGAGAGACGACGAGAACATGAGTCATACCTAAAGGACGATCAGGATGACATACAGTGCATTCGAAAAGTATTCAGACCAATCATTTTTCCAGTTACGTTACAGCCTTATTCTAAAAAAAAAAATTGATTCCTCATCAATCTACACACAATGACAAAGCAAAAACAGGTTTTGATTTTTTTTGCAAATGTATACAAAAATTACATTAAATATCACATTTACATAAGTATTCAGACCCTTTACTCAGTACTTTGTTGAAGCACCTTTGGCAGCGCTTACAGCCTCGAGTCTTCTTGGGTATAATGCTACAAGCTTGGCACACCTGTATTTGGAGAGTTTCTCCCAGGTCCTCTCAAGCCCTATCAGGTTGGATGGGGAGCGTCGCTGCACAGCTATCAGGTCTCTCCAGAGATGTTTGATCGGGTTCAAGTCTGGGCTTCGGCTGGGCCACTCAAGGATATTCAGAGACTTGTCCCGAACCCACTCCTGCGTTGTCTTGGCTGTGTGCTTAGGGTCATTGTCCTGTTGGAAGGTGAACCTTCGCCCCAGTCTGAGGTCCTGAGCACTCTGGAACAGGGTTTCATCAAGGATCTCTCTGTACTTTACTCTGTTCATCATTCCCTCAATCCGGACTAGTCTCCCAGTCCCTGCCGTTGAAAAACATCCCCACAGCATGATGCTGCCACCACCATGCGTCACCGTAGTCATGGTGCAAGGTTTCCTCCAGACGTTACGTATGGCATTCAGGCCAAAGAGTTCAATCTTGGTTTCATCAGACCAGAAAATATTGTTTCTCATGGTCTGAGTCATTTAGGGACCTTTTGGGACACTCCAAGCGGGCTGTCATGTGCCTTTTACTGAAGAGTGGCTTCCATCTGGCCACTATACCATAAAAGCCTGATTGGTGGAGTGCTGCAGAGATGGTTGTCCTTCAAGAAGTTTCTCCCATCTCCACAGAGGAACTCTGGAGCTCTGTCAGAGTGACAATCCGGTTCTTGGTCACCTGCCTGACCAAGGCCCTTCTTCCCGTTTTGCCAGACGACCAGCTCTAGTAAGAGTCTTGGTGGTTCTAAACTTCTTCCATTTAAGAATGATGGAGGCCACTGTGTTCTTGGGGACCTTGGTACCATTCCCCAGATCTGTGCCTCGACACAATCCTGTCTCGGAGCTCTACTGACAATTCCTTCGACCTCATGGCTTGGTTTTTGCTCTGACATGCACTGTCAACTGTGGGACCTTTTGTAGACAGGTGTGTGCCTTTCCAAATCATGTCCAATCAATTGAATTTACCACAGGTGGACTCCAATCAAGTTGTAGAGACGTCTCAAGGATGATCAATGTAAACAGGATGCACCTGAGATCAATTTCGAGCCTCATAGCAAAGGGTCTGATTAGTTAGACAGAGAGAAAGAGACAGGGGGTAGAGGTAGAGACAGGAAGTAGAGAGGAGGTAGAGACAGGAGGTAGAGGCAGACAGAGTAAGAGAGACAGAAAGGGCTCAATAGCAGATGTTCTGATTCGTTAGCCAGAGCCTGTCGCAGATCTGATTGGTTCATTAGAATGACACTGACAGTGTGCTACTTACCAGGTGATCGGCGTCGAAGACAGGCACCAGGTCAACCCTCTCCAGCTGGGCAGTGTGGGTAAGGAGCGCCTCTGGACTGCAGTATAGAATCTCATCACACACTGCCACCAACTGACGACACTGGCGGGAGAGATGTTGTACATCAAAAATGGTTCCACTTATATTTTATATGGGTCTACTTGTGAAGGGGTGTGAATACATATGTAAATGGTAAGTTGGTGGGTGAAGATATCCCTCTAGTGGTGTGGTGGCTGTGCTTGGCAAAGTGGGTGGGGTTATATCCTGACTGTTTGGCCCTGTCCGGGGGTATCGTCGGACGGGGCCAGTGTCTCCCGCCCCTCCTGTCTCAGCCTCCAGTATTTATGCTGCAGTAGTTTATGTGTCGGGGGGCTAGGGTCAGTCTGTTATATCTGGAGTATTTCTCCTGTCTTATCCAGTGTACTGTGTGAATTTAAGCATGCTCTCTCTCTAATTCTCTCCCTCTTTCTCTCTCTCAAAGGACCTGAGCCCTAGGACCATGCCTCAGGACAACCTGGCCTGATGATGCTGTCCCCAGTCCACCTGGCCGTGCTGCTGCTCCAGTTTCAACTGTTCTGACTGCGGCTATGGAACCCTGACCTGTTCAACGGACGTGCTACCTGTCCCAGAACTGCTGTTTTCAACTCTCTAGAGACAGCAGGAGCGGTAGAGATACTCTGAATGATCGGCTATGAAAAGCCAACTGACATTTACTCCTGAGGTGCTGACCTGTTGCACCCTCGAAAACCATTGATTATTATTATTATTATTATTTGACCCTGCTGGTCATCTATGAACATTTGAACATCTTGGCCATGTTCTGTTATAATCTCCACCCGGCACAACCAGAAGAGGACTGGCCACCCCTCATAGCCTGGTTCCTCTCTAGGTTTCTTCCTAGGTTCTGGCCTTTCTAGGGAGGTTTTCCTAACCACCGTGCTTCTACACCTGCATTGCTTGCTGTTTGGGGTTTTAGGCTGGGTTTCTGTACAGCACTCTGTGACATCAGGTGACGTAAGAAGGGCTTTATAAATACATTTGATTGATTGATTAAATGTATGTCACTTGTTTGATAATATTTTTATTCTGTGCAAGCTTCCTTCTTTTCACTCTGTCAAATAGGTTACTATTGTGGAGTAACCACAAAGTTGTTGATCCACCCTCAGTTTTCTCTTACCACGTCCATTAATCTCTGTAACTGTTTTAAAGTCACCATTGGCCTTATGGTGAAATCCCTGAGCGGTTTCCTTCCTCTCCGGCAACTGAGTTAGGAAGGACGCCTGTATCTTTGTAGTGACTGGGTGTATTGATACACTATCCAAAGTGTAATTAATAACTTCACCATGCTTCTTTTTTTTTTTTACAAATAGGTGCCCTTCTTTGCGAGGCATTGGAAAACCTCCCTGGTCTTTGTGGTTGAGTCTGTGTTTGAAATGCACTGCTCGACTGAAGAACCTTACAGATAATTGTATGTGTGGGGTACAGAGATGAGGTAGTCATTCAAAAGATCATGATAAACACTATTATTGCACACAGAGTGAGTCCATGCAACTTACTATTGACTTGTTAAGAACATTTTTACTCCTGAACTGATTTAGGCTTGCCATAAAATGAGTTGAATATTTATTGATTCAAGACATTTCAGCTTTTCATTTTTTATTATTTTGTAAACATTATAAAAACATAATTCCACTGACATTATGGGGTATTGTGTGTAGACCAGTGACCCATTTCAAATGCAGGAAATATGTTTCCATACTACACTGAACGAAAATATGAACGCAACATGTAAAGTGTCGGTCCCATGTTAAATGAGCTGAAATAAAAGATCCCAGAAAAGTTCCATACACATAAATAGCTTTTTTTCTCTCAAATGTTGTGTACAGATTTGTTTACATCCCTGTTAGTGAGCATTTCTCCTTTGCCAAGGTAATTCATCCACCTGACAAGTGTGGCATATGAAGAAGCTGATTAAACAGCATGATCATTACACAGGTGCACCTTGTCCTGGGGACAATAAAAGACCACAAATGCTGAGGAGTATTTCTGTCTGTAATAAAGCCCTTTTTGTGGGGAAAAACTTGTTCTGATTGGCTGGGCCTGGTCCCCCAGTGGGTTAGCCAGTTTGCCAAATGGGTGGG
Organism: Brachymystax lenok tsinlingensis; assembly: GCA_030435695.1. Taxonomy (NCBI): domain Eukaryota; kingdom Metazoa; phylum Chordata; class Actinopteri; order Salmoniformes; family Salmonidae; genus Brachymystax; species Brachymystax lenok. The sequence continues at coordinate 32,722,845 of CM059808.1, read as the reverse complement.
CGTATGCCCTTCCAGGTCCACCCATGGCAGCACCCCTGCCCAACCATGTGAAAATCATAGATTAGGGCCTAATGAATTTATTTCAATTGACTGATTTCCTTCTATGAACTGTAACTCAGTAAAATCTTTGAAATTCTTGCATGTTGTTTTTATATTTTTGTTCAGTATATATATTTTGATGTATAAAATCACATGCTTCTAATTAAGTTGTTGTTTGCATTAGAAGTGGACTAAACTAAACTAAAAAAAAAAAGATTCTGGGGAAATGGTTACACTTGTCTAGAAGACATTTAATGGAGCAGGGACAGATATAACTAAACATTAACTTACTGAATACACAACCGATCCACTGCACACTTCAGCTGTTTGTCCCTCAACGATTAAAATCATTATACAGAAATGAATGTTTCAATTAACTAATAATTAGGAACAGTATTTAGAAGAGACAGTAGCTGAGGGAAAGAAATAAGTGGATATGAGCGTACTTACGACGGAGATTATGTCTTTTTCTTTCTCGTAAACTGTGGAATCCTGTCAAAAGAGCACAATGAAACCACAGGGTCAGACACAGTGGAATCCTGTCAAAAGAGTGGAATTGTGGAATTTATAAACGAGCCCCCACAGAGACTGAAAACAGTATTGATATCTGACAGTGGGACATTCTGATGGTTTGAGGTCCTATTTTTTCTGATAAAAAGACCTGAGGCATTTCAAAACATTAGAGAGTACTATCAGCACTAGAACGCCCAAGTGCCATCCAGGCCGCTCACTGCATTTACCTCACTTGTCACTTCATTGACAAACACAGCTTTTTAGAGGGGCAGAGCATTTGTATTCAAAGGCACTGTTACGCAACACTGATACAACATTATGTCAACATAGCAGAGCGAGTGGGAAGTTATTTTTGTGCGTGTGCACGTGTGTGTGTTTACCTGGGTTGCCCTGTGGGGTGGAGGGTAAATCCTGTGAACTCCTGTAAGCAATGAGCGCTAGGATTACAGTTAGTCAATTAAAGCTTGTGTGACGTGAGAGAGAGAGAGGGGAAGAGAGAGCGAGCGAGAGACAGAGATACTTGAGTTGGATCTATTTACATCAGGGCACCAGGCCACAGGCCTTCTTACGTAAACCTCTAAAGACATCCTGCCACTCTGATCCCCAGCTCAATAGTTAAAGGGGCAGTAGACTCCAAAATCTAAGTTTGTACAATGTCCACAGACCTCAAAGTTGACTGACATCCAAATGTTACAGATTTTCTATGATAGGTGCCATCTATTTAAACTATTCAAATTTCCCCATATGCTGCTATTACCAACCATAAATAATGCTTCCTCTATGCTCCCGGGATACATTCTACTTCTGTATTTGTGAACCCACAGAACAGGATATGACATAGTGCCTTCGGAAAGTATTCAGACCCCTTGACTTTTTCCACATTTTGTTACGTTAAATCCTTACTCTAAAATGGATTAAATAAATAAAAATCCTCAGCAATCTACACACAATACACCATAATGACGAAGCGAAAACAGGTTTTTAGAAATGTTTGCTAATTTATGAATAATAAAATAACAGAAATACCTTACTTACATAAGTATTCAGACCCTTTGCTATGAGACTCGAAATTGAGCTCAGGTGCATCCTGTTTCCATTGACCATCCTTGAGTCCACCTGTGGTAAATCAATTGATAGGACATGATTTGGAAAGGCACACACCTGTCTATATAAGGTCCCACAGTTGACAGTGCATGTCAGAGCAAAAACCAAGCTATGAAGTCAAAGGAATTGTCCGTAGAGCTCCGAGACAGGACTGTGTCGAGGCACAGATCTGGGGAAGGGTACCAAAACATTTCTGCAGCATTGAAGGACACCACTAAACCAGTGGCTTCCACCATTCTTAAATGGAAGAAGTTTGGAACCACCAAGACTCTTCCTAGAGCTGGCCGCCTGGCAAAACTGAGCAATCGGGGGAGAAGGGCCTTGGTCAGGGAGGTGACCAAGAACCCGATGGTCACTGACAGAGCTCCAGAGCTCCTCTGTGGAGATGGGAGAAACTTCCAGAAGGACAACCATCTCGGCAGCACTCCACCAATCAGGCCTTTATGGTAGAGTGGCCAGACGGATGCCACTCCTCAGTAAAAGGCACATGACAGCCCGCTTGGAGTTTGCCAAAAGGCCCCTAAAGAGACTCAAACCATGAGAAAGACAATTCTCTGGTCTGATGAAACTAAGATTGAACTTTTTGGCCTGAATGCCAAGCGTCATATGTTTTTCAGCGGCAGGGACTGGGAGTCTAATCAGGATCAAGGCAAAGATGAACAGAGCAAAGTACAGATAGATCCTTGATGAAAACCTGTTCCAGAGTGCTCAGGACCTCAGATTGGGGAGAAGGTTCATCTTCCAACAGGACAACGACCATAAGCACACAGCCAAGACAACGCAGGAGTGGCTGCGGGACAAGTCTCTGAATGTCCTTGAGTGGCCCAGCCAGAGCCGTACTTGAACCTGATCGAACATCTCTGGAGAGATCTGAAAATAGCTGTGCCCCATCCAACCTGACAGGGCTTGAGAGGATCTGCAGAGAAGAATGGGAGAAACTCCACAAATACAGGTGCGCCTAGCTTATAGCGTCATACCCAAGAAGACTCAAGGCTGTATTCACTGCCAAAGGTGCTTCAACAAAGTACTGAGTAAAGGGTGTGAATATTTATTTAAATGTGATCGTTCTTGTTTTTTTTTTTTTTTTTTTTTTTTTTTAAATTGTAAACATTTCTAAAATCCAGATTTTGTTAAGTCATTATGGGGTATTGTGTGTAGATTGATGAGGGAAAAACAATGTAATACATTTTAGAATAAGGCTGTAACAACATAACAAAATGTGGAAAAAGTCAAGGGGTCTGAATACTTTCCAAAGGCACTGTATCTGGGGCGGTGTCCCAAGTGACACCCTACGCCTTATGGGTCCTGGTCAAAAGTAGTGCACTACCAGCCCTATAGGCCCTGGTCAAAAGTAGTGCACTACATGTAGGAGATTGGGAAACAGCTTCAGTGATGACAGGAAAGGTACACTGAAACGGCTCTTACTGTAGATCAGTTGGGAGGGAAAGTACAGCCGTGTAAATCTACAAACTTCTCTATGACACTTCCTCTTTGAGATGAGAGGGCAAACTCACCTACACACACACACACACACACACACACACACACACACACGTGTACTGTATGGACTCATGCGCGCACATACACGCACTTCAAAAGGGAATATTTGATGAGGTCACAGTGGCTTACACACGTCACTCCAACGTCATCAGACTGTAGTGCTGAGCGATTAGTGCTTTTTGACGTCGGTTCGTTTTCACCTTTTGTTCTTTTAATGATTTAAAAACATTAAATGCAGTATGCAAGTTCAATGCTGTAACACAGAATAAAACTAATCAAATGAAAATGTAATGATGGTAGTGACTGCCCATTACAGCTTTTCACTTTTTAACCATCATTTATTCAATTACTTTCCTTTAATTAAATATTTCAGTTGTTGTGTATATTACATGTTTTTTGATGACTTTATCATTTCATTCCAAGTCATCACCTCGTCTCTATAGAGCTGCTGTCTGACAAAAATCACTATTTTAGTAGTTCTTCAAAAAGTAAATAAAAGGTAAGTTTGTATTCAGCAGTCATAAAAGTATCAATCACTTAGATAATGAATTTTCAGATAGAGATACCTCTCTACTGCTTTCTATTCCTCTCCCGTGTGCTCTCTTCTCGCAGTGTCTGCCTGACACTAATCTACTGTAGCAGGCATAAAAACAAACATCCCGGCGCGCAATGGATTATGGCCATCGTAGTTAATTAACGATGCAGAACTTTGTCCAGTTGGAAACTACAACATCACACAGTTTCGGGCTTGATCTGATTTATCTCGAGATAAACTACGCAATGTGCTCATTGAGCTCACAGATTTTTTTTTTTAAATAACTGACATTTCGGTTAATTGCTCAGCGCTATCAGATTGCAGGCTGACACCCCACCAACATGTGATCCCTATGTGGCATCAGAGCGAGAGGACCACATCTACCGGTCCCATTATCCAGAGAGATAGGACCACATCTACCTGTCCCATTATCCAGAGAGCGATAGGACCACATCTACCTGTCCCATTATCCAGAGAGCGATAGGACCACATCTACCTGTCCCATTATCCGGAGAGCGATAGGACCACATCTACCTGTCCCATTATCCGGAGAGCGATAGGACCACATCTACCGGTCGCATTATCCAGAGAGAGAGGACCACATCTACCGGTCCCATTATCCAGAGAGAGAGGACCACATCTACCGGTCCCATTATCCAGGGAGAGAGGACCACATCTACCGGTCCCATTATCCAGAGAGAGAGGACCACATCTACCGGTCCCATTATCCAGAGAGAGGACCACATCTACCGGTCCCATTATCCAGAGAGAGAGGACCACATCTACCGGTCCCATTATCCAGGGAGAGAGGACCACATCTACCGGTCCCATTATCCAGGGAGAGAGGACCACATCTACCGGTCCCATTATCCAGAGATAGAGGACCACATCTACCGGTCCCATTATCCAGAGAGAGAGAGGACCACATCTACCGGTCACATTATCCGGAGAGCGATAGGACCACATCTACCGGTCACATTATCCGGAGAGCGATAGGACCACATCTACCGGTCCCATTATCCAGAGAGAGAGGACCACATCTACCGGTCCCATTATCCAGAGAGAGGACCACATCTACCGGTCCCATTATCCAGGGAGAGAGGACCACATCTACCGGTCCCATTATCCAGGGAGAGAGGACCACATCTACCGGTCCCATTATCCGGAGAGCGATAGGACCACATCTACCTGTCCCATTATCCAGAGAGCGATAGGACCACATCTACCGGTCCCATTATCCAGAGAGAGGACCACATCTACGGTCCCATTATCCAGAGAGAGGACCACATCTACCGGTCCCATTATCCAGGGAGAGAGGACCACATCTACCGGTCCCATTATCCAGGGAGAGAGGACCACATCTACCGGTCCCATTATCCAGGGAGAGAGGACCACATCTACCTGTCCCATTATCCAGAGAGAGAGGACCACATCTACCGGTCCCATTATCCAGGGAGAGAGGACCACATCTACCGGTCCCATTATCCAGGGAGAGAGGACCACATCTACCGGTCCCATTATCCAGGGAGAGAGGACCACATCTACTCGTCGCATTATCCAGAGAGAGAGGGAGAAATAAAGCTGAAGCGCAACAGCCCCCAACACCACAACAGCCCCCGCCGCCCAGCTCTTTTCACAAAAGCCCCCGGCACTTCAATGTTCCATTTTCCCTCCGAATGACTTCCTCACAAACTGTGGTTGCTGCTTAGCAGAAGAGGGAATATGAAAGCCTCCATTACGTTTATAATAAATAAAGTCTTTATAAAAATTGACCTTCGGCTTTGTGCTTTCTCACACTGCCAGAGGTGTGCAGTTATTCAACACTGTCTTTTGTGCGTTATTGCTTATGTAATAGGTCTTTATTCCAGTTAATGAAAGATGGCCCTAAAACTGAAGGTAGAGCCATTCACTTCAAATAATCTATAATGAATTGTAAATTACTGTTAGTCTGTCATTTATACAGGAAATAACACACTCAGGAAGTAGCATTCAACTTGGATTGGATTCATAAACTGAGAGAGCAAGGCACAACTACTCAAACATGAGGTTAATTTCTCCCATACAGTTAGGTCATGTGATGTAGGCCGTCATTGTAAATAAGAATTTGTTCTTAACTGACTTGCCTAGTTAAATAAAGGTTAAATAAATAAATAAATATAAAATGACATGCCTGATGTCTGTGGTGAGCTTTGTCGTTGTCTAGGAAACAGATGTGGATTGTTCTGGGTGGAAGAACACACTGCAGTCCAATCTCATGATGCATTCACACACACACCACACAAACATTAATAATCATTGTGACACAAAAGCCCTTGAGTAGTTTAAAGGCCCAGTTCAGTCAAATGAGATTTCCCTGTGTTTTCTATATATTTCCACACCATGAGGTTGGAATAATACTGTGACATGTTGAACATGATGATAATACCCTTTTAGTGTAAGAGCTGTTAGAAAAGACCGTCTGAAATTTCAGCCTGTTTTGGTGGGTGGGGTTTTGGTGACATCACCATGCTGTGAATGTGTTAGTAGACCAATAAGAAAGAGAGTGCCAAACATCTCTGCCAATAACAGCTAGTTTTCCCCTTTCCACTAGCTACATTTTTGCTTGAGATATTGCCCTTCGCTATTTTGGTTTATTTCTGAGAATTTTAATTGAAAACTATCACAGTATGGTGATTTGATAAACTAAAAACAGCTGCATTGGACCTTTAAGTGTGAGTGGGCTTCCTATAGGGGACATAGAGATGAATGGGCACAATAAAAGAAAATATCCTTTTATGAGTAAATGTCACTAGGATATATGCCACATCATCGCTGGGAGGTAATTTAATCAAACTGAAGCATGCATTTGTGAATGAGTATGTATGTGTGTGTGTGTGTATGTGTGTGTGTGTGTAGGAACATGCCTGGAGTGTCTCTTTATACCTCTTCAGCACCAACCAACCCAGCCTGTCTAAAGCAGTGGTTCCCAAACTGTGCCCCCAAGGGCCCCCAAGTGCCCCCAGGGACCCCTGAGTGAAACATTTTGAGAACCGCTGGTCTAAAAGATGGGCTGGGTTTGCTCTTTTGCAATCATTTTATTACTTTGATAAAGTCAGGCTCAATCAAGCCCAGTTAAAGTATTTTTTATTATTTTTAAATATAATTTGGTCTGCACCAAACCAACCCACGTGAATTATTAGGAGTATATCTTTTTAAATGCTGGTGAAGGGAGTGAGAGTTCACTTTCTGCCTGCTCTATATTGCAGAGTTACATTCAACATTGCTTAACTCAATTACTTCAAATAGTAAATCCAATAAAACTCGGCCTAAGTGAACTGCAAATGCTACCGGCTCTACCCTGGTCGCAGATCCGTCTCTACCCTGGTCGCAGATCCGTCTCTACCCTGGTCGCAGATCCGTCTCTACCCTGGTCGCAGATCCGTCTCTACCCTGGTCGCAGATCTGTCTGTACTTCAGCCTACTCCATTGTCATTGTAAAGCCAAACACTGGCATGACAATTCCATAAAGAGCTGGCTAGAAACAATACATATCTGATTGAAATGGCTCATGTCCCTTCATTGTATACGTGGTCAAAGCGATGAGTCATCATCAGGCAGCTGGTGTTGACACTGGTGTCTGTTGAACCAAGCTCATGGTCAGGGTTGGGGAGTAACTGATAAACTGCAACCCGTTACGTTACCAGAAAGAAACAAAGAACTAATCAGATTACATATACTTTTGAAAAACTAGATGATTACTTTTTGGATTACTTTTTCCATTAAGGATGTTTGCGAGAAAAAAATACATTGACAACTTTCTCAAAGACATTCAATTCAGCACTGGAAAAAAGTGGAAGTTTTAGTTTGTTCTACCGGAGTGAGTCTTACCACAAGTCAGAGACCACTATGGTGTCAAGAGACCACTATGATGTCAAGAGACCACTATGATGTCAAGAGACCACTATGATGTAAAGAGACCACTATGATGTAAAGAGACCACTATGATGTAAAGAGACCACAATGATGTCAAGAGACCACAATGATGTAAAGAGACCACTATGATGTAAAGAGACCACTATGATGTAAAGAGACCACTATGATGACACACCAAATGCATTTGATGGATCATTTTGTCTTCTTCTAGTTCCTCATAAGAGGAAACTAATCCAAAAGTAACAGAAAGTAATTAGAATATGTTACTGAGTTTGGGTAATCCAAAAATGACGTTACGGATTACAATTTCAGACAGGTAACTAGTAACGGATTACATTTAGAAAGTAACATCCTGAACCCTGCTCATGGTCAGTTACTTATACTGGACTATGGAAACGAGCTGCACACTTAATGATTAACTCACCAACCACCTCATGCGCACAAAACGTTGGAAAGACGCTAAAAAAGATGTTAAAAGACATTGAAAAGACATTGAAATTCATTAAAAGTTGTTGAAAAGACGTTAAAACGACATTAAGACATTAAAAGATAATGTTAAGCTGACGTTAAAAACATGTTAAAAATCCGTCTTCTTCGTTGGGCACGTCTTGCTCAGTGCGTTCGTTAGCACCTCAACCAGACCACTAACTAACTACAACAATTACTTCTGGTTACAGCAAAACTATTCAAAACAGATCAAAATCATCTTATAAAACTTCACCACAGTTGTGAATAAAAAGGTGCATTGGTCAACCTGCAAGAGTGGAAACTCACTATCAACGGGTACGATCACTGAATAAGAACACTTGTGTTTGTGAACAGAGGCATCAAGAAACTCCTGTATCACATCTTAGAAAAGCCATATCACCTTCTTAACTACAGTAGCCTTTACTGTCCAGATAGTGTGTCACTAACAGGCCATTGGAAACCAATCAATCAGATGTAAACAAACAGCATTACATCATCTCATTCTCACATACCTCAATACAACTCCTTCAAACAATTCTTCCTTGATCCGCTCTCCATGTTCACAGAAATTCTCAATGTAACTTTCGCCCACGCTCTCTGTGTCCACCTCTCTCTCTCTCTCTGTAATGGACTTTGCTTGTTGTCTAGTAGTGTGTGAGCCTATCCTCTCCAGTCCTACAGAGCCAGTAGTCAGTGAAGAAGTGGGAGACTCTAGGATCACAGCAGCTGACTCATGGCCCTGCACAACCCTTCAAGGCACCGGAGAAAATAAACCCCATCAGCGGGGAGAGAGGCGGACACACACACACACACACACACACACACACAGAAAGAGAGAGAGACACACACACACAAACTCCTGTGTTTTTATACAGGCAGGAAATGGAAGAGAGTTATTTATTTTCTACAAGGGCCCTGGGAGACATGGCCTACGTCCCAAATGGCACCCTATTCCCTACATAGTGCACAACTTTTGACCACGGTCCATATGGCTCTAGTCCAAAGTAGTGCACTATATAGGAATGGGGTGTCATTTGGGCCAAACATGATCCGTCTGGTCCTTGTTCTTGTTACAGATGAACCAATTCTCTAGAAACAAGCAACGTAATAATGGAAGCATTATCATTCAAAGCCTGCCTCTCTGAAACAAGGTCACAAGAGATTTGACATTTAAGTTTCTTAGCCAAGGGCTAACTTGCTGCACACAGATGAGGGTGGTGGGGTGTGTGTGTGTGTGCATGTGTGCATGTGTGCACGTGTGTGTGTGTGTGTGTGTGTGTGTATATGTGACTGTGTGTGTGTGTGTGTGTGTATGTTTTCTGCTGACCTTTCCAGAGCTGGAACTTGATAATGATGGGCATAGAGAGAGAGAGGCAGAGAGAGAGACGGGCAGAGAGAGAGAGAGAGAGACAGAGAGGCAGAGAGAGAGAGGGCAGAGAGAGAGAGAGAGAGAGAGGGCAGAGAGAGAGAGAGAGAGGCAGAGAGAGAGAGAGAGAGAGAGAGAGAGAGAGAGACAGAGAGAGAGAGAGAGAGGGCAGAGAGAGAGAGAGAGAGAGAGAGAGAGAGAGAGAGAGAGAGAGCGACGGGCAGAGAGAGAGCGACGGGCAGAGAGAGAGCGACGGGCAGAGAGAGAGCGACGGGCAGAGAGAGAGCGATGGGCAGAGAGAGAGCGATGGGCAGAGAGAGAAAAAACTCAATCCAATGAGAGACACCAGTCACTCTCAGTTTATAAGTCCGCTATCTTGCCTTAAGACTCAAGGGGGTGTCCTTACAAAGCTGCCTTCTGCAAGCACCTGCATTTTGGATATCTGATACCTCAACAACTCTCTGTAGTACACACACTCTCCCTCTCTGTGTTACACACAGTCCTCCATCATAGTTGAATAAGGCCTATGACTACTGGACTCCTAAGCATACAGTAGAAACAAGCAGTGGTTGCTCATTGGGTCCAAAAACAGGAATCAACCAAACAATGGCCAGTAATCAAACCCCTCATCGCCTCCAGCACAGAGCAGTCTACCGTCAAAACAGTCTGGCGTAAGGACAAAGTTTCACTTACTAATTACCTTGAGTCTACAGTTTAGACAGCTTTCGTACAAGCAAAACCAACTAACAGTCAGTAAGCCAGAACTTGTCTGGACAAGAAACATCAACATCCTTCAAAAAGGCCCTCATTGTTCCAAAGTAACCTTCAGCAGACACTCACATCCCAGCTTCCTTCCTTTCTGGGGGGGGGGTCTAACCATAGAAATAGTATGACTAGCCCATGGTTCTTACTCAGAGTCAGTCATATCCATGTATTGGCTACAACAAATGTGTCATTATTCATTTTCTGGATGCACAATGAATGTAGTGAGTGTGTTCACACAGAACATCCTTTGATAGTCTTAAAAAGAGCTTTGCACTGATTTGTGAAGAAGAGGTCAAGTCTATTTATCACGTCTCTAATGTGTTTATGCAAACAACAAAAAGACTAAAAAACAACAGAAAAAAAAGATAAATGTATTATTATGGTGAACTATGTCTAAATGTACAGAAACTGTGAGCACTGCAAGTGTGGACAATCACAAACAAACAGACATCCACAAACACAAACCAGTTAGCTACAGAATTCAATCAGAATGTAATGTAGCCAGTAGAAACAGCTCCAGGGTTGTAATCTACCTACCTGCTGGAGACAATCCAGAGCTGCAAATAGGGCTGCTAGTAAGAGCTCTAAATGTAGTACTCCGGGATCTCTCTGCTCCCTGTATACTGTGTCCTCTCTTTTGCCCTCTATCAGTCTCTCATTGGTCTGACTGCACTGCAACTCACAGCAGGTGAACTACAAGTTGAGTTCCAGCGAACCCTTCCATCAGTCTCCCCTCCCCCTGCTCTCCCTCACTCCCCTGAAGAGCTCTAACTCCCTCCCGCCCTTTGCACTCCCCCCATTCCCGAAGATTGCCAAATCCATCCCGCCCCTGTTACCCCCACCCCCACTCCCGAAGATTGCCAAATCCATCCCGCCCCCGTTACCCCCTCCCCCTCTCTCCCGAAGATCGCCAAATCCATTCCACCCATGCTGCCCCCTTCCCCCAGTCCGTCCCTCCCTCCTCCTCCAGGCATTATCTATGACAAATCCAGGCCTGTCTTTTTCACAAGTCGCAAGTTACTCTGCATAACAAATCACATTAAATGCACATTCACCCACCTCCTCCCTCTCTTACACAATTTCCTATCACAAAAATACAAAATATAGCTGCAAAAAAACTCCTTCTTAGCAGTCAACCTGTGCTTCTTCAAGGTACCGAACTATTCCGAGCATGCAGTCAGATAAAGAATGCATGTGGTTGGTCTGTGCATTCCCCAATAGGAGGGGAGGGAGTTTGATGTTGTGCGGTGTTAGGCCAGAGGTGGAAAAAGTACCCAATTGTCATACTTGAGTAAAAGTAAAGATACCTTAATAGAAAATGATTTACAGATAGCCAGGGGCACATCATGGTTTATTGAGTCCAACATATCAGAGGCAGTAGTCATGACGAGGGATGTTCTCTTGATAAGTGCGGGGATTGGACCATCTTCCTGTCCTGATAAGCATTCAACATGTAACTAGTACTTTTGGATGTCAGGGAAAACGTATGGAGTAAAACGTACATCATTTTCTTTAGGAATGTAGTGAAGTAAAAGTCAAAAATATAAATAGTAAAGTACAAAAAAGACTTAAGTAGTACTGTCAAGTATTTTTACTTAAGTATTTTACACTATTGGTGTTAGGTGGCCGTTGAAAGCAGCAACACAAACACAGTGGTGGTTCTTCCAGCCTGCCTTGTGTACGCCTCCTCTAAAGATAAAATGTGTCTGCTAAGTATTGTTTGGTCCAACTAGGAATCTAATTCAGATTTTATTCAGCTCAAGGCTATTCATTCAATGTTAACAAGGACCAGAGTTTTTCCTGGTCAGGTTACTCGACTTTCATTCAATGTTAACAAGGACCAGAGTTTTTCCTGGTAAGGTTACTCGACATTCATTCAGAGTTTTTCCTGGTCAGGTTACTCGACATTCATTCAATGTTAACAAGGACCAGAGTTTTTCCTGGTCAGGTTACTCGACATTCATTCATTCAGCAGTGAGCGCCTTTACAATGAAAACTTCACACGATGCTGGAACACTGGGTTGTGTTCATTAGGTAACAAATGAAAGAAAACAGACTGAAACAAGGAGGGACTACCTGGACTTGTCCAATAAGAAACACTCCTTTTTGCTTTATGTTTCAAAACGTTAAAACGTTTTCCATTGCGTGCCCTGATGAACACGACAGGTCTTTAACATTGGAGCAGTAGACTACCTTGTGTACTGCGGTCCTCAGGTCTTTAACATTGGAGCAGTAGACTACCTTGTGTACTGCGGTCCTCAGGTCTTTAACATTGGAGCAGTAGACTACCTTGTGTACTGCGGTCCTCAGGTCTTTAACACTGGAGCAGTAGACTACCTTGTGTACTGCGGTCCCCAGGTCTTTAACATTGGAGCAGTAGACTACCTTGTGTACTGCGGTCCTCAGGTCTTTAACATTGGAGCAGTAGACTACCTTGTGTACTGCGGTCCTCAGGTCTTTAACATTGGAGCAGTAGACTACCTTGTGTACTGCGGTCCTCAGGTCTTTACAGTAGGTGATGATGTTCTTACTGGACGTGTAACCGCTCAGCTGGGCAAACTGGTACCTGGACACAGACAGATGGACCAATGAAGAAAGGATTAGAAATGATTGAATCTGGAAATAAAAGAAATGTGCAGATTTCAATGTCATTAAAAACTCAAATGATGCATTCATGATGGATGACAACACAACCCATGAGAACACAACCCATGAGAACACAACAATCTACATAACATTAGGATAGAAAGGGGTAAGAGGTCACCAATGTAAATATATTGAGCTGTTTATTTATCCCACTGTCATTCGTACATTATACTAGTTCGCACATTGTCAAAACACTGTACATGAGGGTACAGCATCATAGCCATGGGTCATACGCTATGAGGGTACAGCATCATAGCCATGGGTCATACGTTATGAGGGTACAGCATCATAGACATGGTTTATAAGGGCTCCCGAGTGGCGCAGCGGTCTAAGGCACTGCATCTCAGTGCAAGAGGTGTCACTACGGTCCCTGGTTTGAATCCAGGCTGTATCACATCTGGCTGTGATTGGGAGTCCCATAGGGCGGCGCACAATTGTCCCAGCGTCGTCCAGGTTTGGCCGGGGTAGGCCGTCATTGTAAATAAGAATTAGTTCTTAACTGACTTGCCTAGTTAAATAAAATGTAAATTTTTTATTAAAAATAAGCTATAGCCTAAGAGAATATATTACAGATCACTTATTATTGTAAACTGAAGTGATAGACTAGTGTATGCACCCCCAGACAGGGGTGAAACTCTGAATACTAGTCACAGGGCCTAACAGTCCAATGTCCCTACCTATATGATACTATGCCTAAATCATTGTTAAAGTGATGTAATACAGGGCTGTAGTGTGTGTGTGTGTGTGTGTGTGTGTGTGTGTGTGCGTAATTTACCTGTTGAGCAGAGAGAAGAGGCCCTTGGCGGAGGTGATGAGCTCCAGCACCACCTGCAGTACGCTGGCTGGCAGCTTGGTGGCGCTCTGCCCATCATAGGTGTTTACCCTCCAGCGGATCTGGATGCCCATGATCAGGGAGTGGGCCACCACGCACAGGTTCTCTGTCAGACTGCGCAGGTTCTCCCCTCCCATACCGTACGTCTGGGGAGGGAGACAAGGAGGGAAACAGAGAGTGAGACAGGGGCAAGTGTGCTGGGAGTTCACATACACCTCACAGACATACACACAGAGAGTCCAGCCTGTAGAGTCAGTATTGAGAGACAGAGTCCAGACTGTAGAGTGATAATTAATAAGACACTAAGAGTGTGCATAATACTGTATTAGTGTACTGATTGGCTTAGTAAACTGAATGACAGTCAACAGGAGGGTCTGATCTCTCATTTAAAAGTAGATCTAGTTGTGTAGGTTACCATAATGCCATGATGCACAATGACATTATGTCTGTCTACATAAACGTCTACATAAACGATCACACAAAAATTCAACCAATGATATGATAGATGTAGGGTTGCACATTTTGGGGAATATTCAAGAGGTGGAAACTTTCCGTGGGAATTAACGGGAATATATGGGAATTAACGGGACTATATGGAAATTAACTGAAACATATGCAAATTAATATTAATACCATTTAAATGTAGATTTTTTTTGCTTTGGATATATTTACCATATCATTTGGAGACAGAAACATAAACCTTTTACCTTATCATAAGCAGACATAATTGCAAATGATTAAATCCTTACAAAAGAAATAAAAAATACAATTTAGTTACAAATAAAACTTTAAATTAAATGAGTTAACTCTTCACATGGGATGATTTCACTGAACAAGAGAAGAAAGGGAATATTGAATGATCCCCAATGATCCATCGCATCTCCCAAAAACATTTTCAATATACATCTGTAAAATGATAGTCTAGAAACTAAAGCTTTGGCTGTCTTCCTCTCAGGCTTCCATGTCTTCTCCCTGGACCTCCTCAATGTCCACCTCTTGAACATCAGACTCTGAGGCCTCATCTTCACTGTCACTTTCCAACCGTGTTGAGGACGGCTCGAAAAGCCCAAAATTTCCCCGGATGGCCACCAATTTTTCAACCCTTGTATTAGTCAGCCTGTTGCGTGCTTTGGTGTGTGTGTTCCCAAACAAGAACCAGTTGCGCTCTGAGGCGGCTGATGTTGGTGGGATTTGTAGGATGATGGAGGCAACAGGGGAAAGAGCCTCAGATCCACAAAGTCCCTTCCACCAGGTGAAGGATGAGATATGCTGGCACGACTGCCATATTACATCTCCATCCCAAAGCCCTTGCTTGGAAGTGTACTTCACCAGACTGCCAAGAACCTTGCCCTCATCCAGGCCAAGGTGGCGAGACACAGTAGTGATGACACCATAGGACTTGTTGATCTCTGCACCAAACAAGATGCTGTTGCCAGCATACTTGGGGTCCAAAATGTACGCTGCGGCGTGTATGGGCTTCAGGCAGAAGTATTCACACTTTTTGATGTATTTCAGTTTCCTCTGCTTGGAGCAACAGTGAAGTGGGCAGGGCAGTACGGATTTCTTCTCTTACATCTGCAAGCAGAGTCTGAACATCAGACAGGATGGCATTGTCTCCCTCAATCCGTGCAATGGCTACTGCTATAGGTTTCAGAAGTTTTAGGCAGTTTACCACTCTCTCCCAAAATACATCATCCAGGAGGATCTTCTTGATGGGGCTTTCCATATCGGCAGACTGTGATATGGCCATTTCTGGGAGACGCTCCTTCCAATCCAGGAGACTGTCAAACATGATGACAACACCACCCCAACGGGTGTTGCTGGGCAGCTTCAATGTGGTGCTCTTATTCTTCTCACTTTGCTTGGTGAGGTAGATTGCTGATATAACTTGATGACCCTTCACATACCTAACCATTTTCTTGACTCTCTTGTAGTGTATCTATTGTTTTCAGTGCCATGATGTCCTTGAGGAGCAGATTCAATGCATGAGCAGCACAGCCAATGGGTGTGATGTGAGGGTAGGACTCCTCCACTTTAGACCAAGCAGCCTTCATGTTTGCAGCATTGTCTGTCACCAGTGCAAATACCTTCTGTGGTCAAAGGTCATTGATGACTGCCTTCAGCTCATCTGCAATGTAGAGACCGGTGTGTCTGTTGTCCCTTGTGTCTGTGCTCTTGTAGAATACTGGTTAAGGGGTGGAGATTATGTAGTTAATCATTCCTTGCCCACGAACATTCGACAACCCATCAGAGATTATTGCAATACAGTCTGATTTCTCTATGATTTGCTTGACCTTCACTTGAACTCTGCATCCAGCAAATGAGTAGATAAAGCATGTCTGGTTGGAGGGGGTGTATGCTGGGCGAAGAACATTCAGAAATCTCTTCCAATACACATTGTCTGTGAGCAGAGGTGAACCAGTTGCATACACAGCTCGAGCTAGACATTCATCAGAATTTCTCTGACTACGTTCCTCCATTGAGTCACAAAAACTTCTGATTCCAGGAGGACCATGAGCTGTTGCTATCGATAAGGTGTCTGATTCATAATTTTCACCTCGAATAGAAGAGGTTGCTTGTTGTGAGCGCTGAGGGAACTTTATGCACTTGGCCAGATGATTCTGCATCTTTATTGCATTCTTCACATATGATTTGGCACAGTATTTGCAAATGTAAACAGCTTTTCATTCTACATTAGCTGCAGTGAAATGTCTCCACACATCAGATAGTGCCCAGGCATTTTTCTGTAAAAATAATACTATTCCACATACAGATAAATAGTTAAGCAGTTAGATTAAACAACTCCTTTGTAAGATACAGTGAGGGAAAAAAGGGAGCAGTGCATGAGGTGACCGTTTTGGAGAGCCTGGCGTGCCCAAAGTAAAATGCCTCCCATTCAGGCCCAGAAAATAGGATATGCATATATTTAGTACCATTGGATAGGAAACACTCTGAATTTTCAAAAACTGTTAACCATTTGTCTGTGAGTGAAACAGAACGCATATAGCAGGCGAAACCCCGAGGACTTTCTGTCCTGGAAAAAGTGATTTTGACACATTGCTCATTTGGGAACCCCTCCCTAATGAAAATGACCATATAAAGGCATATGAATGCAGTACACGTCAAATTTGGACTCATCAGACCAAAAGACAGATTTCCACCAGTCTAATGTCCATTGCTTGTGTTTAATGGCCTAAGCAAGTCTCTTCTTCTTCTTCTTCTTCTTCTTCTTCTTCTTATTGGTGTCCTTTAGTAGTGGTTTCTTTGCAGCAATTCAACCATGAAGACCTAATTCACACAGTCTCCTTTGCACAGTTGATGTTGAGATGTGTCTGTTACTTGAACAAATGCATTAAGGAAAGAAATTCCACAAATTAACTTTTAACAAGGCACACCTGTTAATTGAAATGCATTCCAGGTGACTACCTCATGAAGCTGGTTGAGAGAATGCCAAGAGTGTGCAAAGCTGTCATCAAGGAAAAGGGTGGCTACTTTGAAAAATCTCAAATATGAATTTTGGTTACTACATGATTTCATGTGTTTATTTAATAGTTTTGATGTCTTCACTATTATTCTATTATGTAGAAAATAGTAAAATAAAGAAACCTTTGAATGAGTAGGTGTGTCCAGACTTGACTGGTACTGTGTGTGTGTGTGTGCATGCGTGTGCACTTCATCTACAACCAAAGGCTAACACAAAAGAAGCTAGTGATAATACTTCTCATATGCAAATTACTGTGTGGGGAATGTTTTGTTGTCACTGGCTAACAGGCTCCTCCTCTTTTGCCATTTGTATGTACAGTTGAAGTTGGAAGTTTACATACACTTAGGTTGGAGTCATTAGAACTTGTTTTTCAACCACCACAAACACGCCCCCTTGAGAGTACAGTCGTGGCCAAAAGTTGAGACATAAATTAAATATTAATTTCCAAAAGTTTTGCTGATTCAGTGTGTTTAGATATTTTTGTCAGATGTTACTATGGAATACTGAAGTATAATAACAAGCATTTTATAAGTGTCTAAGGCTTTAATTGACAATTACATGAAGTTGATGCAAAGAGTCAATATTTGCAGTGTTGACCCTTCTTTATCAAGACCTCTGCAATCCGCCCTGGCATGCTGTCAATTAACTTCTGGGCCACATCCTGACTGATGGCAGCCCATTCTTGCATAATCAATGCTTGGAGTTTGTCAGAATTTGTGGGTTTTTGTTTGTCCACCCGCCTCTTGAGGATTGACCACAAGTTCTCAATGGGATTAAGGTCTGGGGAGTTTCCTGGCCATGGACCCAAAATATCAATGTTTTTTTCCCCCGAACCACTTAGTTATCACTTTTGCCTTATGGCAAGGTGCTCCATCATGCTGGAAAATGCATTGTTCGTCACCAAACTGTTCCTGGATGGTTGGGAGAAGTTGCTCTCGGAAGATGTGTTGGTACCATTCTTTATTCATGGCTGTGTTCTTAGGCAAAATTGAGAGTGAGCCCACTCCCTTGGCTGAGAAGCAACCCCACACATGAATGGTCTCGGGATGCTTTACTGTTGGCATGACACAGGACTGATGATAGAGCTCACCTTGTCTTCTCCAGACAAGCTTTTTTCCGGATGCCCCAAACAATCGGAAAGAGGATTGATCAGAGAAAATGACTTTACCCCAGTCCTCAGCAGTCCAATCTCTGTACCTTTAGCAGAATATCAGTCTGTCCCTGATGTTTTTCCTGGAGAGAAGTGGCTTTGCTGCCCTTCTTGACACCAGGCCATCCTCCAAAAGTCTTTGCCTCACTGTATGTGCAGATGCACTCACACCTGCCTGCTGCCATTCCTGAGCAAGCTCTGTACTGGTGGTGCCCCGATCCCGCAGCTGAATCAACTTTAGGAGATGGTCCTGGCGCTTGCTGGACTCTTGGGCGCCCTGAAAAATTGTTGATTTAGGTGCAATCTCACTGGCAGCAATATCCTTGCCTGTGAAACCCTTTTTGTGCAAAGCAATGATGACAGCATGTGTTTCCTTGCAGGTAACCACGGATGACAGAGGAAGAACAATGATTCCAAGCACCACCCTCCTATTGAAGCTTCCAGTCTGTTATTTGAACTCAATCAGCATGACAGAGTGATCTCCAGCCTTGTCCTCGTCAACACTCACACCTGTGTTAACGAGAGAATCACTGACATGATGTCAGCTGGTCCTTTTGTGGCAGGGCTGAAATGCAGTGGAAATGTTTTTGGGGGATTCAGTTCATTGGCATGGCAAAGAGGGACTTTGCAATTAATTGCAATTCATCTGATCACTCTTCATGACATTCTGGAGTATATGCAAATTAACATCATTCAAACTGAGGCAGCAGACTGTGTGAAAATTATTATTTGTGTCATTCTCAAAACTTTTGGCCACGACTGTAGTCACACCAGTGTAAACTTGGGGGAAGAGCTAAGGGAAGTAGTTGCAGTGTGGAAGTTGGAGAGAGATAACGCAATGATTCCTGTGACCACTGACAATGCTAGAAATATTGTAAATGCAGTTGCACTAGCTGGATTGGGGCCACAGATGCTTTGCTCACGTTATTAATCTAGCATCTCAAAAAGCAATGTCAGCGAATTCAATCTCTCGCCTCCTAGCAAAGATCAGGAAGGTGGTATCCTTCTTTCATAAAAACACAACTGCTGCACATGTTTTCAAGACAAAACAGGAAATGCTGGAGCTGCCAAACCACAAACTAACCCAAGATGTCCCTACTAGATGGAATTCAAGCCATGACATGGTTGAGAGATACCTTGAGCAGAAAGTTGAGGTGTATTCTACACTGACTGATCAAACTGTGAGGAAGAATGTCAAAGATATTGTGACTTCTTCTGAAAATGGCATAAGACTAAGAGAGGAAGTTATCAAAGTGTGCAAACCTCTCAAAACAGTCACAACACTGATATGCACTGAGAGCATTCCATCAGTTTCACTGGTCCTGCCTATGAAAACAATGATCCTGACATCAAATTGTGGCATCTGATGAAGATGAACCCTAGTAAGGGATGTCAAGTCCCTGCTGCACCTGGATGCTCCTGCTTGTCTGGGAGTCTACATTAAACTCACAGCAGAGATTGTGACCAATATTACAACAGGCATTGTATTTATTTTGTTAATGTGACATTTATCATTTTATTAATTAGGGATTTAACAATTCATTATAAAGTAATAATTGTAATAATAGTGTTTGATACATATTTCTAACAACAAATCATATTTTTAAAGCCACTTCAGAGATAGTAATTTTCATCTAATTTTATTCTCCAGGGTCAAGCCACAGATTCCACAGGAGCCAACCCCTCTCCAGAGACGGCAGACGACAGGGGTTCTCCTCCAGAAAAGAAGTCTGCCATGGCTGAGCTTTTTGGGGGAGTTGTTCACGACCCAGGAGCAGGGACACAAGTCAAAGGTCAAGGTCAGAGGAGGAGGTGACCTCATACAGGGAAGTGGACTGTATTCTCCTGGATGCTGATCCACTTACATGGTGGAAGACCAAAGAGCTAATATACCCTCATGTTGCCATGTTAGCAAGGCGCTACCTGGCTGTGCCTGGGACCTCTGTCCCTAGCGAGAGGGTATATAAATGTAAATTTGTCGATGTATCGAAACCGTACCAAACCGTGACACCACTGTTCCGTGAGTTTTGTGAATCATTTCACCCCTAGTGTGTGTGTATATATAAACTCAGCAAAAAAAGAAACGTCCTCAAACTGTCAACTGCGTTTATTTTCAGCAAACTTAACATGTGTAAATATTTGTATGAACATAAGATTCAACAACTGAGTCAAACTGAACAAGTTCCACAGACATGACTAACGAGAAATGGAATAATGCGTCTCTGAACAAAGGGGAGGAGGTCAAAATCAAAAGTAACAGTCAGTTTCTGGTGTGGCCACCAGCTGCATTAAGTCCTCATGGACTGGACCAGATTTGCCCGTTCTTGCTGTGAGATGTTACCCCACTCTTCCACCAAGGTACCTGCAAGTTCCCGGACATTTCTGGGGGGAATGGCCCTAGCCCTGCAAGTTCGAATCCCCGAGCTGACAAGGTAAAAATCTGTCGTTCTGACCTGAACAAGGCAGTTAACCGACTGCTCCCCGGGCGCCTGATTAAGGCAGCCCCCCCGCACCTCTCTGATTCATAGGGGTTGGGTTAAATGCGGAAGACACATTTCAGTTGAAGGCATTCAGTTGTACAACTGACTAGGTACCCCGTTTCCCAACAGGTCCCAGACATGCTCAATTGGATCCGGGCTCTTCGCTGGCCATGGAGGAACACTGACATTCCTGACTTGCAGGAAATCATGCACAGAACGAGCAGTATGGCATTGTCATGCTGGAGGGTCATGTCAAGATGAGCCTGCAGGAAGGGTACCACATGAGGGAGGAGGATGTCTTCCCTGTAACGCACAGCGTTGAGACTGCCTGCAATGACAACAAGCTCAGTCCGATGATGCTATGACACACCGCACCAGACCATGACGGACCCTCCACCTCCAAATCGATCCCGCTCCAGAGTACAGGCCTCGGTGTAACGCTCAGTCTTTCGACAATAAACGCAAATCCGACCATCACCCCTGGTGAGACAAAACCGTGACTCGTCAGGTGAAGAGCACTTTTTGCCAGTCCTGTCTGGTCCAGCGACGGTGGGTTTGTGCCCATAGGCGACGCTGTTGCCGGTGATGTCTGGTGAGGACCTGCCTTACAACAGGCCTACAAGCCCTCAGTCCAGCCTTTCTCAGCCTATTGCGGACAGTCTGAGAACTGATGGAGGGATTGTGCGTTCCTGGTGTAACTCGGGCAGCTGTTGTTGCCATCCTGTACCTGTCCTACAGTTGTGATGTTCAGATGTATCGATCCTGTGTTACACGTAGTCTGCCACTGCGAGGACAATCAGCTGTCCATCCTGTCTCCCTGTAGCGCTGTCTTAAGCGTCTCACAGTACAGACATTGCAATTTATTGCCCTGGACATATCTGCAGTCCTCATGCCTCCTTGCAGCATGCCTAGGCACGTTCACGCAGATGAGCAGGGACCCTGGGCATCTTTCTTTTGGTGTATTTCAGAGTCAGTAGAAAGGCCTCTTTAGTGTCCTAAGTTTTCATAACTGTGACCTTATTTGCCTACCGTCTGTAAACTGTTAGTGTCTTAACGACCGTTCCACAGGTGCATGTTCATTAATTGTTTATGGTTCATTGAACAAGCATGGGAAACATTGTTTAGATCTGTGAAGTTATTGGCATTTTTACAAATTATCTTTTAAAGACAGGGTCCTGAAGAAAGGGATGTTTCTTTTTTTGCTAAATTTATATATATATATAAGGTCCTCACCAGACATCACCAAGCCTTATGGGACTCCCCGAGCCCTATGGGACTCCCAATCATGCCCAGTTGTGATGCAGCCTGGATTCGAACCAGGTACTGCAGTGACACTGAGATGCAGTGTCTTAGACCACTGCGCCACACACTCAAGGATGTACACTCCAGAGAGAATATATATATATATATTTTTTTTTTTTTTCTCCATGCACTCACACGGACACACACACACACACACATAAATTTAGATGGACAATACACACACACACACACACACACACACACACACACACACAGCAGCTAGGAATCTCAATAAGAGTCCTTTGTAGTTCATAACATTTCCCTCCGGTATGCTTACCATAAACCATTACAGTATTACAGTTAATAGCACCCAGACCTTTAGTCACTATATGCCGCTGGGGCCATTCAGACTACAGGAAAGACCAGGGCCTGTATTCATAATGAGTAGAAGTGCTGATCTAGGATCAGTTTACCCTTTTAGATCATGATGAATAGCATTACATGGACAGGGGACCCCTCCCTCTGCAACTAGATCCTGGACTTCCTGACGGGCCGGCCCAAGGTGGTGAGGTTAGGCAACATTCTCCGCCACGTTGACTCTCAACCTGTGGGCCCCTCAGGGGTGTGTACTTAGTCCCCTCCTGTACTCCATGTTCACCCACGACTCCAACACCATCAACAAGTTTGCTGACGACACGGCGGTGGTTACCGTCGCTGATGAGTCAGCCTACAGGGAGGAGGTCAGAGACTTAGCAGTGTGTTGCCAGGACAACAACAACCTCTCCCTCAACGTCAGTAAGACCAAGGAGCTGATTGTGGACTATAGGAGAAAGAGAGGAGATCACATCCCCATTCACATCGACAGGGCTGTTGTGGAGCGGGTCGAAAGCTACAAGTTCCTTGGTGTCCACATCATTAAGGACTTAACATGGTCCACACACAGTCATGAAGACGGCACGACAATACCTTTTCCCCCTCAGGAGACTGAAAAGATTTGGCATGGGTCCTCGGATCCTCAGAAAGTTCTACAGCTGCAACAGAGAACATCTTGACTGGTTACATCACTGCTTGGTATGGCAAATGCACCACCCTTGTCAGATACAGAGGGTGGTGCGGACAGTCCATGTACATCCCTGCCATCCAGGTCCAGCCGGTGTCAGAGAATGGCACGAAGAATTGCCAAAGACTCCAACCACCCAAGCCATAGACTGTTCACTCTGCTACCGTCCGGCAAACAAAACCGGAACATCGGCTCTCGGACCCCCAAGCCACAAGACTGCTAAATAGTCAATGAATCGTACCCAAACTATCTGCACTGACCACACACGCACAACGACGCATCACAAAACGACACATCACAATGCACACTCATTTGCTGCTGCTGCTACTTTGTTCTCCTCGTATCTATCCTGATGCCTAGTCACTTTAATATGTACTTTCATGTACATATTAGGGATGCAACGGTACACAGTATGTTGTTGAACCGTTCGGTATGCCCCCTACGGTTCAAAACACACACGTGAACCGCGGAATTACGATATGCCTGTCATTTTCCAGCTTGTGAACAGGCTTGGCAGGCAACTGCTTGGGGCCCCAGGCCGTTAGGGTGCTCCTGAGGGGTGACAAACTTTACTCCACAGTAATGTCTCCAAATGTGTCAACCGCAGTGACCGCAACCCCTTCCCCCTTAAACAACCAATGGACGATTTGCAATGACATCCAAGTAGGAAACCTCCCCAAAGGGGCCCCATGAAGAGATGGGAAACTAAAAACAAATATTCTCTCAGCTCCAACGTGACAATGGCGAGCACTAGCAAGACAGAGAAGCAAATTTGAAGAGGCACCGCCATCTTTCAAATCCGCTGTGTGGGAACATTTTGGATTCTGCGTTCATTACGATGACGAGGGTAAGAAGACCGTACACAAACAAAAGTACAGTCTGCAAGCATTGCTTTACCACTGTCGGCTACTCGAGTGGAAACACTTCTAATGTGTCATTTACGTGGCCATCACCCGGCCGTACCCCTTGCAGGTGGTGCTGGAGCAAGGAGAGTCCACTCGTTAGCGAAAACACAACAATCTCTCGCTGCTGCCTTCCAACAACAATTTGCGACAAATTCAGAAAAACATTAAGAAATAGCGAAAGCAGAGGGAGTATTCATAGCCTAAGACTTGTAGCCCTATTCGGTGGTTACTGACTAGAAGAGATTTCGTCACCGGATTACATTTGTTTTACCGTGTTACAATGTATTCTCTCGCACACATTTCAGCAGCAAAGTAATTCCCAAACTCTATGAAACATCACGGAGAGAAATTGAAAACGAATTGACAGACATCCTGTCTAGCTCTCTCCACTGATAGTTGGACCTCAAGAGCAACTCAAAGCTACCTCACTGTGACGGTTCACTATGTACTGGAAGCTACCTCACTGTGACAGTTCACTATGTACTGGAAGCTACCTCACTGTGACGGTTCGGATCACTATGTAGTGGAAGCTACCTTACTGTGACGGTTCACTATGTAGTGGAAGCTACCTCACTGTGACGGTTCACTATGTAACCATACCCCACAAATCGTGATACATACCGAACCGTGGGCACACTACCATTGTATCCCTAGTACATATCTACCTCAAATACCTTATCATCTATCCTGATGCCTAGCCATTTTACCCTGCCTTCATGTACAGATCTACCTCAAATACCTTGTATCTCAGCACATTAATCTGGTACTGGTAATACCTGTATACAAATCCATTCTTTTGTGCTATATTTTTAAACTGCATCATTGGGAAGGGCTCATAAGTAAACATTTTCACAGTAAAGTCTACACCAGTTGTGACAAATCACATTTTATTTTTTAACCAAAAATGCCGGCAACTTTCCACAAAATTCCTACGTTTTCCAGAAATCATGGCAGGAGGATTTCAGATTCCCTGTTTATTCCGGAAATCTTCCAACCAGGATTTCTTTTTTTATTAATAAAATAAAACCTTGGGCCTTGTATCAATCTATGACCCTCCAGCTCCCAGGGAGCAGCAGCCCGGGTCTCACCAGGGAGCAGAGCTTCTCCACAGCCTCCAGGATGAGCTCCTGGTGGCTGATCTTGTGAACGCCCAGCCGCTCCAGGTCCTGGGAGGAGAGCTGCAGCAGGTCCAACCCCGTCACCTGCCACTCTTTGAAGGGGTACTGCTGGAGAGGGGCGTCCAGACCTGGAGAGAGAGAGACCACACGTGGATAAACATATAATTTTTTTCAAGCTTTTATTAAAATTTTCTGACAAATGTGCAGTTACCTTAGTGGACATTATTGTTTTTGTCCTTCCACAAACACACTTGATTCAACGTATCAACTAAATCATCAAACCTACAGGGCAAAAACAAAAATATGCACCCTTCTGGGTCCCCAGTTTCCTGGCTACCCAGATTCCTTGCTCCGGCCAAATGTTACGCCACACCCGCGGACATTCGTTTCTTCTCCGCAATCTTGAGCTGAGTACCTCCCTGACCCTTCACCGAATGGTAACACATTCGGGACGTCTGATTGGTCTAGAAACCGATGGGTTGGGCCAGAACGTCACTTGTGCCCCTCATCACCACAAACAACTTCAATGATGGAAGTCTCAGACTAAAGTGTGTAGTGAATGACAGTACAGCGGAATAATTTAATGTGATCAGATCTTCCCCTTCATCAGCCACAATGGATTCTACGGCTGGCTCGGTTCTCGAGGGGTCTTCTAAACCACTCAAGGCGAAAGAACGACCAGACATCCCCAGCCATTTCACCAGCTGTCATCATCGGCATCTCTATGGTGAGAAACATCTTGGTTCCTGGGGCAAAAACCCTGTGCTATCCTGAGGCACGAGTACAGGACATTACAAGGCTGCTTCCTACCATTCTAACACACCACTCCCTAAGTAGTTAATGGGTGCGTACTTATTAGTAACTGGAATAAGCAATTGCATAAATGGGTCAAGTGCAGCTTCTGGCTACTCCTCATTACACACCACAGACCAGCAAATATTCTTTACATCAACATAGGAATCACTACAAAGGTTATTGTATGACCTCTTATACACTATATTAGGCCCAGCCTTTGAAACTTTAGTTTTCCAGATATGACTATTATATTGTGATTACTACATCCTATGGATTTGGATACTGCTTTAAGGCAAATTTCTGCATCATTAGTAAAGATGTGATCAATACATGTTGATGATTTAAATACTCTGCTAGGTTGACTGACAGCATGAGCCATGTTGCAGGCACTGGTTACAGTTATAATTTTTTTTTATTGAGTGGGCAGCTTGATGAGAGCCAGTCAATATATAAATGACCCAGAAAATATACTTCTCTGTTGATATCACATGCATTTCACACATATTATCCAGATACTGACTGTTAGCACTTGGAGGTCTATAGCAAATGAGGCAGATGAACCTGTAGCCATATTACTTCAACAGTATTTAACATTAGAGACAATCTAAACTTTATAAGAATGTGATTCTTTATATAGACTGCAACACCGCCCCCGTTAGCATTTCTGTCTTCTCTGTAGAGGTTATAACCATGTATTGCTACCACTGTATCATCAAAGCTATTAACTAAGTGAGTTTCAGAGCTAGGCAGAATATGAATGTCATCTGTTACAAGCAAGTTATTGACTTCACAGACCTTGTTTCTCAGGCTGCATATGTTAATATGGGATATTTCTAGCACTTTTCTGGGTTGCTTAAATAGTTTTTAATGCTTTACTGGGAAGCTTATCAGAAATAGACTTGATAGTGCAGGGTGAGCTGCACAAAGTGGTCTTCCTACTAGGGCACACCGTCTGTGCTAACTGTGTAACTCTGGTTCATAGGCTCATGATTACTGTATCCAATAGCTGTAGGATTAACAAAAGGTATTCAGGACAATTAGGGGGACATCATTGAAGTTACTTACATTGTGTCTATAAGCCCCAAGGATAATGTACATTTAATGAAGCATTATGATGACTCATTGTCACAATGGTATGGATTAGCTGAGCTGGTCTTGGGTCATTGATAAGTCATTGTTTCAACGCTGCCTTGAAATGTGAGGACAGGGTCCAGGAGCCAAGATGATTTGGATGGACTGTCATTCCTGTAGAGTATCTTCTGTTTCCAGAAGCTATTAAGGAGCCTTTTGGACCTAGACGCTCTGGTACCAATTGCCGTGCGGTACCAGGGAGAACAGTCCATGACTGGGGTGACTGGAGTCTCTGACAATTTTTTGGGCCTTCCTCTGACACCGCCTAGTATATAGGTCCTGGATGGCAGGAAGCTTCGCCCCAGTGATGTTCTGGGCCTACCCTTACCACCTGGGGGCGGCCTGTCAGGAAGTCCAGGATCCAGTTGCTGAGGGAGGTGTTTAGTCCCAGGGTCCGTAGCTCAGTGATGAGCTTTGTGTCCACTATGGTGTTGAACGCTGAGCTGTAGTCAATGAATAGCATTCTCACATTGGTGTTCCTTTTGTCCAGGTGGGAAAGGGCAGTGTGGAGTGCAATTGAGACTGCGTCATCCGTAGATCTTTTGGGGCGGTATTCATATTGGACTGGGTCTCGGGTTTCCGGGATGATGGTGTTGATGTGAGCCATGATCAGCTTTTTAAAGGTTACCTTCGCTTTCTTGGGCACAGGGACTATGGTGGTCTGCTTGAAACATGTAGGTATTAAAGACTCAGTCAGGGAGAGGTTGAAAATGTCAGTTAGACACTTGCCAGTTGGTCCGCGAATGCTTTTGAGTACACGTCCTGGTAATCCGTCTGGCCCCGCGGCCTTGTGAATATTGACCTGTTTAAAAAGGTCTTGCTCACATCGGCTACGGAAAACGTAATTACACAGTAGTCCGGAACAGCTGGTGCTCTCATGCATGCTTCAGTGTTGCTTGCCTTGAAGCGAGCATAAAAGGCATTTTGCTGTCCTGGTAGGCTCGCATCACTGGGCAGCTCGCGGTTGGGTTTCCCTTTGTAGTCCATAATAGTTTGTAAGCCCTGCCACATCCGTCGAGTGTCGGAGCCGGTGTAGTATGATTCCATCTTAGTCCTGTATTGACGCTTTGCCTGTTTGATGGTTCGTCTGAGGGCATAGCGGGATCACTTATAAGCGTCCGGATTAGTGTCCCGCCTCCTTGAAAAAAAACAGTCCTATAGCGTAGCCTCCGCGATCATCTGACCACTTTCGTATTGAGCGAGTTACTGGTACTTCCTGCTTTAGTTTTTGCTTGTAAGCAGGAGGATAGAATTATGGTTAGATTTTGAAATTGAGGGTAAGCTTTGTATGCGTCTCTGTGTGTGGAGTAAATGTGGTCTAGAGTTTTTTTCCCCCCCTCCAGTTGCACGTGACATGCTGTAAGAAATTAGGTAAAACGGATTTAAGTTTGACTGCATTTAAGTCCCCGGCCACTTCTGGATGAGCATTTTAATTTTTGCTTATGGCCTTATACAGCTCGTTGAGTGCGGTCTTAGTGCCAGCATCGGCGTGTGGTGGTAAATAGACAGCTACGTAAAATATACAAAACTCTGTTGGTAGATAGTGTGGTCTACAGTTTATCATGAGGTACTCTACCTCAGGCGAGCAATACCTTGAGACCTCCAATATTAGACATTGCACACACCAGCTGTTATTGACAAATAGACACACCACCACCCCTGGTCTTACCAGACGTAGCTGTTCTGTCCTGCAGATGCACGGAAAACTCCGTCAACTGTACATTATCCGTGTCGTCATTCAGCCACGACTCGGTGAAACAGAAGATATTACAAGTTTTTATGTCCCATTGGTACAGTAGGATAGTCTCGAGCGGAGATCATCCAGTTTATTTTCCAGTGATTGCACATTGGCCAATAGAACGGATGGTAGAGGTGGGTTACCCTCTCGCTGACGAATTCTCACAAGGCACCACTATCACCGGCCCTTGTATTTCCGTCTTTTCTTCACGCGAATGACGGGGATTTGGGCCTGGTCTTGGAGAAGCAGTATATCCTTCGTGACGGACTCGTTAAAGAAAAGATATTGGTCTAGTTCGAGGTGAGTAATCGTTGTTCTGATATCCAGAAGCTCTTTCAGTCATAAGAGACGGTAGCAGCAAAATGATGTACAAAATAAGTTACAAACAATGTGAAAAAACACAAAATAGCACACTTGGTTAAGAGCCCGTAAAAATGGCAGACATCCTCTCCGGCGACATTCTTTCTCAGCTATTATTACCATATTGCAATTGTATAAACCTTTTGGAACATTTTAAATCATTGAATATGGAAAATATCCTCTTATGAACAAAAACAGCCTATAAGCAAACAAAAAAAGGTATGTGGAACTATCTACAAATTCAAGCTTAAACGGTTGTGTGTAACAGATTGTGGAAGTTTCTCAGACTGTCAGAGGCATTTGAGTAACTGGACTAGTTTCTACTTGCTGAAAATGATGGCTGCAGTATTGGTGTAATTTAGACCCACTTGGCTGCTTTGAAAAAAAAAATACAGCACATTCCAATCGTTCCACATAATCAATACATGTAAAAAAGTGATATACTTGCTTTAGGCAACTTATCAATTTAGTAGGCTTCAAAACACGAGGACATTAGGGGCCACGGCATAGCCTAGTAGTCTGATTTATCTGGCTGTAATACACAATTAATTGGTATATAGCCTACAGCCTGACAGTAATGCCTGTAAAACCAAGCATGCCATGAAAATTGTATATTCTGAATCGGGGACGATGGCGAACAATCTACACATTTTTTGTGTGAATTTTCGATTTTTATTAAATACTTTTTTTTAAAGAGGAATTGACAAAGGTGTCAATTGCTCTCCGTCCTCAGAATATAAAATGTTCATTGCCATGGCATGTCTGGTTCAATAGCTAGACGAGAGAAAACCGAATATCCAAAATTAAACTAAATTCACCTTGGTGGCAAAATATCCACAGCAAGGTATTTTTTTACCCAACCTTTTTAGAGTCGGAACCATATGCCAGTAGGTATATGGTTCGGACTCTAAAAAGGTCGGGTAAAAAAAAATACCTTGCTGTGGATATTTTGTCTCAAATGTCAAGCATTGGAAGGACAAACCGCAGACAACCGGTAGAGTAAGTTTAAATGTCGGTCTAATTATATAAAAACATTCTGGCTTGTAAGAAACATTTACACGATTTTGCTGGCAAAAGTATCAGGCTAGGCTATATATATATTATATACCAATTAATTGTGTATTACAGCCTGATCAATCAGACTTGGCCCCTATCAATGTGACTTCCTCATTCCACCCCTTCCAAGAGGATTCGTGGCGCTTCTATTTACGGCTACCTGTGTGAAAACCGAATTAAACTCACCTGCCAAACACAAACAGCGCCAGTTATAGCCTACCTTTGAGCCAGTCGCTCACTCTCTCCTTGCTCCACGACGTTATAGGCTGCATGCTGGGAGTCCTGGGAATGTTGATTAGAATATTCCCAATCGAATTCTTCAACGGACTCTATTAGTCTGGATCAGAGGAAGGAACATTTCATCCTGACGACGGGCACTCCCACTGACAGGTACAAGTCCCCCCGCGAACCAATAGCATTACGCTGTCTGCATATGATTCAGACGCACATATTCACAATGGAGCGGTGGGAGTGGTAGAGTAGAATACTGCCATTATGTCAAATTTTAGCCTACATAATTTGATGAGGGATTACCCGAAGGAATTGCAACGAGTAGTGAAGGCTGTTCTTTATTTTGTCGATTTAATTCTTATTCCAAAATTCGTTGCTTTTGGGAATAGGTTTTGTTTCTCAAAAAGGGTTAGGAGTTTTTTCCTTTTTTAGCAATTGTGAAAGAGCCAAGTGTAGTGTAGCAACTATTTAAACGAACTATACTAATAGCTATTACTCTATATAACTATAGTTTACCATTGAATGTGAATGATTCATATACCTTCAAAAATAACGTTAACACAAACAGGCTTCAGTTAGGAACAGATGATCAACAGATAAAACGAATTTAACATTTAATCTGAGTATCGTATCCAATATTGCACAAATGGCATTAGCGTAGAAAATAACTTAGTATTGGCTTTCTTTTTGGTGCCTGTCTGGTTACAGTGGAATAGTTTGCCTTGGAATAGTTAGGAAACAGTTGTGAAAAGAGTTGCTGAACCATTAGAAAACATTTCAATACTGAATGTACCTCATCAAATCCAAGCCGGATGAAAGGCCAAGGCATCAGAGACAGCCCTTTGACATTTTGCACCCCCTGGTGTTTCTCTCTTTCAAATCAGACATGATGATAGAGGGCTAGAGGAGCTGGTAACTGCATACAGAATAGCAAACTCAAGCAAACAACATTTGCTTTAAAAACAAACAGAAAAGCACCTTACTGCACTACGCCTTGCCCCTATCTGACCTAAATATGCATATGTAATAATGTATGTACTGTATGTGTCAGTGGAGGCTGCTGAGGGGAGAGCGGCTCATAATAATGGCTGGAACGGAACCAATGGAATTGCATCAAACCATGTGTTTGATGTATTTGATGCCATTCCACCTATTCCGCTCCAGCCATTACCACGAGCCAGTCCTCCCCAATTAAGGTGCCACCAACCTCCTGTGGAATGCGTGTAACCGCCCGTAGAACCTCTTTTGGTTCTATTGATCTTATTTAAAATGTGTGTAGTTCAGTCCTTGAGCTGTTCTTGTCTATTGATATTCTGTATTATGTTTTATGTTCTGTGTGGACCACAGGAACACTAGCTGCTGCTTCAGAAACAGATAATGGGGATCCTAATAAACAACTAAATACCTGGATTCTGTCTGAAAGTGGGCATTGCGAAATAAGTGGGAGGATCAACATAAGTGTGTGTATGCAAACCTAACACTTAATTGGGCAGATTGGTTGCCACTCAAGGCCAATTTTGCGTTGCTGCTTGCTGCTTCCTTGTAGCTTTTTAGCTAAGTCTAACCTTAACCTCATTCTCTTAACCTGTCACGTAAATTCTCCTAACATGCAACGTTAGTTCTCCTAATCTGCCACACAGTAATTTCCAAATCTGCCACACAGTAGTTCTCCTAACCTGCCATGGTAGTTCTCCTAACCTGTCGTGTTAATTATCCTAACCTGCCACAGTAATTATTTTAACCTGCTATGTTAATTCTCCTAACCTGTCACGTTAATTATCCTCACCTGCCACGTTAATTCTCCTAACCTGCCTGGTTAATTCTCCTAACCTGCTACATTAGTTCTCTTAACCTGCCACGTTAGTTATCCTAACCTGCTTAGTTAATTCTCCTAACCTGTCACATTAATTATCCTAACCTGTCACGTTAATTCCCATACTTGGAGATAGAGGAGAGATTCTATTTGCCTGAGAGCTCATACTGAATTTAATTCAGCTGCTATATCTATTGCTTCATTAACCGTTAGTGGGCGTGGCTTTTGACCAGAGTGATGGGGATGTGTAGCCAAGCAAAGACCCTACCCTTTTCAAGCCCAATGGCATATAGCCTACTGTAAATGCCAAGGTCTTTTTATATTTTAACTACAGCATATCAAGAAGAGTGGATTTGCATCATACCAATATCTTTACCTTTTTAGTGTTTATCAATCTATTATTGCTATTTGCCCTCATTGTCATCCGACAGGTGGCGTCACACCTAGGCATCGCTCGTCCCTCAACCGAGTGCAGGCGGATTGGTCGCGCTATCTGACGTAAGACATCGATTTGCCCTGTAACATTTCCTTTCATGTCTGCACACAGGCTACTCAAAGTAAAAGGGTAGTAACTTCTGCTTGATTGAAGCTTTGTAACAGCACAGACCAGGCCACCATAACCTGCAATGGGTCAAGAGGCTCTAGTCTAGTAGTCACTTGATTGTTGAGATCATTCAGAAATTGTACTATTGGTCCTTTTGCCCAATTTGTAATACCAGCATCCCCGCTGAACAAAAAAATACAAGGATGATATGCCTTGTTTTTGTACTGAGAATGGCAACCAAAATATAAACGCAGCATGTAAAGTGTTGGTCCCATGTTTCATGAGCTGAAATAAAAGATCCCAGAAATGTTCCAATGTACAAAAAGCTTATTTCTCTCAAATGTTGTGCACACATTTGTTTACATCCCTGTTAGTGAGCATTTCTCGTTTGCCAAGATAACAGGTGTCACCTATCAAGAAGCTGATTAAACAGCATGATCATTACACAGGTGCACCCTGTGCTGGGGACAATAAAATGCCACTCTAGAATGTGCAGTTTGTCACACAACACAATGCTACCAATGTCTCAAGTTTTGAGCGAGTGTGCAATTGGCATGCTGACTGCAGGAATGGCCACCAGAGTTGTTGCCAGGAAATGAAAAGATAATATAATTTCTCTACCATAAGTCATTTTAGAGAATTTGGCAGTACGTCCAACCGGCCTCACAACCACAGACCACGTGTATGGTGTTGTGTGGGAAAGCGGTTTGCCGATGTCAACCTTGTGAACAGAGTGCCCCATGGTGGCGGTGGGGTTATGCCATGAGCAGGCATAAGCTACGGACAACGAACACAATTGCATTATCAATGGCAATTTGAATGCACAGAGATACCGTGACGAGATCCTGAGGACCATTGTCGTGCCAATCATCCTCCTCCATCACCTCATGTTTCAGCATGATAATGCACAGCCCCATGTCACAATGATCTGTACACAATTCCTGGAATCTCAAAATGTCCCAGTTCTTCCATGGCCTGCATACTCACCAGACATGTCACCTATTGAGCATGTTTGGGAAGCTCTGGATCGATGTGTATGACAGCGTGTTCCCTTTCCCTCCAATATCCAGCAACTTCACACAGCCATTGAAGAGGAGTGGGACAACATTCCACAGGACACAATCAACAGCCTGATCAACTGGGTCGCGCTGCATGAGGCAAATGGTTGTCACACCAGATACTGACGGGTTTTATGATCCATACCCCAAACTTTTTTTTTAATGTACCTTTGACCAACAGATTCATGTCTGTATTTCCAGTCATGGGAAATCCATAGATTAGGGCCTAATGAATTTATTTCAGTTGACTGATTTCCTTATATGAACTGTAACTCAGTAAAATCTTAGAAATTGTAGCATGTTATGTTTATATTTTTGTTCAGTATATAACTGCTTTGTTGTGTAACAGAGTATCCACAATATACCACAAGTATGTGGACAGCTGCTCGTAGGACATCTCATTCCAAAATCATGAATATGGAGTTGGTCCCCCCCCTTTTCTGCTATAACAGCCTCTGCTCTTCTGGGAAGGCTTTCTACTCAATGTTGGAACATTGCTGCGGGGACTTGCTTCCATTCAGCCAAAAGAGCATTTGTGAGGTCGGGTACTGATGTTGGGCAATGGCACACAGTCAGCGTTCCAATTCATCCCAAAGGTGTTCGATGGGGTTGAGGTCGGGGCTCTGTGCAGGCCAGTCAAGTTCTTCCACACCGATCTCGACAAACCATTTCTGTATGGACCTCGCTTTGTGCACGGTGGCATTGTCATGCTGAAACAGGAAAGGACCTTCCCAAAACTGTTGCCACAAAGTTAGAAGCACAGAATCGTCTAGAATGTCATTGTATGCTGTAGCGTTAAGATTTCCCTTCACTGGAACTAAGGGGCCTAGCCAAAACCATTATTCCTCCTCCACCAAACTTCACAGTTGGCACTTGGCATTCGGGCAGGTAGCGTTTTTCTGGTATCCACCAAACCCAGATTCGTCCATCAGACTGGCAGATGGTGAAGCGTGATTCATCACTCCAGAGAACGCGTTTCCACTGCTCCAGCGTCCAATGGCGTGCAAGCTTTACACCACTCCAGCCGACACTTGGCATTGCGCTTGGTGATCTTAGGCTTGTGTGCGGCTGCTCGGCCATGAAGCCCCAGACTAATAGTTATTGTGCTGACGTTACTTCCAGAGGCAGTTTGGATCTCGGTAGTGAGTGTTGCATCTGAGGACAGACGATTTGTATGTGCTACGAGCTTCAGCACTCGGCGAGCTTGTGTGGCCAACCACTTCGCGGCTGAGCCATTGTTGCTTCTAGATGTTTACACTTCACAATAACAGCACTTACAGTTGACCGGGACAGCGCTAGCAGGGCAGACATTTTATGAACTAACTTGTTGGAAAGGTGGCATCTTATGACAGTGCCATGTTGAAAGTCACTGAGTTCTTCAGTAAGGCCTTTCTACTGCCAATGTTTGTCTATGGAGATTGCATGGCTGTGTGCTCGATTTTAACCACCTATCAGCAACAGGTGTGGCTGAAATAGCCAAATCCACTAATTTGAAGGGGTGTTCACATATTTTTGTATATAAAGTGTATATTGGCAGGAGCTTAGTATCCGATTGTGGTAAATATAGATAAATCCATGCAGGCACTATTGGTCTTTTTGTGTTGATTTGGAAATGTCAGCACACACTAGCAAAGTTCAACATTCAATAAAAATGGATTGGCTCATGCAATGCTACTACAAACCATCTTCTTCCTGTTACTACATGTAGGTCTATGTCTCAGTTAAATTGGCCCTCCCTTTAACGCGCCTGAATACCTATGACACAACATCAAGTCTCAACATGACGTTTCTGCTCTAATGCACAGCAAGAGTTACAGTAAAACCACAGGCCTCAGCGTAGCAGTCAATGGCGTCCTGTCTCTCACTGCCTTGAAAGTCAATGACAATTATTCTCTTGCTGAAAGTCAATGACAGAGAACACTGGGATAGGAAAACATTGCTTTGAAGCTCCTTTTGATTCTCTGTTCAGCCTGCCGTCAGGTTATATATGGCGCTTTTGCAAAAAGATATACTCTCTCTTCAATGACATTTCCCAATACAACATCACTCGTTCACATTCTGCCTCACTATACCTTAGCAAACAATCAGTAAGTGTATTGGCGTTTACGTTCATTCTTTTTAGTGTTGATTGGCATCCAGCCATAGTGAATAATTCATAATTAGTGCTCTGCTCCTCGCCACAGAGTCCATTGGTGGTTGGCTGATTGCACTTTCTCCGTCATTAAGCAGCTAATTAATTTGGCTGCAACCCTATTAGGAGAGCAGTGAGGCCCGTTGGACTCAGTTCAGCAGTGTGTAAAAAGTACTCTACCTGGATATGATTGAAGGTTTTTTTTAATACTTTACAGGGTCTTTTATTTACAAAACGCTGTGATCAAAAATAAAAAGTTTTGCAGGGATGCAAAGAGCCAGAAAATGCCCTATTTTTGGAAAATCCCTGAATTGATTTGAAGATCACCCTCTGATTACATCATAGGAGAAAATTTCAGTTTCCACATAAAACTGAAAACATATTAAAATGTAGTTTCCACAAATGTAGACACTGGAATTGAACTGAATATAAGTAAGTAAGACTAGCTGTCGCCATTGGCGTCGGCTAATGGGGATGCTAATAAATCAAATCAAATGTAAACTTGAAAAGCGATGAAGTTCCCCATGTAAGTTGCTCTTCTACATGTGTAGGAACATTGATTGCACTAATCTCTTGTGGACAGATGCACATAAAAAGCTGTCACTAGATTTTAGTTCTGGGTTGCCGAGATTATAATTACACCTAGTAATGCCGTTGTATTGCATGTTGTATTGACATAGTAACCATGTTGAAAATTCTAACTACAGCTGGAGAACATGCCACATTTGATGACAAGTGTAGGCCATCTGTCTTGATCTTAATTCAACTCAATATGATTCCACTACGGAAGTGCTGTCTGCATTTCCGATACTGCTAGATTACTGTTATGGTACATATATACAGTACAAGGAGGAGGGGGATTCTGAATCCCTCCCTCCCTCCTCCTGTCTCTTACTATTCTAGACATCACCGTCTCTCTCTTCCATGTTTTTCATCAGCGTTGACTCCAATTGAAAATGAAGTGAAATAATAATGCCAGCTTCTTCTATTCTAGCTAAGGCCCTTATTCTGGGACTCAAATATTCAGTATTCAGTCAAGACATCACCCTCAAGTCCCCTGTCTCAGAGAATCTGGGCTTTAGGCAGCCACATACTACATACACACACATGCATGCACACACTCTCTCTCTCTCTCTCTCTCTCTCTCTCTCTCTCTCTCTCTCTCTCTCTCTCGCACGCATGCACATCCCAAAAACACAACCCCCGCTCCCTGGCAGTGATGAATCATGGCAGTGAAGGGAGGGACTTCATTCTGTTGCACATGAGTCCTACACCCATCACCCAGGATCCTTCAGTGCCATCCGGGCAGGGTGTCCCCAGGTTGTCTCTACCGATGGGGGCAGGGTGTCCCCAGGTTGTCTCTACCGATGGGGGCAGGGTGTCCCCAGGTTGTCTCTACTGATGGGGGCAGGGTGTCTCCAGGTTGTCTCTACTGATGGGGGCAGGGTGTCTCCAGGTTGTCTCTACTGATGGGGGCAGGGTGTCCCCAGGTTGTCTCTACTGATGGGGGCAGGGTGTCCCCAGGTTGTCTCTACTGATGGGGGCAGGGTGTCTCCAGGTTGTCTCTACTGATGGGGGCAGGGTGTCCCCAGGTTGTCTCTACTGATGGGGGCAGGGTGTCCCCAGGTTGTCTCTACTGATAGGGGCAGGGTGTCCCCAGGTTGTCTCTACTGATGGGGGCAGGGTGTCTCCAGGTTGTCTCTACTGATGGGGGCAGGGTGTCCCCAGGTTGTCACTATTGATGGGGAACACCTCTGAGTCACATGATCTTCACCGATGATGACATCACCACGGCTTTGGAGGGAGGAAGAAATCCTTATGTCCCCTATGACAACTACCACCCATATGCTGCTTTAACATGCACCGTGACCTGAATTGAGCTAATGAACAAAAGTGGATAATTAGCCAAATTACAATATGGAAAATGTATAGAATTTTTTATTTAATTAATATAATGTTTTATTAGGATTAGCTCTGGGATTGAAAACCATGATCTCAATTATTGTTTTTTCAAACACAGGGACAAACGAGTCATTCGAGTTTGGGGACAGAATTGAATGCGACACAGACTGTATGATGGATGACCACCCCTAGGTGGCATTAGTGTGCCCCAACCCGGCTAAGAGCACTTTGTAATGTATCTGTCTTGATGGGAGAAAAACAATCCATTAGTTATACTCTACTGTACTGTACGAATAGCCCAGTGGCCACAGCTTTTGGGAAGTGAATGATTGCCCCCTTTTTTTAATTCACTACTTCCCCACTCTGAGCTTTAGTTATTAATCTACAGTCCAAGATGTCAGTGTGTAAACATTTGGTCCAGTCCCTGAGATTGCAGTGATGTTGAGTGGAGTTTATACATGTGCCAAATTATGGCACGTGCAATACCTCTCAGTATTATTAGATCACCCATGTAAATTAGATAACTTTTCTTACAACAGTTGTGCTTACTCTTAAGAGCAAAATGGGTGTACGGTTGGATAAGCCTTTTCTAGGTGGGGCATATTTTGCTAGGGGCAGGGATGGACAGGCCATAGGGAAATTCTGGCAAATGCCAGATGGGCTTGTCCAAATTTGGTTTTTATTTGGCTAATAATTGGGGGCCTTGAGGGCTAGGGGTTTGTCATATTTATGTGGCCTTGACAAATGATTTAATGACGCATACCATATAACATGCTGTATCAATGCTTGTTCTTTTATTCCGAAGATCTCCAGCACACCTTACAGGGAAGAGACTTGAATACCAGAAAATCATATGGAGACTATAGGAAATGGTCAAAGGTTTTTCTCGATTGAGGCTGCCACTTCAGACATAACAGAACAGTACAATCTGCACTAGACTAAACTACATAGGTGTTCAGAGATGCAGGAACATATGCTGTACAATATAGATTGTCATGGTGTGAAGGGACTCGTTATGTAATCAGGGCAAAGTGCTATGAAATCTTCATATGCAATTACAGAAGACATGTCTCTTGATACAACACATCCAATGCATGCAATCATTAGTCCTTTGTGCTGTGTTGCCTTGGCGTTCAGAACTCAATGGATACCGCTACATTCTGTAGTGACAGTTTAGCACCAGAATAATACATTCAGCTCAAGGCGGGTACACCGTTTTATTACATAATGGCTGCTGTGTGTGTGCGCGTGTGCATGTGAGTGCGTGCATGTTTGTGTTTGTGTGAGTGTGTGTGAATGGCTCAAAATGAGTATAAATTGTTGGTTGAGTGTTTATGGAACACAAAGAAAACTATACTCAGTATTCATATCCAGAAGAAAGAAATTATCTCACTACAATACATTTTTATAGAAAGTTAGCAACAACAGATAGGTATTTTCCTTTCCATGGTAGCAAGATCCTGTCACCCTGATTAACTCTTTAGTCATATCCCAGTTTAACTATTTGATTATGGCCTACACCTAGCGACATGTTTTTTTAAATTATATGAGCAAAAAATATACAATTTTATTTGGAACGGTAAATCAGACAAAATTAAACGGGCCTATTTTGATAATGAATATGAATTCGGAGGTCATAAATTATAAAATATTAAAGCATTAGACCTCTCACTAAAGGCTTCAGTCATACAAAGGAAATACTTCAATCCAAACTGGTTCTCTAGCAGGTTAGTAAGAATGTCTCACCCCATGTTCAAGAATGGCCTTTTTCCCTTTATTCAGATTACAACCTCTCACTTTCGGTTATTTGAAAATGAAATAATCAAAAAAATATCACTATTGTTAAAACAAGCCATCGAAAGTTGGTTGCTATTTCAGTTTAATCCACCAGAAAAGACAGAAAAAATATGTTTTTGTAAATTATATTCATAAATAGGACTGGTGGAGTTATGTCTCACATGCAGCTAACAAAAATATATGGAAATGTCTGCTCTACCCAAAATTACAACCAACTAATTGTAGCATTACTGCAAAAATGGAAGAGACAAGTGGAAGTTGGATAAAGTAAGGAACTTGTCTGTCCCTGCATTAAAAACCAAAATTGGTTAAAGAAAACTGTGATAATATAGATTTTCGATGTACTGATTCCATGGCACATGGTTTATGAATTGATACATAAAACTATGCCAGAGCCTGGAGGTGTGTTGGGTCATTGTCCTGTTGAAAAACAAATTATAGTCCCACTAAGCCCAAACCAGATGGGATGGCGTATCACTGCAGAATGCTGTGGTAGCCATGCTGGTTAAGTGTGCCTTGAATTCTAAATACATCACTGACGGTGTCACCAGCAAAGCACCCCCACACCATCACACCTCCTCTTCCATGTTTCACGGTGGGAACTATACATGCGGAGATCATCCGTTCATCTACTTTGCTTTTCACAAAGACACGACGGTTGGAACCAAAAATCTCACATTTTGACTCATCAGAACAAAGGACAGATTTCCGCGGATTTAGGTATAGGCGACATGGGCAGCCGCAGGTGGCGGCACGGGGCGCCCGCACAAAACATTTTGGACTGGTGACATGTGCACGATCGGTTTTCTAATTCTCATTTGCATGTCACGTCAATGATATCATGTCATCGTGTGGGACTGTGGGTCAATTAACCTTGTCGGAGTGGGCACCCTGATTCTAGTTTGTGAGCTAGGCAGGCTACTGCCTGGGAAGGTGTCCCACTCAGAAGTATGAGATGGGGAGATGGGCGGGGGGTAGGTTGACCTCAGGTCTCCCCACTGGAATCCCAAGGTAGGGGGAGCAGGGGAATCTATCAAATAGCGCACCTCTAACTTTGTACAGTACTAATGCAATTAGTAAAATCAGTCACACTACGAAATGCTACCAAATAAACCCCAATTCATTCATAATACTGTGAATATATAGTTTCACAGATATATTGTTGAATTTTTTTCTGGTTTGTGCGAAATCATTAAGAATAATATAAAACCAGTCTGCACCCCATCAATGTGAATTGGTTTAGTCTTGACTCTTGGTTGACAGTGTTGGGGGATGGGTAATGTATTGATGCTCGAGTGGCAAATCAACACAAATTTGTTTCTATTTGTCTTTGTTACTTCTTTTTGATATTTATGTCTTATTTTTGTATATATTTTTATATTTGAGATTCTTCAAAGTTGCCAACCTTTGCCTCAATGATTATTTATTTGTGTTGTTACAAATGTCTGAATAAAAATGACAGTTAGTGCAGAATGGTGATTATTTTTTGGAGGAGCGGGGGTGTGGGGGGTTGGGGGGCGCAGAAGGGGGGGTTTGCCCAGGGAGCCATACAAGCTAGAACCACCACTGACCGGTCTAATGTCCTTTGCTCTTCTTTGCAGCAATTCGACCATGAAGGCCTGATTCACCCAGTCTCCTCTGAACAGTTGATGTTGAGATGAGTCTGTTACTTGAACTCTGTGAAACATTTATTTGGGCTGCAATTTCTGAGGCTGGTAACTCTAATGAACTTGTCCTCTGCAGCAGAGGTAACTCTGGGTCTTCCTTTCCTGTGGCGTTCCTCATGAGAGCCAGTTTCATCATAGCGCTTGATGGTTTTTGCGACTGAACTTTAAGAAACGTTCAAAATTCGTGAAATTTTCCTCAATTGACTGAAAGTATCGATGCACTGTCATTTCTCTTTGCTTATTTGAGCTGTTCTTGCCATAATATGGACTTGGTCTTTTGCCAAATAGGGCTATCTTCTGTATACCACCCCTACCTTGTCACAACACAACTGATTGGCTCAAACGCATTAAGAAGGAAAGAAATTCCACAAATGTAACTTTTAACAAGGCACACCTGTTAATTGAAATGCATTCCAGGGGACAACTAGGCTACCCTGGGGCGGCAGGGTAGGCTAGTGGTTAGAGCGTTGGACTAACCGAAAGGTTGCAAGGTCAAATCCCCCGAGCTGACAAGGTACAAATCTGTCGTTCTGCCCCTGAACAGGCACTTAACCCACTGTTCCTAGGCCGTCATTGAAAATAAGAATTTGTTCTTAACTGACTTGCCTAGATAAATAAAAAGTTGGTTAAGAGAATGCCAAGACTGTACAAAGCTGTCATCGAGGCAAAGGTTGGCAACTTTGAAGAATCTCTCAAATATAAAATATATTCTGCTTTGTTTAATACTTCTTTGGGTTACTACATGATTTCATAGTTTGTATGTCTTCACTATTATTCTACAATGTAGAAAATAGTAAAAAATAAAGAAAAACCCTGGAATGAGTAGGTGTGTCCAAACTTATGACTGGTACTGTGTGTATATATACAGTATATATATCACAAGTGAACCTTATATTGTTCTGTATTATAATTTCCTATAAATTGCAAGTATCCATCCTAATGTTAATCATAGATTGTAGTACTTGCCTCTAGTATGTTAGATGATGTCTGGTTGCCAATAATAACCAAATTCAGCCAGGAACAATATTCACTTAGCCCAGTGAATGGAGTAGATGGAGAGGGGGATATCTCCGGACAGCGCTCTGTATGAAAAGGCACTGTGACAAACAGTGGTGGTCAGTGCCGTTTGAGATTAGGGACATCTTTTTTTTATGCGCATTGCCTTATTTCTATTACAGCATATTGGATGACTGTCATTCATATTCCATTCACCCAGCTCAATGTGTCTTCAATAAGTTTAGGCTACTACGTGATACTTGAATTTGCCCTTTACCCATCATGAGGTTGCTACAACTTAGACTACAAATACAAGTTTATAACGTAGGTGCACAGGTCGAGAGACGATGACACATTCGATATCGCCTTGCACACTCTTGCCTGCATCT
Source organism: Brachymystax lenok tsinlingensis (assembly GCA_030435695.1). Taxonomy (NCBI): domain Eukaryota; kingdom Metazoa; phylum Chordata; class Actinopteri; order Salmoniformes; family Salmonidae; genus Brachymystax; species Brachymystax lenok. The sequence goes on along the minus strand of CM059808.1, from coordinate 32,680,118 downwards.
AGCTGATCTGGTGTGAAATCATTATTACAATCCACCTAAAACAACCGTTTCTATTGGATCAATTCAGGTAGGTCCCTCCCTGTTTCGTTCCGTTTTCTTTTGTTTATTAACAAACGTTTTGCAAAAGAATTGGCGAAATTATGACATGCCTGATCACCCGCAAACACAGTTCACTTTCATAGCAGCCACATACAGCATCATCACTTTGCTCATTGTATAATTCCTTCTCACATCTATGCACTATCACCTTTTTAACTTTGCTTGTGGACTTCAGTGCACAACACATCAGCTGTCTGTGACCAGGCGCAAAAACCTATCCAAACCAAACCATCATACCATAACCACTAACTGCTACACAGCCTACATCGTTGTCACCAAAATAACATTATATTGTAGACAACAAAATAGAACTAACATGTTACCAATCCTGTATTGAATGAGTCATCCCATCTCCATGTGTACAATCATGCAGTACAGTGTACAGCTAGCCGTTGCACCGGTGGCAATAAATTAATAAAACGGAAAGCTTTAGCTTAACTTGGAAGAGTTACAGTGTTGGATAGCCTTAGCCAGCTAGCTAACATAAATAGCAATACTCTCTGTTTGAGTTTGTTTGTTGAGTAGGTTAAATTAGCTGCATTAACTAAGTAAGTGAAAGGTAAACTAAGATGAAAGAAAATACCATCTCTCTCTCTCTGCTGCTTCTCTTTAATTTTTGAAGAAATGTATTTGTTCAAAACTGTTCAACTATTGTCTTTCTCTTTGAGTCCACTACCTATGTACTGCAGTGCTAGCTAGCTGTAGCTTATGCTTTCTGTCCTAGATTCATTCTCTGATTCATTTGATTGGATGGATAACATGTCAGTTCATACTGCAAGAGCTCTGATAGGTTGGAGGACGTCCTCCGGAAGTCATTATAAGTGCTGTGTAAGTCTATGGAAGGTGGTGAGAACCATGAGCCTCCTAGGTTTTGTATTGAAGTCAAGGTACCCAGAGGAGGACGGAAGCTAGCTGACCTCCAGCTACACCATGGTGCTACCCTACAGCGTGCTGTTGAGGCTACTGTAGACCTTCATTGCAAAACAATGTATTTTAATCATGATTATTTGGTGACATGTTTTATCAAAAATTATACATTCATTATTTTTATGAAATTCACTGAGTAGGATGGTCCTTCCCTTCCTCCTCTGAGGAGCCTCCTCTGGAGGCAAATGTTGGAGTGAGAGACCAAAACAAATGAACATACATGTAAGCATTGTTACAATAACACAATGATCCTCGACTATGCACAGATCAATTGATACACCACACTCAAGAAATTTGAAACAATTTATTAACTAATAAAAATTGTAACTGCTTTCCTTCAAATGCATCATGTACCAAATGTATTTTTGAAGGGACACTGATAGCGAGCACTTGCAATGAATGGGCATGACACCTCTGTGCATAAAAATGAATCACTATTTACCATCCTCATCATCAACGCCCTTGACCCTCTCTTCTTCTTCTTCTTCTTCTTCTTCTTTGTCTTCTTCTCCCGTCCTTTTTCTCCTCCCCATTTTCTTTTTTTTACCATCATGCTGAACAAAATTATCTTCAAGGTCTTATTACGCTACTAACCTTTTTTTAATTTGATTACTGTAAAAAAATAAAGTGCATTTGGTGCGCTTTGGCGTATTACGTAAGGTAATCCGATCCATCAATTGCAGTTCAACCAGCCTCCAGAGGAGGGCGAAAATACAGTTGGGCGGACCGACCAATACGGGGCTGGAAGAGATCAGTCTGGTCTGCCAATAACAGGTCGAGTTGCGCTCAGCTTCAACGCTACAATCTGGAGGCAGTACAGAACGAAGTCCGAGTAATCTCTCATAAATACAGAGGAGAAGAGAAGCTGGATGCCTATAATATAATAGGCTGCGTCGTCGATTAATTAGGTTATATGGACTCAAGAGAAAGCTAATTATTTTGGCGGAGAATATAATTGCATAGCCTATTAAACGGCTTGGTAACTCAGTCGCATAGCCAGCACATCAAACACAGTCGGCTCTTCACTACAAATCTGACCTAGGCTACCTGTGTAGAGCGGTTCGTTTTACTCATATCCTGGAATTGGTATCATAAATAGTTTTCTCGTGTGCTTCTCTGTCGGGTTTATATTTGTTTGTAGCAAACGGCTGCGGAGTGCGACTGGAATACGCGTCTGCATCGGGGATTGAATTGATACATCATAACCGACCGGAATTCAGATTGTGAATAAACAAGACATTGCCCAGGGTAACGTAACAAGACATCTGGGCAAACTGAACGTGAATTTCGGTAACAGAGAGCGATACTAAACCTGCATAATGCCTCTTGCACATCTTGCGGAGCCCTGGCCCCAAATGGAACTAGTTACACTGGACTCCGAGGTAAGGACACCGGTGAAATTGCTCTTATTGTCATTCCGCATGCCAAATGTAGGCTACACTTTCCCCTTCTGTTAATTGGTGCACTTGGAAAGACACTTGACAATAAGTACCAGGATTCAATTGTTTTTTATTTACATAATGTAACAATGTTGACTTGGGCCATGTTCAGTACGAAAACGTTCTCAGAAGTTGGAAATAGAAATACCACATGGAGCCGACGTGAATCCATATTCTGTATGTCAGAGATGCATGTTTGTTCTACATAGCATATTTCTATCTGAACGTTCCAAACCGTTGTCCTGCTGAAGGGGCCCCAGTTGTTCTTTTACATGTTTGTAAAGTTAAGGAGTGCGCTTTCTTGTTTGTTACAGTAGGTTGATGCAATGTACCCATGTGTGTGACAAAATGTAGCCGAAGTGTGCCAACATCAAAGCTGCAGGGGTATAATCTAATGTGATTCCATGGAGCAGTGTCCTGTGGACTCTAAAAAGTGTTCAAAATGCATTTTATTTAAATGTTCCTCTGCCATTTAGTTTAATTTGTTACTCTCCCCATCACTCTTATCCTGTTTTCTTCAGTTGTTGGCATGGCTTGACCTTTTCCTTTTGGTGTACAGTAGGCTAGCCTAATAGCTAATGTTCAGAGGACATTAAGTTGAGATCTCAGCTTCTGCCTTTTTTGAATGCCCTCAACACCTCTTGCCAGGAAGTCCTCGCTGAAGTTTTTACTATGGTCATGACCTTGCAACTTTTGTTGAAAAGGCAAATTGGAGGCAAGAGTGACATACTGTCTCAGTCACAACGCAATAAACCAGTGTTCTCTCACGCAGCAGCATTACATGTAAACCTAGAAAGCCCATTCTCTCTACTATGTTCTCATACTTCTCTCTCTTTGTGTTGTGATTCAGTTCAACTGGAGGAGTGTAGCTATACTACACCTTTTGGGAATGAGGTCTTCCCCAATCCCCACCAGATTGGATGGGCAGGTGAAATTATGCCTGTCTTACCTCGTTTCGTGTCATGGGCCTTTGAAGAATACGTTGTGTTCGAGAGGACCGGTCAATGTGTAGTAATGTAGGGAGATAACAAATGCCTTTAGAATATGGAAAACTGAGATCTTTCCCATTGAGCTTGAGGCTGTAAGTCACAGCACAGCTCTCTTTGGCCCCCGGCTCCACTCCACTCTTAGACAGAAGAGGCCGAGGCGGATTGATTGAGCTGTAAACTGAGAGCCCTGAGACAGACAGACGTTAAGGCTGGGGTTGGCTACCAGAGAGAGCTGTGGATTGATTGATTTGAAGGGTTGTGGTTTCGAATTACTATCGGGTTGGACAAGGTCGGATTCATTAACAGCTTTATGGAAATGTCAAGGTACTGACTGTCAAAGTATGAACTAGGTTCAGATTCTACCATTGGTTCTTTGCTATACTTGAGCTGATAATGATGTCAGCTACTGTCGACAGCTGTCTACAGTTGTAAACAGTAGGATGTCAAATACCCAAGCGTATTGTTATGAATGTCTGATCTGAATATAAATATTATAATCAACACACTCTTAACACATCCACTCGGTGAGAGGAGCTACTCTCTCCTATCAGATGACAGCTGATGAGCTGTTTGTTTCCTGTCAGTGACTCTGTGTTTTGAAACTAGAGACGGTGTGAAGGCTACAGATCCGGCCCAGGGTTTAGTCACATACCACTACAAAGTTATCCCTCCATTCTTCCCTCTCTCTATTCCTCCCTGTCGTCACGTCACCTGTCGTTCCGTTCCCTTCCCTATACTAGTCTCGTTCCATGTGCTGCCACTGGATCGCACCTGGCACACCACCAGGCTTCTTCCGGTCCCAGTTTGCTCCCTTCCCCTCCACTTTGGCCCATACCGTTTTGACGTTTGCAAGTCTGTAATGTGGAGTCTCCACCACACCGCTGCTTAAAGACCAACCTATCCAGAACTTTCCGATCTGCAAACCATTGAAGGGTTATGGCAAAGGGGGAGGTGCGAATTGGGATAGGCTATCTGTCTGAGAGTCCCCAAAGTGATCTGGAGATTCCCCGACAGATGCCTCGACATAGACACTCCTTTGATCACTGATGAAGTCACTGTTATCGTCCCCCTGTACATGTGGGGCACATGATTTTTGTTTCCTGCTCATATTGCTAGGGACATTCCATAACTGCTCTTCTCATATTATCATGAACCCCTTCTTGTGACTGGAGGACGTGTTTGTGACTAATGCAATCAGGTGTCTACCTCTACTACACACTAGTCCTCTGTTCCCAGCAGAGCTTTTCTACCCAGGTGCAGCAGCTGAACATGAAAAGATATTCATCAACTCTTGGCAGGGCACTGCAAGTTCGCTGCGAAATAATTCTTCATTGTGAAAACCAATGCGTTTCGGCGAATGCTTTTATCAGGTATTTGCTGAGGGAGAGTAGAACGGAGCAGAACAGAACACAACAAGCCTCTGCAAGGGATGACTGTCAGCACTTCTGGAGATCTCCCTGTTATTACGCAAGAGGCCAGGGGTTGAGTTAATAACTGTGAGACAATGGTCCACATTCCTCTGAGCCATGCGTGGCCTGCCAGCACAGGGTACACTTTCTGAGCCACACAGGGAGGGCGAGAGAGTGAGTGGGTGTGTTCCAGACCGACTATGTTGCAGACGTGCTGCACACACAGCAGCCAATGGCTCAAATCCCAATGGCTCAAAACCCTCTGTAGTGCCTTGCGGTCAGATGCCAAGCAGTTGCCATACCAAATGCTGATGCAGCTAGTCAAGATGCTCTCAATGGTGCCGCTGTAGAACTTTTTGAGGATCTGAGGGCCCATACCCAGTATTTTCAGCCTCCGGAGGGGGAAGAGGCATTGTCGATCCCTCTTCATGACTTTGTTAGTGTTTGGACCATTATAGATCCTTAGTGATCTGGACACTGATGAACTCTCCATCTGCTCCACTACAGCCCTGTGGATGGGGGGGTGTGCTTGGCCCTCTGTTTCTTGTAGTCCACAATCAGCTCCTTTGTCTTGCTGACTTTGAAGGAGATGTTGTTGTTGTCCTGGCACCACACTGCCAGGTCACTTACCACCTCATCAGTGATCAGACCTACTACCGTTGTGTCGTCTGCAAACTTAATGATGGTGTTGAAGGCTGTGTGCTATACTGAGCTACGGCCATTATGTAAGCAGATTGGGTGTGTTCCAGACCTACTATAATGCACAAGCGCTGCATGCTGGCGTTGTGAGGTCTGGAAGGCGACTGCAAGGTAGTCATCTTGGAACACATCCAGAGAAGGGCCTTTTGGCTTACCTTCAGCTGATCTGGGTGTGACCTGTGGAACAAACACCACCTGGGAGAGATGACTAACTAACTGGCTGAATATAGGGCCATGTGATAACACAACCTGAAGCTAGTTTTACACTGGCAGATATGAGGACAAGTTGCTTTCCTTGGTTTCGTCATAGCTGCAGGTAGGGGTGGCAGGTAGCCTAGTGGTTAGAGCGTTGGGCCAATAACCGAAAGGTTGCTAGATTGAATTCCCGAGCTGACAATGTAAAAATGTGTCGTTCTGCCTCTGAACATGGCAGTTAATCCACTGTTTCTAGGTCGTCATTGTAAATAAGAATGTGTTCTTAACTGGCTTGCCTAGTTAAATAAAAATAGCTACATTACCGTTCAAAAGTTTGGGGTCACTTAGAAATGTCCTTGTTTTGAAAGAAAAGCATTTTCTTTTTTGTCCAATTAAATTAACATAAAATCTATCAGAAATTCATTGTTAAAGTTGTAAATGACTATTGTAGCTGGAAACGGCAGATTTTTAATGGAATATCTACGTAGGCGTACAGAGGCCCATTATCAGCAACCATCACTCCTGTGTTCCAATGGCACGTTGTGTTAGCTAATCCAAGGTGATCATTTTAAAAGGCTAATTGATCACTAGAAAACCCTTTTGCAACTATGTTAGCACAGCTGATAACTGTTGTTCTGATTTAAAGAAGCAATAAAACGAGTTGAGTATCTGGAGCATCTGCATTTGTGTGTTCAATTACAGGCTCAAAATGGCCAGAAACAAATAACTTTCTTCTGAAACTCGTCAGTCTATTCTTGTTCTGAGAAATGAAGGCTATTCCATGCGAGAAATTGCCAAGAAACTGAAGATCTCATACAACGCTGTGTACTACCTTCACAGTTCAGCGCTAACCAGAATAGAAAGAGTGGGAGGCCCCGGTGCACAAGAGGACAAGTACATTAGTTTTTCGTTTGTGTGAAGTGGCGACTCCGGGATCCTGGCCTTCTTATTTTTATTGGCCAGTCTGAGATATGGCTTTTTCTTTGCAACTCTGGCTAGAAGGCCAGCATCCCGGACTCGCCTCTTCACTGTTGACGTCGAGACTGGTGTTTTGCGGGTACTATTTAATGAAGCTGCCAGTTGAGGACTTGAGGCGTCTGTTTCTCAAACTAGACACTAATGTACTTGTCCTCTTGCTCAGTTGTGCACCGGGGCCTCCCCCTCCTCTTTCCATTCTGGTTAGAGCCAGTTTGCACTATTCTGTGAAGGGAGTAGTACACAGCGTTGTACCAGATCTTCAGTTTCTTGGCAATTTCTCGCATGGAATAGCCTTCATTTCTCAGAACAAGAATATACTGACGAGTTGTTTCTGGCCATTTTGAGCCTGTAATCAAATCCGCAGATGCTCCAGATTTTTTTTTTTTTTTAAATTTATTTATTTTAAGAACAAATTCTTATTTTCAATGATGGCCTAGGAATAGTGGGTTAACTGCCTTGTTCAGGGGCAGAACGACAGATTGGTACCTTGTCAGCTCGGGGAATTGAACCTTTCGGTTACTAGTCCAACGCTCTAACCACTAGGCTACCCTGCCGCCCAAGATACTCAACTAGTCTAAAGGACAGTTTTATTGCTTCTTTAATCAGAACAGTTTTCAGCTGTGCTAACAGTTGCAAAAGGGTTTTCTAATGATCAATTATCCTTTTAAAATTATAAACTTGGATTAGCCTACACAACGTGCCATTGGAACACAGGAGTGATGGTTGCTGATAATGTAGATATTCCATAAAAAAAGATGCTGTTTCCAGCTACAATAGTCATTTACAACTTTAACAATGTCTACACTGTATTTCTGATCAATTTGACATTATTTTAATGGACAAAAAAAATTGCTTTTCTTTCAAAACAAGGACATTTCTAAGTGACCCCAAACTTTTGAACGGTAGTGTTTGCTACATTCTAGTTTGAGTAAAGCTAGGCTCATGAATTAAAGATGGTCAATGCTGCAGCTTTTTAGTTTGAAGTACAGTATTTTCACTGAATGAAGCCATAGTTGTTGTTTTTCTGTGTGTGTGTGTGTGTGTGTGTGTGTGAGGGAGGGAGAGAGAGATTACCAGTTGCTTGGTTTCAGGGTGGCGCTGCTGCTATAATCATAGCTTGTTACACTGAAGTTATATTTTAACCACGCTGTGAGTTCTTCAAGGCTGTTTACATTGCATGAATTATAGATGTCTTTTGAGTAACCTAATTGTCACATGGCTGGCTATGTGCGTAGGGCGATGGCAAAATATAATTAATGACGGTATTTGATGTTTCTGAATAATGACAGTTCTAAAAATGCATTATGGGTAGTGCATGACCCTAGGATAGCAACACATTAATTCTAAGTGGTTTTAATGGGCTTTCGCCATTCTGGTTGCTTCATAATGTTCAATCAAAAATACTGTATGTGCACAAAACTGACAGTGAAGTCATCCTATTTGTAGAACACTGTATTAAAATCCTATTTTGTAGCCTCTAACTGGTTTCTATTTGCATATTTGTTCAATTCAAGCATTGTCATAAATTTCTTCTTTGAGTCATTACTAAATGATATAACAAATCAAACCATTAAAATACCTTGCAGCAGTTCACTGTTGTATTTGGCGCATGTGATTTAAAAACTATTTGATTTGAATACCGTTAGTGAAGGTACAGTAAAAATCTACATCGGTGGATCAATACCCGTAGCTACTTTATATAGTAAAATACCATCTACCACTCAGCCCTACGTGTGTGTGTGTGTGTGTGTGTGTGTGTGTGTGTGTACAGAAATGTACATCAGGGATCATAAACTAGATTCACGGGCCGATTTTATATATATATGTGTGTGTGTGTGTGTGTGTGTGTGTGTAATTATTGAGCGGATTGTCAGGGGGTCGGTACATAATTCACCAATACTTTTTAGACTGCAAATTGACCGCAAGAAGGCCAAACAGATAACGTTTGACAAAAAATCTTGCTAATGTTTCCAACAGATTTGGAACAGATTTCCAAAATAAAATCACTTGGAATCTAAATCGCTGGAGTCTTCAGTGTTTTTGAATTACATTTTTTTTAACATGGGAGGGGGAAGCCCTGATGTACTTTTGAATCTGTGTGAGTTTGAGTGTGTGAGGGTGTAATTTTAAAGTGTGCGTGTTTTTACTCTGGTTGAAATCTCATGGGAGAGCGTGGTTAACTGTGCCACTTGGATCAGCCATGCAGGGCTAATTAGGCAGAAATGTGTGGAGCAGCATCTTCCACATTCCAGCTCCAACCTCTCCTGAAGACCCAGGGATTGACTATAGTACTGTGAACTTTATGGGAGGGCGGAGGGGATAAGGAAGGTAGAGGAGGAAAGAAGTGTGAAAAATAGAGGGGAAGTTTACACAGAGGTTATGGAAACACTCGAACTGTTTGACCAGTAGGTTTCCTCCTCGAGCCTATTTTTATTTTTTTTTTGTATTTATTTATTATTTTGTTTGTGTAAACCCCTCCTTTTACGATTCATTGTTGGTTTGTGTTTAATTGTTAGGCCAGTGTTTCACAACTATCTTTTGACTTTCAGGTTTAGTTTATTAAAGGGGTAGTTCACCTCTACAAGCCTGTTTTTATGGAATTCTGAGGTGATTTAGGTGTAACATTTGGAACGTACTAAAAATGCCTTACTACCCCCATGGATGTAAACCTAGTGATGTCACTGCCTGGAACAGCATTGTGGGTGATTTCACTTTAACTCTCCCTTTCAACAACTGCAGTCAGTAACCACTTCAATCCACATTTGTTTTGTTATTCTACTAAAGTCCTACCATGTGGAGGGAAAAAAAAAACACAACAGCTGTGATGGCAGGAAGTTTCGGTACAATTTTATAAATGCTGACATCATTTTGTTTGTTCCATTATGGTGGGATCCTTTTGTGTCGGTTAAATTAAGTATGCAAGAAATGGCAGTGGAAATGCTTTTATGAACAAATATTTATATAATAACATATCAAAGTAAACTTGACGCTCCTTTCCAATAAATTTCAAGGGTCTTATTCTGGTGATCGATGCTTGTCTTAACGTTTTGACAAATAAAAATAATCTTGATCTTATCCATAATAATCTAATGTAGACTACCCTACCCAGTGACCGCACAGCCTACCAGTACTGCGAGCTGTTGGCTAGAGAGCATGTGCCAAGACCAGAGTAGGCATATTTTCTATTTAACACAACCATTTTTGTGACAAAACTATTGGTTGAGTTGAAACTGCGATGGAAACAACACTTAAGATTTTTTTCAGTACATGAAAACTTAAGCGCAAAAGTCAATTTTGTGTGCACTACATCATACACTGATTTTTATCAGATTTTTATCCGCTGTAAGTCAGATTTGTGGAAACGCACCACTGGTTGGAAAATTCTTGTGAAAAATCTGTTACAAAACTGGATGAAAACCTAGCTGGTGTTTTTAAGTCAGATTATTGTAAATATTGATCTTCCTTCTGCACTCTCATAAAACCTCAGGCTGGGTTTGAGAAGCTCATTATTGGGTTTCCTACACCTGATAGCCTAACAAGTTCTCCGTGGTGAGGGTGTGCCCTGAACATTCTCTGATTACGGTAATCCTGCTTTCCTTTTGAGCTCTTGATTTGTAGCATAGGCCGCTGCAGTAGTGTCTCACTCTTGGTCCTGGCTGCGTTTACTCATGCAGCCAAATTCAGCTCATTAATTAGGCAAAATATCAGATCTGATTCATCAAAAGATCAAAATTGTGCAATCTGTGTAAACGCAGCCTTTAAGACTGATGCAACTTAACATTTCCTTGGCAAGTTAATTTGTGTCACCCAACAGACCTATGGATCTGGGAGGAGATGACTATCGTGGCCAATCTTAGTGAGTGGGGGTTAAGTCCAGTTCTCCATTTAGTAAAGATCTTTTTCTGCCCTCAGACCAAGGGCAGTGCCTCAGATAAGCCATTTTCCCACTCTCTTTCTTCTTTATCACAACTCTGGGCTAATCAATATCCTGGCTGTGTATGTGGAAAATAACTGTATTGTCATCAGGGGAAAAGAGTATGAGAGGAAGTCTGACTTCAGGGTCTCCTCTCTCCATTGTGACGTGACAGGGAAGGGCGGGGGCTCTGTTAGTGTTGGCGCTTCAAGCCCGAACCCCTCTCTCTGTCTTTTTTTGACTTTTTTTTCTTTCAAATTCAATATATAGCAAAGACTATTTTGACTTCTATGGTAAGAGAGAGGGTGTTTTTTGGTGTGTTTCTGTCAAAGCAAGAAAATGTAAGTGTTCTTAGGTATAAGTTTACAGAATGCTTCAGACCAAACAGAAATCATATTAAGTTCATTGTGAAAACAGAGATTTGGTGTCTCTGGAGATACTCGCCGTTGGCTGTTTTTAATGGCCTGTGGCAGTTTTAATGGCCTGTGGTAGCTGGATATTGCACCACAATGTACTGTGCTACCAAACCATCTGCTAAGGCCTTGGGCGAAACATCTAGTCAATGATACTTTATAATCCGATGTTCTCAACCCAGCAACCTGAAGTCTTTTAAACACAGTAACTGTTGGTTATTCAAATGAATCAGGCTGCTTTAATCATCATGGCTTTAATGGCAGTCTAATTTCACTGGAAAGTGGCCAGCCTGTCATGTCATTCTCTTCGAAATGCCTTGATTCTCTTTTCATCATGACATTTAAAGAGTGTCTGCACTTGTGAAACAACACAGCAATTATGTAATCTGCTGCTTTAGCCTCTTGTCCATGCTGTGTATGTTGGGAAGTAACGTGCAGACTGGCTGATAACAAATGGATGTTCTCTCTGAAGGTCTCTTAACAATGCTTCAGCTAGCTACATTGTTGGAGGATAACTGTGGTTGGCCATTTCAACAGGTGAAACACACTGGGTTTGTCAACTTAGGAACAAAGTAGCATAATGAGTATAGATGCTCTAGGTTGCTATGGTTCCCGCCCACACATACAATCTCACACACAGCAAACATCTTGGCACTGAAACCATGTTCTGTCTTGTTTATTTTCAGAATGGGCAAAGCGTCACGGAGGATGGGGTCCTACCTGCTGGTCACAAGGTAAGAGGCGTCTTCTGATCACATCTCACACATGCTCACCAAATAAACTATGCAGTGCTGAAACAATTTGAAAAGGTTCCTTATGGGAGAGCTATTTTCCCTCTGCCATCATTTTATGGGAAGTGCGAACAGGAAGACTATCGCCTCGCAAATAATGGCAACCTACTGATTTGACTCATACAGCAATGAAGGTGAAACTGGGGACTGATAGGCTATAAGACCACGTTTTTTTCAGTATTTTGGCAACTTTTTTCCTCACCATTTTCCTAACTGGGTAATTCCTCAATGTTTTGTGTGTGCACTGGCATTGGAGACCCTAAGCGAGGATCAACTGACAATGTGCTGTCAGGATGACCAACTGGGTGGTGTTGGCCAATATTGTGCTGTCGAGATAACCAACTTTTTTTTATTTTACCAGGTAAGTTGACTGAGAACACAGTCTCATTTACAGCAACGACCTGGGGAATAGTTACAGGGGAGAGGAGGGGGATGAATGAGCCAATTATAAGCTGGGGATGATTAGGTGACCATGATGGGATGAGGGCTAGACTGGGAATTTAGCCAGGACATACTCTTACGATAAGTGCCATGGGCTCTTTAGTGACCACAGAGTCAGGGCACCTGTTTAACGGCCTCTCCGAAAGACTGCACCCTACACAGGGCCTAATCACTTAGACCTGAGGAAAGAGTGCCTCCTACTGGCCCTCCAACACCACTTCCAGCAGCATCTGGTCTCCCATCTAGGGACTGACCAGGACCAACCCTGCTTAGCTTCAGAAGCAAGCCAGCAGTGGAATTCAGGGTGGTATGCGACTGGGTGGTGTTGCCCAATATTTTGCTGTCAGGATGAGACTTTTTTTTAGATGAGGATACTAGATGGAAGGGATTGGTCAAAAATATTCTTTATCTGAACAAGAATATAAACGCAACATGCTTTTAGAGTCTCAGTTCATATAAGGAAATCAGTCAATTTAAATAAATTCATTAGGCCCTAATCTATGGATTTCACATGATTTGGCAGGGGCGCAGCCATGGGTGGACCTGGGAGGGCATAGGCCCAGCCACTGGGGAGCCAGGCCTAGCCAAACAAATAGTTTTTTCCCTACAAAAGGGCTTTATTACAGACAGAAATACTCCTAAGTTTCATCAGCTGTCCGGGGTCGCTGGTCTCTGACGTTCCCGCAGGTGAAGAAGCCAGATGTGGAGGTCCTGGGCTGGCGTGGTTGCATGGGGTCTGCGGTTGTGAGGTCGGTTGAAGGTACTGCCACATTCTCTAAAACGACATTGGAGACAGCTTATGGTAGAGAAATTAACATTACATTCTCTGCCAACAGCTCTGGTGGACATTCCTGCAGTCAGCATGCCAACTGTACGCTCCCTCAACTTGAGACATCTGTGGTGTTGTGTGACAAAACTGCACATTTTAGAGTGTATTTTTATTGTCCCCAGCAGAAGGTGCACCTGTGTTGTGATGCTGTTTAATCAACTTGTTGATATGCCACATCTGTCAGGTGGATGGATTATCTTGGTAAATGAGAAATGCTCATGACCAGGGATGTAAACAAATTTGTGCACAGAATTTGAGATAAATAAGCTTGTTGTGCTTATGGGACATTTCTGGGGTCTTATTTCACCTCATGAGACTAACACTTAATGTTGCGTTTTACATTTTGTGTGTGTGTAAAATATACATACAGTGCCTTCAGAAAGTATTCCGACACCTTGACTTTTTTCCAAATTTTATTACCTTACAGCCTTATTCTAAAATTGATTAAATAAAGCAATTTCCTCAGCAATCTACACACCAATACCCCGTAATGACAGTTAAAACAGGTTGACATTTTTTTCCCAAACACAAATGCCTTATTTACATAAGTATTCAGACCCTATGCTATGAGATTTGAAATTGAGCTCAGATGCATCTTGTTTCCATTGATCATCCTTGAGATGTTTGTGTAACTTCTTTGGAGTCCCCCGGTGGGAAATTCAATTGCTTGGGCATTATTTGGAAAGGCACACACCTGTCTATAAAAGGTCCCACAGTTGACTGTGCATGTCAGAGCAAAAACTAAGCCTTGAGGTCGAAGGAATTGTCCGTAGAGCTCGGAGACAGGATTGTGCCGAGGCACAGGGGAAGTGTACCAAAAAATGTCTGCATCATTGAAGACTCTTCCTAGAGCTGGCCGTGCGGCCAAACTGAGCAATCGGGAGAGCAGGGTCTTGGTCAGGGAGTTGACCAAGATCCCAATGGTCACTCTGATAGAGCTCTAAGGAGATGGTTGTCCTTCTGGAAGGTTCCATCTCTGCAGTCAGGTCTTTATGGTAGAGTGGCCAGACGGAAGCCACTCCTCAGTAAAAAGGCACATGACTTCCTGCTTGGAGTTTAAAGACTCCGACCATGAGAAACAAGATTCCCTGGTCTGATGAAACCAAGATTTAACTCTTTGGCCTGAATGCCAAGCGTCACGTCTGGAGGAAACCTGGCACCATCCGTATGGTGAAGCATAGTGGTGGCAGCATCATACTGTGGGGATGTTTTTCAGCGGCAGGGACTGGGAGACTAGTCAGGATCGAGGGAAAAGGGCAAAGTACAGAGATCCTTGATGAAAACCTGTTCCAGAGCGCTCAGGACCTCGGACTGGGGGTGGTTCACCTTCCAACAGGACAATGACCCTAAGCACACAGCCAGGACAACGTAGGAGTGGCTTCAGGACAAGCCTCTGAATGTCCTTGAGTGGCCCAGCCAGAGCCCGGACTTGAACGTGATCGAATATCTCTGGAGAGACCTGAAAATAGCTGTGCAGCCACGCTTTCCTTCCAACCTGACAGCTTAAGAGTATCGGCAGAGAAGAATGGGAGAAACTCCCCAAATACAGATGTGCCAAGCTTGTAGCGTCATACCTAAGAAGATTCAAGGCTGTATTTAATTTTTTTTATACATTTGCAAAAAGTTCTCAACCTGTTTTCGCTTTGTCATTATGGGGTATTGTGTGTACATTGTTGAGGATTTTTAACTCTACATAAAGCGCATTCGGAAAGTATTCAGACCCCTTTTTCCACATTTTGTTATGTTACAGCCTTATTCTAAAATGGATTAAATAGTTTCCCCCCCCTCAATCTACACACAATACCCCATAATGACTTATTTGATGTTTGCAAATGTATAAAAAAAATTAAGGTTTCAGACCCGTTGCTATGAGACTGGAAACTGAGCTCAGGTACACTTAGCCGCATGGTGACACCTTACATCTAACTGGCTCTCCTTTTCTCTCCAAGCATGTTAGTGGAACAAACAGGAAAGATGGGCAGGCATCTGGTGTTGCTCATTGGGCTAAAGCATGACTCGTTGTTGGTCTACACTGTGGACAGGCTCCTGAACAGCTTCTATCCCCAAGCCAAAATACTACTAAATAGCTAACAGAATGGCTATACGGGCTATCTGAATTGACCCTTGAGTTTTACACACTGACACTCCAACACACACAAGGACACACATTTATACTGACTCTATATACAATAATCATTTACGTTGCTGCTACTCTGTTTATCATATATCCTGATGCCTAGTCACCTTATCCCTATACATATCTACCTCTATCACTCCAGTATGGTTGCACATTGTAATTATGGTATTGGAACTGACTGTGTGTGTGTGTGTTATAGCTCCTCATATTTGTACTCCCTTATTTTTGTTTTGTACTATATTGATTACTGCATTATTGGGTTTGGAGCAAGCAAGAAAGGCATTTCACTAAATGTGGTGTGTAATACTAAAATGTAACTTTATGGCTTTGGAGAAGTAAGGCTCAGAGCCTGTAAACATGGACATGGTGTTTTTAAAAGAGTTGAAATTGTAATACATGGAAACATTTAGTGTTTTCCATCAACAAAGCACTAAATTATAGATTTTGTTTGTGGAAGAATGGTGTCGCATCCCTCCAATAGACACTTGTATAATCTATGCTAAGGTGAGTTGAAGCTGTTCTGGTGGCTCGTGGTGGCCCAACGCCCTATTAACACACTTTACGCAGGAGTGTTGTAAAATCCCTCCTCTCCTCTCTAGATCACTGCTTTCTCACCCAGGACCTTAACAACATCTCTATATGGAGGTTGATGTTGCATGTAGCCAATTCTTTGGCTGGCTAATGATGGGCATATAAAGTAACTTGGAAGTAGAGCCTGTTTTATTTTATTTCTACTTTCCATATCTGACCAGGAAGTACTCCTGGTCTGGACAAGGGGTCAGGAAGTACTCCTGGTCTGGACAAGGGTACTGTCCTCTTTCTGTGACTTGTGCTGAAGAAGCTTTGGAAGAATTTCTCTTTCTCCTCTTATCGCCATAGCCCTGTAATTTAAACTGATTTTAAGGAGTTTTAAGGGGGCAGCAAGGGCCAGGTTGCTGTGAGAATATTTAAGAATCTTTTGACGAGGTAAGGTTCTACTGATGTTGTAGAGCATGAATCTGCAGGAGTGAGTAGCTGCTTTGATGTTTGCAGAGAATGACAGGATGTTGTCCGGGTCATGCCAAGGTTCTTTGCACTCTGGGAGTGGGACACTGTAGAGTTGTCAACCGTGATGGAGAGGTCTTGGAGTTGGCAGGCCTTCCCCAGGAGGAAGAGCAGCGTGTTCTTGTTGCGCTTGAGGTGGTAGGCCAACATCCAAGCGGAGATATCTGCCAGGCACGCAGAGATGCATGTCGCCACCTGGGTGTCAGATGGGGGGAGGAGAAAAGTCGAGTGTCCTCTGCATAGCAATGATAGGAGAGACCATGTGAGAATTTGACGGAGTTGAGTGATTTGGTGTATAGAAAGGAAAAGGCTTAAAACTGAGCCCTGGGGGACACCAGTAATGAGAGTACGCCATGCAGACACAGATCGTCTCCATATCGCCAGGTAGGATGCAATCCAAATGTGTGCAGAGCCTGAGACGCCCAACCCTGAGCGGGTGGGAAAGAGGATCTGATGGTTGTGTCGAAGGCAGCAGATAGATCTAGGAGCGTGAGGAGAGAGTCAGCGTTGGCAGTGCGGAGAGCCCCTGTGACACCGAGAAGAGCAGTCTCTGTTGAGTGAACCGTCTTTCAGCCTGACTGGTAAATTTTTTTTTAGCAGACGCTTTTATCCAAAGCGACTTAGTCATGTCGTGCATTTTACGTATGGATGGGCCTTGGAAGCATGGCGTTCCAAGCGCCATGCTTTGCCAACTGGGCTATAGAAGATGGTTCTGATAGTGACAGCGAGAGAGTTAGAGAGGGCACTTAAGTGTTTTGAAAGTCAAAGAAAGAAGGGATACCGGTCTGTAGTTTGACGTCAGAGGAGGGAGCGACTCTGGCCATTTTGAAGTCAGAGGGGACACAGCCAGTGGTCAGGGATGAGTTGATGAGGAATGGGAGAAAGTCTCCAGAGATGGTCTGTAGAAGGGAGGAGGAGATGGGGGTCAAACAGGCAGGTTGTCGGGCGGCTCGACGTCAAATTACACCAACACTTCTAATCAAATTCGAGCACAATACAGGCGATTAAGACGTAATAACATCTGATGGGAGATTGGGGAAATCTCCTTCAGACAGCTGTAATGCGGTCTAAGCCCTATCTGAGCAGCAAATTATATTACTTAGCAATTTTCTCTGTAGCAATAACGCTACAGTGCCACTGTGTAGGTATAGAACTGCTGTTTTCAAGCCAGCCTCGATGGTTTCTCCCTGGTATCATCGTCCTTGGAGGAAAGTTTCATCAATCACCTCCAGGGCTTAGTTTGAAGAGGTGTGAAATGAACTGGAGTCATTTAATTTCTGTGCCTGAAGAGTGAGCGTTGTGAATTTGGGTTGGAAGTGTTGATGGTGTAATTTGATGTGAAGTTGGCATAGCCAGTCAATATTGAGCAATAATTTAGGGGATGTTTACTACATATAAAATAAATGTATTTTGAATTTGTGTTAATTTTGTGTTTTTATTTCACGAAGGGAACAATTTCCTTTCTTCTTTTGAAAAAATACAATTTTAAACACCGCTGCACTGAAAAGGAGCTCTGTGCAAAAGGAATCCTAGTGAGTGATTCTACTGTTAGGCTGCACAGTTGGTTGGTTGCTTGGCATGGCTGGCTTTGTTGTCATGGTTGCTTGGCATGGCTGGCTTTGTTGTCATGACATTCAATAAGACTGTGCCAATGACAACCGAGGCTGTGGTGAAGTAAGCTCATAATTCAGTTATTCAGGATTATTTTTTATTTTTTTAGGTAAATGGCCACATTCGGGGATAGGCTGTTGCCTCAGCCATTTCAAAGAATAAAGAAAACAGCCAATTTTCTGTATTTTATTCCATTAAGGCCTAAGTGGTGATGAGTATTGATAGAACAATGGGGTTTTGCAGAAGAGCTGTCAGTCAGAGGAGGACTGATGCATGATACAAACGCACACCTACAAACACACACCCGCCCACTGAGAGAGTCATGAAAAAACACTTATCTGAGACAAGGCAGCTGTTAATATGTCATCATGTCTGGCTGGTATTTTGATGTTTATACGTTCTATAAAGAACTGTCGTCGTGTGGGTTAAAAATGAACCCGTCAACCGGAGTGTGTTTTAGATTCGCTAGATGTATAATTTTTTTACTTGTGGGGCAGGTTTCCCGTACAGATTTAGCCTAGTCTTGGACTAAAGTACCAGTGTGCATGCTTTTAAAGTTCAGGACTAAATGTAATATGTCAGGGACCCCTGAGATTCCCCTGAAGTTTGTACTGGATGATTCCTTATGAAACTAGAACAGAACAAGACTATGATTTGGGGGATTTTCATACAATTTCATCCATAAAGGGTCCTTGACATATTTGTCATTTGTATCTTAAAGCATAATTGAGAAATAATTAGTTGAAGTTGGAACATTTGACGTATTGGCTTTACCCAGGCCTCCTTTTTTAAGACTCCATAGTGTTTCATCTGTAGGTGCGACAAAGGACACATTTGTGTTTTATGAAGCTTTAACGCTTGCTCAGTAATATGACTAGTATTTTGATTTTCAATAACAATTTTCTTACATTTAATTTATTAATCTAGAAATATATAATACAATTTTAGATTTTGAAAATTTTTCAATATTGTTAAACATAATGTACTCTAGGGTCATATCAGAGTTCCGGGGTGGGATCTTTGCTCGTTTTTTAAAGTTATGGCCCATTTCTTTTAAAGATACATTTTCATAGTAGGCAATGTAACCAATCACAGCCCACTTTTTACTTGATCATTGCACATCCTGCAAATCACCAGCAGAGGGTGACTATTTTTGAATCCGAAAAGCAATTGGTCTTAATTTTATTTTTATATATATGCATTCGTAAAGTATTCAGACCCCTTCCCTTTTTATGCATTTTGTTACAGCCTTAATCTAAAATGGATTAAATGAAATGCTTTCCTCATCAATCTACACACAATACCCCATAAAGACAAAGCTGTTTTTTTATTTTTATTTTAGCAAATGTATACAAAACAAATAAGACATTATTTACAAAAGTATTCAAACCCTTTGCTATGAGAATCGAAATTGAGCTCCGGTGCATCCTGTTGCCATTGATCATCCTTGATGTTTCAGCAACTTGATTGGAGTCCACCGGTGGTACATTTTTAATTGATTGGACATGATTTGGAAATACACTCACCGGTCCATATAAGGTCCCACAATTGACAATGCATGTCAGAGCAAAAACCAAGCCATGAAGTCAAAGGAATTGTCCGTAGAGCTCCGAGACAGAACTGTGTCGAGGCACAGATCTGGGGAAGTGTACCAAAACATTTCTGCAGCATTGAAGGTCCCCAAGAACACAATGGCCTCCATCATTCTTAAATGGAAGAAGTTTGGAACCACCAAGACACTTCCTAGAGCTGGCCGCCTGGCCAAACTGAGCAATCGGGGGGAGAAGGGCTTTAGTCAGGGAGGTGACCGAGAACCCGATGGTCACTGACAGAGCTCCAGAGTCCCTCTGTGGAGATGGGAGAACCTTTTCCAGATGGACAACCATCTCTGCAGCATTCCACCAATCAGGCCTTTATGTTAAAGTGGCTAGATGGAAGCCACTCCTCCAGTAAAAGGCACATGACAGCCCGCTTGGAGTTTGCCAAAAGGCACCTAAAGGACTCTGACCAGAAACAGTATTCTCTGTCCTGATGAAACTAAGAATGAACTCTTTGGCCTGAATACCAAGCATCAGGTCTGGAGGAAACCTTGCACCATCCCAGATCCTTGATGAAAACCTGCTCAGGAACACAGACTGGGGCAAAGGTTCACCTTCCAACAGGGCAACGACCTTAAGCACACAGTGGCTTCGGGACAAGTCTCTGAATGTCCTAGAGTGGCCCAGCCAGAGCCTGGACTTGAACCCGGTCTAACATCTCTGGAGAGACCTGAAAATAGCTGTGCAGTGACGCTCCCCATCCAACCTGACAGAGCTTGAGGCTCTGCAGAGAAGATTGGGAGAAACTCTCAAAATAAAGGCGTGCCAAGCCTGTAGCGTTTTTATTTTTAATACATTTGAAAACATTTCTAAAAACCTGTTTTTGCATTGTCATTATGGGATATTGTGTGTAGATTGAGGGAGATGAATTGATCAATTTTAGAGTAAGGCTATAACGTAACGATGTAGAAAAGGTAACGGGGTCTGAACTTTCCGAATGCACTGTATAGCAAATTTAGACTTTTACACTAGATAGGACAGCGGCAATCGCTCAGCTCTGCGCCCAGGACAAGATTCATCCCAATTAAACCTTAACCTGTGTGTGTGTCTGACATAGTCACCAGTCACACCTTTCGGCCCTAGAGGCAGATGAGGGGCTTTGGGCTAGTAATGCTTTTTTCCATTGGTGTCAATGAGATTAGTGAAGTTTCTAATGTGACATAATGGGCTTTTGGTTTCGTTTAGCGCTGCTCTGGGCCCCGGCTATGTTTTTAAAGCTCAACTGCCTGCTGCACTTTTTAAGAAGAGCAGGGCCTGTTTTATTGATGTCATTTTTTAAAATTTTTAGCGCATATTCATGGATGTTAACTCTGGAAATAATGCAGGCCTCCATTCATACAGGAAGTCCCCAGTCAGAAGTGTGTGTGTGTGTGTGTGTGTGTGTGTGTGTATTCATATTCATGGCGTAGGCATGGCAACTGCTCATTCCCTATTCCCCCCCCACCCCATCAGGCCCCTATGCTCTTAGCGTGTGCTAATGTGTGCACGCACACACACACACACACACACACACTCATCTTGTCAGTAGCTCACTTCTGAATATAACCGTAATTTATTCTGCTCTACCTGACTTAAACAATGAACAGAGGCAGGAACTATGCCTGGGGCCACATCAACTCAACAGTAAAAGGGGTCAAAGGTCAGATTCGAAATGGACAACACCATATCTGTCGAATAATTACAGCTGACCTAAACCCGGCATTTCAACTATTGACTAGATTACGTTTTCCCCCCTGTGCATCCGCTCTGGTTTGAGGGCCATTGCATGCTGGACATGTCAATTGCACCAGGATTTCACATCGCTCTTGTCCATGGCAATGAAACCTCCAAACACCTGTTTCTGGCGGTTTAATCAATCGCGTCTCCTATTAATTTGGCTACGTGTTTTTTGTTGTCTCAAGTGGATGTCAACCTCTTGGTTTGAATCTCACATCTTCAGTCTTCTTGTGTCCGACCCATCGGTGCTCCCCTAATATACCTGTAACTAAGAGACAGTAGAGGACAAGAATATTGACTATAGTCTCAACAAACATTGCTTTCCCTGTGAAACCCCTGCACTCTATAGGAAAGCAACAAGTCATTAAAGCCCCACTGCCACCATCAGGACAAATTTGACACATCACCCTAGGATGAGCTACTTCTGTACTCCGCCTTACCACACTTGGCAAATATCAGAATTCAATCAACTACATCATGCAAAATGCTTTTGATCAATTTGCCTATTTTTGACCACTTTTTAAATCTATTGATACTCATCTTTAAACACATTTTTCCATGAGTCTAGCTAAAACAACATGGTCACTATGAGCCAATAAGCTTACATCAATGTTTTTTCCTGTCCAACAGTGCCATCAGGCTGCCATACTCTACAGGTTACCTAGACTCCCCTCCCTGAGCGTGTGTGCCAAATTTCATTACTGGTCCATAGATTCCATCAAGTTTTGTGCACATCGGTCATTCGGTGCCAGAGGAGTAGCGGTTTTTCGGAAATGTCTAAATGGCGTAAAGTCCGTCATGGCGGACTTTATGGGTTCTTGAGGCAAATGTGTTCCTCGTGTGGAGAGATCTATGTACCAATTTCTATCTCACTGGTTGAGGGGTATGAGCTTTCAAAGTTAGCGTTTTCAATCGCTTGTTATAGTGCCACCATGTGGCTAAATGGTATGGCATTGCATGAGAGGGTTTGGCCCTTACCCCTTTATTATCATGCAAAATTTCAATCTCCTAGGCCTTACCATTTAACTGGAATTATAGATTTTTTTTTTTTTATGAAGTCGCCAGAAGAATGAAAATACTACTAATAAATTATAACACCAATAAATACAGTAGGGTTTCACAAGCTTCGCTACTTGAAACCCTAACTACTCAAGTCTTAAGGGACTGCAGTGCCTTGTCCTGTACTAGTGTGCCCTCCGCTTATAGGGATTGTGGTTATAATGCAGTGGATTGTTTTCTCATTTCTGGTCATGTGGTCTATCTGATGTCATGAGGCTTCACAGTGAGCCAAAGCTATGTGGTCCATGTCGGTACAGCTTGGGACTTCACACCTTCACAGGAGGAGAGAGTTTTTTTTTTTTTTGCTGTGCTGAAGTTGCTTGAGGGAGGAAGTGATGTTCTAGGATCAGCTGGGGATGTCTTCTATGATCAACATTTGCAACTCATCACCATTCCAGGAGCCACGCTGCTACTGCTTCAGGAGGTGTATATGTGGAGTGTGTGGGTGGCACTATGAGTAACTTCACGCTATTCTCCAGGATCCACGACTACTGCTTCAAGAGGTGTGTAGTGTCTTGTCACCACTTTGCATCGAGCGTCACTTCTTTTGAGGAAGCGTGTGGGTTTAAAAAGCTTTTTAGGTTCAGCGAACCTCTGTGCCTGATGGTTAGGAAAGCTAGAGGGCAGTTAACAGAATATCTGTTATTTTCACCAATGCTGATCTCATCAGCCTTACTGCCAGTGCTGTTTATGTTCATAATGTTCAGTTTCGTGGACCAACATTTCTGCTGTCAGTTGGCAGATTTAATGAAGTATTTGTACCCATTTTTAGTGACGTTAAGTTCCAGCTGTGATTAGCTTGTCAAGTTGGCAGCACACCGGAGATCTGCCTTGCCTGCATGTGTTGCACTCCTAGCCTCCTCCTCGGAGGCCTGCTTCGTATTCATTAGGGTACATTGTAGCAAAATATTTAGAAATGGAAATAAAGTAATGTTTCTTATTGGACATCCACTCCCTCCCTGTTTCAGCCTGTTTTCTTCTGTTTGACGCCTAGTGAATAGGACCCTAGACTAGCTGTGTTGGAACATGCCTTTGGGCACAGAGGAGAGCCAAACACTTCACATTCCTTCATAGTTGAGGGGAGTGGTGGGGGTACAGAATGGGATCTCTCCAAAAAGAAATTGAGGAGTGAAACCAGAAGGAGATTCCTCTGCACTCCCTATCTTGGTGCCGTCTTCAGCTGTAAACACACTTATCATGCGGATGTTATAACGACAGTTGGGAATGGAGGTCAGGAAAGTGATTGGGTGACATCACGGATCGAGATTCGGTTCTATCGAGTTCTGTAATGGCTGACTATTTTACTGGAAATTTGACTATGTTTCTCTTGGCTGTACTCGCATGCTTTAAACACTAGACTGGGGAGTAGACATTTGACAGCTGGGAACTGGACAGCTTGGCTGACCCGCTGACCTAACATGCCTCAGTTTTCAAACCCGCTAAACCAGGGTCAGGCAAACTTTTCTTTCCCCGATTTGTTTGTAAAATCTATTTGCGGGCAGATAAAGTACAGTTATTTGAAAATATATAGGTCAATTTTATCATTTCTATATACTTTCGTTCTAGTTTTACATGTTCAAAAGTGGCCTGGAGTTAACTTATTAACCCATAATAATAATTCTACCCATCCACCCCCTAAATATTTTATAGAATTGTTTTATTTTTACTGAAACCTCCGATGGGCCAGATTGAATGGGCCGTAGTTTGCCCATCCCTGCTCTAAGCTGACGTCAAAAAACAGCTTTCCAGCCAAGGTCATGCGTGCCTACAGTATGTAATGGATTGGTTTTGCAGAGTTCAAAGTGCTTTTGGTTGGAGAATACCTCATCCACACAATGTGCAGCACCCACCTTGTTTTATAGAGGTACAGTATCTCTACAGGGTTTTGGCAGACATTAAGTGTCATATAAGTCCATAGTCATTTTAGCAGTCAAGTTTCTCATAGTTCCTCATGCATATTGATGATGGTGAGGGGAGCTAGGGGCTGACTCCACTCTGTCTACTCTCCAAGGCCAACAGACTCTGGTACTGACTGACTGGGCTCCAGCCTTCTTCACTGGAAGACACTGGGAGACTGCACAGTGTGTACCAAGACCAAGCTTTACCAAGACCAAGCTTTACCAAGACCAAGCTTTACCAAGACCAAGCTAGCTAGCTAGCTAGCTAGCTAGCACAAATTGTTACATACTCTTTCTGTTGTCAGGCAGGATTAGACCTTGGCCTGCTCTCTGAACCCTGAGACGGCCTGGAAGGCGCCAACACAGTGAGTAGGCGTGGGTGATGCACACATTAGTGAAACATGGCCTTGTATGTTCACCGGCTCTCATTTATGGCATGGTTTAGTACCATACAATCACATGGTTGAGTAAAGAATCTTTGACACAATTATTCATATGTTCTGCTGTAGTTCAGGTAGGTTTTCTCCCTCACTGCAATGAACTTGGTGTAAAATGTTGAGCAAGCTTTTTGGTTATTGTAACAGTCTCAACTGTGCTTTTGGCTAGTATACTGTAGCGAATAGCTTGCTTTGGTACTACATCTATAACCTCATAGCAGTTGTCACTCCACACTTTGTCTGTCAGTAGAGATCAGTAGGCCTAAAATAGTTTGTTTATGCAGGGACTTTTGGGGTCCCTAAGTGAGATTTAGTTTGATCCCCACAAACAGTTTAGTGCCCCCTCCCTCTTGACGATGGAGAGAAATTAACTTTTTAGATTTCCTGCAATTCTACATAAATCATGCCATGTTAATGATATCGGAGTGAGATTGACTAACAAAATCAATGTGGGGCCCCCTGGAAGTCAGGGCCCCTGGGCACGTGCCCAGCGTGACCAGTCTGTATTCAGCCATGATTTACACAAGATGGCTGGTTAGACTAATTTACCAATAAAAAAGATTATCTGACATGGCAAATTGAGTGACTGTCAGTGACTGACATAACAAGAGAAATTGCTGATGCACAACCAAACTTCGTGTATTCTAACTCTCAACTGTAAGTTGAGACCCAGACTGAGTTTCAAATGTCAACCAAAATTGCTTCTGGCAGCAAATGCAGCCTGACACACCTTATGTGACAGTGCCAGACAGGCAGACAAAACAGTGACACAATCAGCCTTGTGACGAGTGTCTGGCTGTTCTGTATTCAGGAGAGCTGTGAGTTGACTGGCATTCACAGAGCGTTGTCTCCAAACAGATGGAGCTGAGTTTTTTTTTTTTTTTTTTTTTTTTTTTTTTTGCAACCCGGGCCATAAGGTATGGATACACCGCCGTATGCTTTGATGCTAACACATCGTCAGAACACTCTTACTCTCCGTTTCACTTCTCTCGCTCTCTCTGACACTCACCTTCTCCCTCACTGTCCCTTTTTTTTTCTGTGCTTTTACCAGTCACCCCATCTCTATATGACCCCAATCACCCCCATGCCATTACGTCATTAACCACCTTATCTCCCTCCTTATCCCGTCTTCTACTATCTATAAACTGTTGCTAAGCCCCTCCACAGGCATGTCTCAGCAGGCATGGCATTACATAGCGTTTAGTTTAATTTCCTGTGATTAACAGAGCTAGCTGCCAGGGCAAGAGTGCTAGAGCATTGGGGTTCCTGCTAACCCTGCACTTTTAAAGCATACATACATACTAGAAGCGGAAGGAGAATAAATAAAGCTGTGACTGTGAGAGACGGTGTTTCTGAGGGGGCTGTGTTCCGCCATACCAGAACATTCCTGAAGCTAGTAGGGAATGATCCGTTCAGGACGGACTGAGGGTGTTTAAAAAAAGACCAGAGTCTGGGGAAATCTCCAGCCAGACTAAGATTGGACAGTGAGTCAGAATATGCCATCTCACACGTTCAGTATCACGTGTGTGTGTGTGTGTGTGTGCGTGCATGCCTCTGTGCTTACTCAGCAAATATATATTCTTCAGGCTGGGGCATGAAGTTCCCTTAATGTGGTCATTGCGTTGCCGCAACAGCTATGCACTCTTGGCTGACGTTCACACGTTACTTGAGTTACACTCCATAAACTCTTATCGTACTGTATTTCATTTTGGAGAGCCGGGAAAGCGGCTGTTAATAGTCTTTACGCCAATTGTGAAGTTTTCACCTTCATCAGATGAACTCTGGGCCATGAACTGCAGCACACTCCGACGTTGTGGTTGAAGATGTCTTCCTGTTACAGTTCATCCATCCTATGGGATGTATTATTAATTCAGTGCAATGAGTCAGTCTCTCTGGCCTTGTCTGAATATAAAACACAAAAACGACTTTCCTTGAGTAAAACCACTGATCTAACACTGTAAGACCGTCTGAAGCTACTCCTGTGTTGTCTTGGCTGTGTGCTTAGGGTCGTTGTCCTGTTGGAAGGTGAACCTTCGCCCCAGTCTGAGAACCTGCTCCAGAGTGCTCAGGACTTCATCAAGGATCTCTGTACTTTCATCTGTTCATCTTTGACCTGATCCTGACTAGTCTCCCAGTCCCTGCTGCTAAAAAAACATCCCCACAGCATGATGATGCTACCACCACCATGCTTCACTGAAGGTTTCCTCCAGATGTGATGCTTTGCATTCAGGCCAAAGAGTTCAATATTGGTTTCATCAGACCAGAGAATCTTGTTTCTCATGGTCTGAGAGTCTTTAGGTGCCTTATGGCAAACTCCAAGCGGGCTGTCGTGCCTTTTACTGAGGAGTGGCTTCCGTCTGGGCACTCTACCATAAAGGCCTGATTTGGTGGAGTGCTGCAGAGATGGTAGTCCTTCTGGAAGGTTTTCCACATAGGAACTCTAGAGCTCTGTCAGTGACCATCGGGTTCTTGGTCACCTCCTGACCAAGGTCCTTCTACCATTCCCCAGATCTGTGCCTCGACACAATCCTGTCTCGGGGGCTCTACAGACAATTCCTTCGACCTCATGGCTTGGTTTTTGCTCTGACATGCACTGTCAACTGTGGGACCTTATATAGACAGGTGTGTGCCTTTCCAAATCATGTCCAATTAATTAAATTTACCACAGGTGGACTCCAAGTAGCAGAAACATCTCAAGGATGATCAATTTCAAGACTCATAGCAAAGGGTCTGAATAATTATGCAAATAAGGTATTTGCTAACATTTCTAAACATGTTTTCTCTTTGTCATTATGGGGATATTGTGTGTAGATTGGTGTGTATGTTTGTATGAATTTCTTTGAGCCAATAAGTTGTGTTGTAACAAGGTAGGGTTGGTATACAGAAGAGCACCCTATTTGGTGAAAGACCAAGTCCATATTATGGCAAGAACAGCTCAAATAAGCAAAGACAAACGATAGTCCATCATTACTTTAAAACATGAAGGTCAGTCAATCCGGAAAATGTCAAGAACTTTGAAAGTTTCTTCAAGTGCAGTCGCAAAAACCATCAAGCGCTATGATGAAACTGTCTCTCATGAGGACCACCACAGGAAAGGAAGACCCTGAGTTACCTCTGCTGCAGAGGATAAGTGCATTAGAGTAACCAGCCTCAGAAATTGCAGCCCAAATAAATGCTTCATAGAGTTCAAGTAACAGACACATCTCAACATCAGCTGTTCAGAGGAGACTGCATGAATCAGGCCTTCATGGTCGAATTGCTGCAAAGAAACCACTACTAAAGGACACCAATAAGAAGAGGCTTGCTTGGGCCAAGAAACACGAGCAATGGACATTAGACCAGTGGAAATCTGTCCTTTGGTCTGATAAGTCCAAATTTGAGGTTTTTGGTTGCAACCGCTGTGAGAGTAGGTAAACGGATGATCTCTGCATATGTGGTTCCCACCGTGAAGCATGGAGGAGGTGGTATGTGGGTGCCTTGCTGATGACACGGTCTGTGATTTATTTAGAATTCAAAGCACACTTTACCAGTAGGGCTACCACAGCATTCTGCAGCGATACGCCATCCCATCTGGTTTGCGCTTAAGTGGGACTATAATTTTTTAAACACAGGACAATGACCCGACTCACCTCCAGGCTGTGTAAAAGATATTTGACCTAGAAGGAGAGTGATGGAGTGTTGCATCAGATGACCTGGCCTCCACAATCACCTGACATCAACCCAATTGAGATGGTTTGGGATGAGTTCGACCGCAGAGTGAAGGAATAGCAGCCAACAAGTGCTCAGCATATTTGGAAACTCCAAGACTGTTGGAATAGCATTCCAGGTGAAGCTGGTTGAGAGAATGCAAAGCTGTCATCAAGGCAAAGGGTGGCTACTTTAAAGAATCTCAAATAAAATACATTTTTATTTAACACTTTTTTGGTTACTAGATTCCATATGTGTTATTTAATCGTTTTTTTTATTTTTTATTCTACAATGTAAAAATAAAGAAAATCCCTTGAATCACTAGGTCAAATCAAACTGTATTTGTCACATGCGCAGAATACAACAGGTGTAGACCTTACAGTGAAGTGCTTACTTACAAGCCCTTAACCAACAATGTAGTTTTAAGAAAAATAAGTGTTGCCATGACATGACTCACCCCTCCAAGGGACGGCATGGAAGAGCACTAGTAAGCCAGTGACTCAGCCCCTGTATTAGGGTTAGAGGCAGAGAATCCAATTGGAGAGGGTAGCCGGCCAGGCAGAGACAGCAAGGGCGGTTCGTCACTCCAGTGCCTTTCCATTCACTTTCACACCCCTGGGCCAGACTACACTCAATCATAGGACCTACTGAAGAGATGAGTCTTCAATAAAGACTTAAAGGTTGAAGGTCACATGGATAGGCAGACCATTCCATAAATTGGAGCTCTATAGGAGAAAGCCCTGCCTCTAGCTGTTTGCTTAGAAATTCTTGGGACAATAAGGAGGCCTGCATCTTGTGACCGTAGCGTTCATGTAGGTATGTACGGCAGGACCAAAGAGATGGGTAGGAGCAAGTCCATGTGATGCTTTGAAGGTTAGCAGTAAAACCTTGATCAGCCCTAGCCTTAACAGGAAACCAGTGTAGAGAGAGTAGCACTAGGGTAATATGATCAAATATTTTGGTTCTAGTCAAGATTCTAGCAGCTGTATTTGGCACTAACTGAAGTTTATTTAGTGCTTTATCCGGGTAGCCGGAGAATAGAGCATGTCAGTAGTCTAGAGGTGACAAAAACATGGATTAACTTTTCTGCATACATTTTGGACAAGAAGTTTCAGATTTTTGTAATGTTACGAAGATGGAAAAAGTTGCCCTTGAAGTATTCTTATGTTCATCAAAAGGGATTAGGGTCCAGAATAACTCAGAGGGTTCAGTTTTATTTGAGACTACTGTACAACCATCAACATTAATTGTCAGTTCAAACAGCAGATATCTTTGCTTCTTGGGACCTAGAACTAGCATCTCTGTTTTGTCTGAGTTTAAAAGTAAAAGATTTGCCGCAATCCACTTCCTAATATCTGAAACGCAGGCTTCCAGGGTAAGCAATTTTGGGGCTTCACCATGTTTCATTTGAAATGTACAGCTGTGTGTTGTCCGAATAGCAGTATAAGTTGACACTGTGCTTCCGAATGACATCACCAAGAGGTAGCATATATAGTGAAAACAATAGTGGTCCGAAAACGGAACTTTGAGGAACACAAATTTACGATCGATTTATCGGAGGGCAAACCGTCCACAGAGACAAACTGAGATCTTTCCGACCAGATAAGATCTAAACCAGGCAAGAACTTGTTCGTTTAGAACAATTAGGGTTTCCAATCTTTCCAAAAGAATGTGGTGATCGATGGTGTTAAAAGCGGCACTAAGGTTTAAGAGCACGAGGACATATGCAGAGCCTTGGTCTGACGCCATTAAAAGGTAATTTACCACCTTCTCGAGTGCAGTTTTAGTACTATGATGGGGGCTAGAACCAGACTGGAGCGTTTCCTATACATTATTTGTCTTCAGGAAGACCGTGAGCTGCTGCACAACAGCTTTTTCAAACATGTTGGAGAGTAATGATTTTTTCTTTTTTTTTTTTTTTACAATTTCCTGGTCAAGGTTTGACTTTTTAAGGAGGCTTTATTACATCCAGTGGGTGGGCGTCTGGAAGGGCATCTATGAATCTTTGGGTTGCCGGAGAATTTATAGTGCAGCTTTTGATAACCTGCTCAGACTCCAACCAAGGATTATTTGTTGCGATTTCAAATGTAATAAAATGGTGGTCCAATAAGCCAGGACTAGGAGGACATTTCTTTTTAGAGCCACTATTTATTCCACTGGACATAACTGGATACAGGGTATGACTGGCAATGCACAGGTCCAGAGACATGTTGGACAAAACCGACTGAGTCGATGGCTCCGAAAGCCTTTCGGGGTGGGTTGGTGGACTTTTTCCATGTGAATATTGAAGTACTCATGCTGCTCTTCAGAAAAGCATGCATGCACAATTTCTCGTTCACTTTCGCTTGTAAATGTCCACTCACCGAAATTACATTTAGTTTACATAGTCTACATCGTCTGTGGTTTTGCTATTAGTTTGTGCTAATTTTGTTAGGCTCCCGAGTGGTGCAGCGGTCTGTGGTACTGCATCTCAGTGCAAGAGGTGTCACTACGGTCCCTGGTTCGAATCCAGACTATATCACATCCGGCCGTGATTGGGAGTCCCATAGGGTGGCGCACAATTAGCCCAGCGTCGTCCAGGTTTGGCCGGGGGTAGGTCGTCATTGTAAATAAGAATTTGTTCTTAACTGCCTTGCCTAGTTAAAGGTTAAATAAAAAGATCTATTAAAAAAGAGGCCTAATGGGCTTTTCTTGCGTTTTTAGCGCCCCCCCTTGTGTGCTATGCCAATAATCGTGTAAATCCCTGGATGAGAGAAGGACGTTATGACGATATGAAAATCTGGATACCGCCCAACCTTAATTCCCAGTCTAAACAAACACACGCTGCTACATAGTTTGTGTGTGGGGCACACACTAATACATGTCTGTACACACGTTGATGTCTCAGAGCATGTAAGGCAAAACAATGCCTTTCCTCTTTGTAGATGATTAAAGATATTGTACGTTTCCCTGTTGAGCATAAAACATTCTAAATGGTGTTAGAAGAATACATTTCAAATGGATTATGTAAACCATTGACAAATGGCCACTAAGGAAAACCCTATTAGTGTAATAGTATAGGGATGTATGAGGTTTGCTGAGACCAATTTTAAATTCCACTTGACCCTGCTGAAATCTGCAGATTGAGCCCTCCCAATACTTTACTGCAATTTGTCAGCATGCGTGAGGACTCTCCTAAAACTACAGGAGTGGAAGAGTAGATGGGCTGGAAAATAATAAACTAATGCACTACTACCGTGTGTGTGTGTGTGACTTTGGTTAATGTGCTGTTTGGGGATTCAGCTCTTCACTAGTGGGACAACTTAATTGGACCAGCTGTACTGTTTCCTCCTGAGGGATTCTCTTAATAAATTAGAATGACTAAATATTATGAAATGATGTTGGCAGTGAATACACTGGAGACTGAGCTTGTCGTGACACAATTTCTTGCTGTGAAAGTCGTATTTATACATGGGGGGTGGGGAAACCATGAGCAGTTTTCTGAGACGACACCTGGCAAAAGGTTTTGCATTTCTTATTGGACAAGTTCAGGTAGTCCCTCCTTGTTTCAGTCGTTTTCTTTCCTTTTGGTGCCCTAATGAATAGAACCCTGTGTTAGGTTTCAGGACAGAACGGGTACAGTATGTGCTTTTTCTTTTGTATCAATCTTTGCTCTGATAAGTCATTACCTTCGGTCTTTCAACTCTTCTGTTTTTTGGGAAAAGCTAAAAAAAAGAAATTCAAAGCCTCATCCTTGTTATTCACCCTGCATCTCTGTATTCAGATACTGTGATTATTATTTTATTTTCTCTCCACTTAATTCTGGCCTTGGCGGTAACGGTCTCTTTCAGCAGTCGTGCACGCAGAATGATACCATCTCCTGCTCTTGTCGAGTCTTTCAGCAGTCGTGCACACAGAATGATACCATCTCCTGCTCTTGTCGAGTCTTTCAGCAGTCGTGCACACAGAATGATACCATCTCCTGCTCTTGTCGAGTCTTTCAGCAGTCGTGCACACAGAATGATACCATCTCCTGCTCTTGTCGAGTCTTTCAGCAGTCGTGCACACAGAATGATACCATTTCCTGTGGCACTTGATTCAGATGGAATGAGGCAATTAGAATGCATGTCCATGATATTAAATTATTGACATCATGAAATTAATAATGATATCATGATTATTTCCGTGTGTGTGTGTGTCTTTTAACAGCAATCCCTTGTTAATCCTAGCGATTTTGTTTAAACTGTTTCACTTGTAGTCCTTCACTAGACAGGCCCTAGTGCTGTTAGCAGAGTTTCATCAACTCACGCAATGCCAAGTGAACCCCTTTAAAAACAGCCTTGACAATACAATGTTTTACGGAATGCTGAGAACTACATTGCTGATTTGAAGAACCTGATTGAACTAGAATGCAGATAAAATAACTTTGTTTTTAAATGCTCCTTGTGCGGCTCCCGTTATGGGAAAAAAACTTTACTCTTCTTTTGTTTTACCTTCTGGCAGCCTTGTCTTTGAACAACAACTTGTCATGGAAAATCTGTCTGCACTTTAGTCTGAGCTGACTGAAGCCAGCTGGAGCTGACTGAAGCCGGCTGGAGCTGACTGAAGCCGGCTGGAGCTGACTGAAGCCGGCTGGACTTTGTTTGGACTTTGAACTCACACTGGGCCTGTTGTTGGTGAATGCCTACTCTAGCAGAGCACCAGTCAGTGCTTTGACTTGACTGACACAGAACCCTGTTTTTGTTTGTGTCTCTGCATTAATTGAACCATGCCAGAGGGCTTTGAAAATGAATTGAAATGGCACTTCCGGATCTGCAGTACCTAAGCAGCCTTGCCTCTGATTGCTTCCGCGGACCCTGGGGGTGTGGGGGTGCTCAGTGCGCACGGTCAAGTGCGTCTGGTTATCTCAGGCTCTGGTTCTAGGATTTACGTGCGCCTTGTATCGTTTTGCTGATCGTGATGGTGCTGATTTTGGCCTGCGCGTGTGTCTGTCGATCATTGAGGTCCATTGTGTCCACCCATGTGCGTCATCAGCAGACAGGCGATGGAAGCCCTGCTTTACTGGTAATAGTACTGCCCCAGCAGGAGTGGAGAGGAGGCGAGACAGAATGGAGCATGGTTTACAGTCTAATTACCCATACTGCTGCTGGGTTGGAGGAGGGCACTAAATCACCAGGTGTTTTCTATCCTATCCTCTCCACACAGACCTGCGTTTTTTAAATAGTATTTGTTTCCTTTCAAATACTTTTGAGTGCCTGACTGAGCCAGATGGTCGGTGTTTGCACTTGTCCACTATTCATTGGTTCCACTGCATGCCCACTAGGCATACTCAATCAAGCACAGCTAAAGTATTTAGACCTGGATTCAAATAGTATTGGTTTTCTGCCATCGTTCCTCCCCCTATCCCAGCCTGGCTCTGTCTGGCAGTGAAGCAGCGTTCTATTTGGCTAGGATGGCTTCCCATATCAGGGCATCTACTGTGCATGCATTGTTTCTCTTATCCAATATAGCAATGGTCTTTGAGCTATTTGCCCACATGGCATTGGACACAAGTGCAATCAAGAGAAACCAATCCAACTCAAACCAATCCATCCAGCAGATCTCATCGCCCTTCCCGGATTGCACACCGTCTTGTGAGATTGGAATAACACTAGTCAATCGTTTATTTTCACAGAACTGTTTATTTGTTTGTCTGGGCCCATATCAACAGGACTATATTTGTACAATCTGTACTCGCTAGGCTGCGTCTTCATTCAGAGGATTTTGAGATGTAGCCGGCTGTTTTCTGTTGTGTATGTGAGGTTAGATGGACATGTCTGCTGGTTCCATATCAGTAAAGCCTACATGGGCTTCACCCTCTACTCCCTCTCCCATCCTTCTGCTGCCGAGCGGTGGGTTGTCATGGTTACTGCGGCTTTTCCTCGGTACCACAACACAGTACCCTTTTTGACATGTGCCACACACACACACACGCACCCCTTCCCACTGCAGTACCCATTCACATAAATCCTCCCCCAGTCTGTTTCATGAGGATTTTCTTACCTCATTCAACTACAGAATCACTGTAATTCAGTCACACACACACACACTTGTAATGATGTATCACTGCCCAGCCAAAGGAGGTTCCATTAATCAGTGTGTGTATGGGGCAGGCTAATTAACAGTTGTCACTATTTAGATACACTTTCTCTCCTATCACCATCAGCTAACGTTTTACTACTGTAGTCTGCTGTGGCAAAGGAACCCACTAACCTTCTCTGTGTGACAAAAACACATGTTGTGAGAGAGGGCCGACGGTTGCCATAGAGACAGGGCCGAGTTTTTCCTTTTCAATCATTTTCCCAATTGAGGTAATCTATACGTCTCATCTATAGGGTGCTATTTACTCTCGGCAGGCTCTGACTGCGTCCAGATTGGCACCATATTCCCTATATAATGCACTACTTTTGACCAGAGTCCTATGTAGGGAATAGGGTGTCATTTTAGACGCAGCCTCTGCCTTGTACCTCTGCTAGGTGTTATTCTCTGATCCTCAGATGGGTTGTTCCACCAATTCGGTGCCTTTTTTGAGAAGTCCAAAAAGCGTAAATTCATAAAAAACATGTTCCCATCTCAAGAGGTTAGTTAAGTAAAAAATACTATAGTAAGTGCCAAATAAAGTAACAGCATTGAACGTAACAGGGTTGACTTTCTTCATAAAGCAGCCATGTATCCCCTTGTGACAGGGGGAATTGAAGCTTGTTGGGTACAACAGTGAGTGGCAGTTGAGTGCAAGCTTCACAATTTATTATATATATTTCTAGCCAGTATCAAAGGGTAACAGGGTTGATGTGTTTATGCTTGACCCGCTCAGTTTTCCACCACAAAACACCAGAAACTGGCCAAAAAAGAGTAGAGCCACTATGATTTGACTATTAGATGTTCAATGTTTCTTTTGAAAAACATTTTTAAGAAATAGGTTCACTATATTAAAACGAGAGTTCAGTTCACCTAACAGGGTTGACTTTAAAATGAGGGATAGACGTGAAATAATCATCTTTGTCAAAGCAACAAAAATAACTAGGGCTTTACAATGATGGTAAAAACCTGGAGAAATGTTCAGGTTAAGTATGCACAGAGGGACATAGCAAGTCTTCATTCATGTAAAAATAATATAACAGGGTTTTAAGATTCAATATTGGTGTACAATTTCTACTTAAAATATCAAAGGGACACAAAAGGAACCCTTTTTGTGGAATGACCCCAGATATAGTCCTGTCTGAGCAAGACACTTTTTTTACCTTACTGAGTTAGTGGAAACGTGCTGGACAGGACAATATACAGTATCTGAGCATTTCACACTATCGTGCTGACCCGAAACCAGACTGCTCCCTCATTTATTTTCAGCATGTGTCAAGCAACTGTAGTGGTCGATGGGTAACCAGGCTAGCTCAGGTACAGCACAATCTAGCTCGGTTTGGCTCAGTAGGGTGAAAAGCCCTTGTCTCAGGACATCGGCTAGTGGTCTGTGTGTCTGGACATCAGGTGGTGGTCTGTGTGCATGACTTTGCGCTGAAGGCAATGTGCAGCCTGCTCTGAGTGACAGACAGCCTGGTTTAGCCCAATGCTTTGAGGGCCCTGGTCCCAATGCCCAGTAATACTCAACCCCCTGTCGTGTGGTCTGGCTCAGCTGACCTCTGTTCAGCATCTTCACATTGGTTATGTTGTTGCTGCTTTTTTATTTTGAATGCATTCGAAATCCGACTTGGCCAAAGTTTCTTCCCTTCAGCTACTGTCTTCGAGTCTCTACCGTCCTCACTATGTTTGCGTGTGTGCTTTAACGCTTGCGTTTTCTCTCTCTCAACGGTCGTAGATTTATACCACCAGGGTGTGGCCCTGAGCGCAGTACACTAACCTTTGACCCGGGTTGCCGTGGCAGCAGCACTGTCGTAGGCGGCGAGGCGTTAACTAAGGCTAAACACACTATCTACATCCAACTGTAGTCTCAACTGGGTCAGTCACTCTGGACGGCAGCCATATCTATACCAAGTCATTACTATGGGATTTACAAGCTATTGAGCGATTTGATTGGCTGTCGGTATCGGCTGTCGGTATCGGCTGTCTGTAGGTGCTATGGGAGAGTGAACTACCAACTGAGTGACTGAGAGCGTGTAGCTAGGTGAGGAGTATTTGGTATAAAGGAGCTCTAGATGGAATGTTTCTGTATACACTACTTATGGCCTGTGTTTCAAATGGCTCCCTATTCCCTATATAGTGCACTACTTATGGTAAAAGGTAGTGCAGGGAATAGGCGGCCATTTGGGACTCAGCCAGGCAGAGAATGTCATGCACCACTTAAGAAAAAGTGGAATGGCTGTCTGGTTAAATATTTTCTGTGTAGAGGGAACTTCCCACTTATCTGGGAGTTGAAAGGCAATGGGTACATGGTTGTACTGTCTGCATGTTAATTTTTCATGTTTTATTTAACCTTTATTTAACCAAGCAAGTCGGTTAAGAACAATTTCTCATTTACAATGACGGCCATTGTGCGCCGCCCTATGGGACTCCCGATCATGGCCGGTTGTGATACAGCCCGGGATTGAACCAGGGTCTGTAGTGACGTCTCTAGCACTATAATGCAGTGCCTTAGACCGCTGCGCCACTCGGGAGAAGACAACGGGTAGAGGGTTGTACTGTCTGTATGTTAATGTTGAGGCTGACTGGAATCTGAAGAGTGAGGAGGAGAGACACTATTAGGGTAGTAAGGATTTGACTCTGGTATAAAGCAGCTTGTCTAGAATTACCCCCACAGTGGAGGTTTCTGGTACACTATATATACAAATGTATGTGGACACGTCTTCAAATTAGTGTATTTGGCTATTTCAGCCACACCTGTTGCTGACAGGTGTATCAAATTGAGTACACCACCATGCAATCTCCATAGACAAACATTGGCAGTAGAATGGCCTTACTGAAGAGCTCAGTGACTTTCAACATGGCACTGTCAGTTCATAAAATGTCTGCCCTGCTAGACCTGCCCCGATCAACTATAAGTGCTGTTATTGTAAAGTGGAAACATCTAAGAGCAACAATGGCTCAGCCGGGGAGTGGTAGGCCACAAGCTCACAGAACGGAACCGCTGAGTGCCAAAGTGCCTAGCAACACTCACTACAGTTACAAACTGCCTCACAAGCATTATCAGCACAATAACTGTTTGTCGGGAGCTTCATGAAATGGGTTTCCATGGCCGAGCAGCCGCACACAAGCCTAAGATCACCAAGCGCAATGCAAAGTGTCTGCTGCAGTGGTGTAAAGCTCGCCGCCATTGGACTCTGGAGAAGTAGAAACGCGTTCTCTGGAGTGATGATGACTCGCGCTTCACCATCTGGCAATCCGACAGGACGAATCTGGGTTTGGCGGATGCCAGGAGAAAGCAACCTGCCCTTATGCATAGTCCCAACTGTAAAGTTTGGTGGAGGAGCAATAATGGTCTAGGGCTCTTTTTCATCGTTTGGGCTGGGCCCCTTAGTTCCAGTGAAGGTAAATCTTCAAGCTACAGAATACAATGACATTCTACACAATTCTGTGCTTCCAACTTTGTGGCAACAGTTTGTGGAAGGCCCTTTCCTGTTTCAGCATGACAGTGCCCCCGTGCGCTAATGCTCTTGTGGCTGAATGGAAGTAAGTCCTAGCAGCAATGTTCTATCATCTAGTGGAAAGCCTTCCCAAAAGAATGGAGGGGACCAACTCCATATCAATACCCATGATTTTGGAATGAGATGTTTGACGAGCAGGTGTCCACATACTTCTGGTCCTGTAGTGTATAAAGCAGCTTGTCTGGAATCTTCCACACAGTGGGGATGTGAAGTAGTGTTTCGTCTAAATGTGTGTGAATGAGAGAGACCAGGGATCTGGGCTATGGGAGGGGGGTTTGTGTGTGTGTGTGAGAAACATGGGACGTGTGTGAGAAACATTGGACATGTGTCACGTTCATATTCCATAGTAGTGCTTGATATACAACATCACCACATTTCCGCTGCAGTCAGCCCCTAGCCCTGCTGCGCTTTGATGACCTCATTGTTTACATTACGACATCCTCATCTCCCATCGACCCATCCCGCCGCCACTCCAGACATTACCCCCTTTCAACCAGCCCTTCCTCTAGGCTAATGTTACCGCTCTATTCCTGCTAGCGCTGCTACTATTATTAATATGTCCGGTTCCACTACTTCCGCTAATACTACTAGTCACGTCAGCGTTTTAAGCCGGTAACGCTAATGGCTAGTAGCCTAATTGCTGCCTTTGTAATTTTTTTCTCCATCACTATTGACCTGTACCAACTAGCCGTTAACCTATACGAACTGAAGGTACTATTGCTAGCATTTGCATAGCATTGTTCTGTTGTCTGTGGTGAGTACAACTCTGCCTGATGCCAATTGGACCCTTAAGCCGTACGCCCTATGCACCTATGGCGATCTGAGAGGATTTGACACGTGTCAGCAATATGGTAATAGCTTAACCTTGGCCTTTGATAGGCTAGGTGGAAGTATCACCATGTTGTATATTTCAATCAAATCCTCTCAGATCTCCTCAAAGACCCAGGGTTATACAGTATTATTGTTATTCCGTGGAAGTGTGGGATTTTTTTTGTTTCTCAGTGATTTTTAAAAGGTGTTTTATATTATGTTCTGGACTCCGTTTCTTCCAGTACGCCTACTGTAGGCGCTCACCTCAGCCCGAACCTCCTTTCTACCTCCTCTCTCCCTCACCTCAGCCCGAATCTCTACCTCCTCTCTCTCTCTCTCCCCTTATCACTGCCCCTCTACCTCCTCTCTCCCTCTCCCCTTATCACTGCCCCTCTACCTCCCCTCTCCCCTTATCACTGCCCCTCTACCTCCCCTCTCCCCTTATCACTGCCCCTCTACCTCCCCTCTCCCCTTATCACTGCCCCTCTACCTCCCCTCTCCCCTTATCACTGCCCCTCTACCTCCTCTCCCTCTCCCCTTATCACTGCCCCTCTACCTCCTCTCTCCCTCTCCCTTATCACTGCCCCCTCTACCTCCTCTCTCCCTCTCCCCTTATCAGTGCCCCTCTACCTCCTCCCCCTCTCCCCTTATCACTGCCCCTCTACCTCCCCTCTCTTCTTATCACTGCCCCTCTACCTCCTCTCTCTCCCCTTATCACTGCCCCTCTACCTCCTCTCTCTCCCCTTATCACTGCCCCTCTACCTCCTCTCTCTCCCATTATCACTGCCCCTCTACCTCCTCTCTCTCCCCTTATCACTGCCCCTCTACCTCCTCTCCCCTTATCACGGCCCCTCTACCTCCTCTCTCCCCTTATCACGGCCCTCTACCTCCCCTCCCTCTCCCCTTATCACGGCCCCTCTACCTCCCCTCCCTCTCCCCTTATCACGGCCCCTCTACCTCCCCTCTCCCCTTATCACTGCCCCTCTACCTCCTCTCTCCCCTTATCACTGCCCCTCTACCTCCTCTCTCCCCTTATCACTGCCCCTCTACCTCCTGCCCTCTACCTCCTCCCCTCTCCCCTTATCACTGCCCTCTACCTCCTCTCCCTCTCCCCTTATCACTGCCCCTCTACCTCCCTCTCCCCTTATCACTGCCCCTCTACCTCCCCTCTCCCCTTATCACTGCCCCTCTACCTCCTCCCCTCTCCCCTTATCACTGCCCTCTACCTCCTCTCTCTCCCTTATCACTGCCCCTCTACCCCCTCTCCCCTTATCACTGCCCCTCTACCCCTCTCCCCTTATCACTGCCCCTCTACCCCCTCTCCCCTTATCACTGCCCCTCTACCCCCTCTCCCCTTATCACTGCCCCTCTACCCCCTCTCCCCTTATCACTGCCCCTCTACCTCCTCTCCCTCTCCCCTTATCACTGCCCCTCTACCTCCTCTCCCTCTCCCTCTCACCTCTCCCCTTATCACTCCCCCTCTTCACAAGTAGTGCAATAGACCTGAAACAGCAGGTCATTGTAACTCTACACCTGAGGATGATTCACACAGCTCCACCTTGGAATTCTTCCAAATCTGTGCTACACACAGTCTTGTGGGGGGACACAATTTGTAACCAATCAAAATGTATTTTCCATAACCCTAAAACTAAGCCGAACTCCTAATTCTACCTTCACCCTTAACCCCCTAGAAATAGCATTTGACCTCATTTGACTTTCCCCGTTTGGTCAAACTTTTTTGTTTGGTATTCTTGTGGGGACTTCTGGTCCCTACAAATATAGTTAAACATATCCACACACAGTTGATGTCTGAGCCTCCCCCTCCCTCCTTTCTCAGCTGCTTTACCCACCTGTCAATCTCTCACTGCTGGGGCTGGTGGGAGGGGATCGTGTCTCTCGCTGCTGGGCCTGGCAGGGGGGGATCGTGTCTCTCACTGCTGGGGCTGGAGGGAGGGTATCGTGTCTCTCACTGCCGGGCATGGCGGGAGGGGGGGATCGTGTCTCTCGCTGCTGGGCCTGGCAGGGGGAGATCGTGTCTCTCACTGCTGGGGCTGGAGGGAGGGTATCGTGTCTCTCACTGCCGGGCATGGCGGGAGAGGGGGATCGTGTCTCTCACTGCCGGGCATGGCGGGAGAGGGGGATCGTGTCTCTCACTGCCGGGCCTGGCGGGAGAGGGGGATCGTGTCTCTCACTGCCGGGCCTGGCGGGAGGGGATCGTGTCTCACTGCCGGGCCTGGCGGGAGGGGGATCGTGTCCCTCACTGCCGGACCTGGCGGGAGGGTGGTGTGTATCGTGTCCCTCACTGCCGGACCTGGCGGGAGGGGGGGATCGTGTCTCACTGCTGGGAGGGAGAGATGATAGAAAACTGGAGACAGAACCCCTCTGCTTGAGCACTGCTCCACTGTCTCTCTTGAAGAGAGAGGAGACAGGAGAGCGGGGAGAGAGGGGGACATTCCTCTGTTCATCGTTCATCACCTAAATGATGGGGCCAGGGGGCCCTGGCCTGCCGACAAGGCCCAGGCGCTACTGTGTGTACACACACACACACTGTGTGAAAGGAACTCCTCACAGTGACCAGGGTTATCTCCTCTGTAATGATGCTACACTAATCTACTGTTACGATGACATCACGAGGGCACACACACTAAGGTGAGGTAAGCTAATCGTGTGTGGAGGGAAATCAGAATCAGTTGGCTCCATTTTCAACATTAGGTTTTTGTAGCACTGAATTGTTTGTGTTTTGAAGCATTATCATTCTCGTCTGAGCCAAATCCAGCTGACTCAGCGTTTCACAAGGGTGAGTTCATATTGACGTGGCAACAAGCGCTCTCCATACAGTTGCAGCTCCATGCATTCAGCACACTTTGTGTGTATGTGTTATATATACATATGTGTGTGTGTGGTGCAGGCAGCAGGAGCTGCTATTAGTAACACTGTGAATGCATTACTGTGAAGTGTGTGTGTGTGGTGCAATTCACTGTGTATCAATGTCTGGAAGTGTTATGTTGATGTTAGACCTAGTTTCTGATGGTGATGTGCCACATTTCAGTTCCATAGTGGATATGATATGACCTATGCTTGGCTCCTCTGGCTTGGCATGGCTGGAGTTTGGCTGTGAGCTGAAGTGTTTTGGACTGAGCACTTGTTCCCTCTCCCTCCCTCCCACCTCTCTCTGGGCTGGGGTCCAGTATTTGTTTCAACAATGAGGTCCACAGTGTGTGAGGCTGTACAGTTACTACACACTCCGGGGGGAGGGAGGAGAGGAGCCGGTGCACTGAGAAGGTGTCTGTCGGACAACCTGGCACACGGCCCAAGTGGACGGTCTCATCCTCCCTTCTCTTCAACTATTCTCCTTTCTTTTGTCTCTCATCCCTCTCTTCATTGTCTTTTCTCTCCTCCTCTACCAGACTGCCTTGTCTCTCTCCACCGTATCTTCTCCTTTCCTGGTCCGGTGTCTTTAACGGTTTCTCACTTTATCTAAAGATCTACATCCGTCTCCCTTTCCCTTTCACGGCCTCTCACTCTCTACCTTCACATTTCTCTCCTCTGGGCTATCACCTCTCCCCTGTGTTCTCTCGCTCGCTTTCTCTCCCTCCATATCACCCTGCCTCTTACATCTTTGTAGCTTTGTTGAGCTGGAACAGTAGGGCCGTGTTCTTGCACACAGCAGCTCAACCTCTAGTCTGTACTGGCGTTAGTCTCTATGGAGTTGGGTCTGTTGCAGAGAATAGACCCACACTGCCCCCTCATGGTGTTTATTTAGCATTACATCAATATGTGGATCACAATGGTGAAACTATGCTTCCTTTACTGCTTGGGGACTTTGACAAAAGCCTTAACATTACATTTCAAGCAAATTTACTACCATTAAACAATGACCCTTTTCACTGCGGTTTTAAAGGGAATGTGTTTTATATTAGAGGGGCTCTTTTTTAAACTTTAAGTGGTTTTGAAGGTTGTTTAACACATGAAAGTATATTTGCGCTGTACATGTCATTCCGTTTCATTCAATTCCCTCTCACACGAACTCGGTGATGAAAGCCGCCGGCGATGCTGTATTCGCATAGAAATGTTTCGCTTCATACAACTTCGTGTCTCAATGGGAGGCAAGTGCAATTTCAGAGCAAAGTATTTCATCCAGCCTGTCGGCATGCAAGTCACTTCCTCTCCTTCCTGTCGTTGCGTTGCAGAAGCAAACAGAAGTTAGCGTACTGGATCATGACCAGAGAGATGGCCAGCTTGAAGTCCTAAAAAAATATAGAGATTTTAGCATTTTTGTGCATCTGGTTCCTTGGCCATTCCCATTATTGCTCTTCATTCAGTTGGCATATTGAATGAGTAAGTCACCTAAACAGAGAATTGTTCAGT
This sequence comes from Brachymystax lenok tsinlingensis, assembly GCA_030435695.1. Taxonomy (NCBI): domain Eukaryota; kingdom Metazoa; phylum Chordata; class Actinopteri; order Salmoniformes; family Salmonidae; genus Brachymystax; species Brachymystax lenok. The sequence continues at coordinate 32,637,017 of CM059808.1, read as the reverse complement.
GGCACTGATACAGCAATGTGTGTGTGTGTGTGTGTGTGTGTGTGTGTATTGTGCAAGTAAATGCATGCGTGTATGTTTTTTGTGTAAGCGAACAAGTGACGTGTGATGCGCTATCTATACAAAAGTATGTAGACACCCATTCAAATGAGTGGATTCGGCTATTTCAGCCACACACGTTACTGACCGGTGAATAAACAACAGAGCCATTCAATCTCCATAGATGTTGGCAGTAGAATGGCCTTACTGAAGAGCTCAGTGACTTTCAACATGGCGCCGTCATTGTGTCAAAATTCTGGCCTGCTAGAGCTGCCCCGATCAACTGTAAGTGCTGTTATTGTGATGTGGAACGGCTCAGCCACAAAGTGGTAGGCCACACAAGCTCACTGAACGGAAAATTGTCTGTCCTCTACCGAGTTTCAAACTGCCTCTGGAAGCAAGGTCAGCACCAGAACTGTTCGCCGGGGGCTTCATGAAATGGGTTTCCATGGCCGAGCAACCGCACACAAGCCTAAGATCACCATGCGCAATGCCAAGCTTCACCTGCAGTGGTGTAAAGCTTGCTGCCATTGGAGCAGTAGAAACGTGTTCTCTGGAGTGATGACTCACGCTTCACCATCTGGCAGTCCGACGGACAAATCTGTGTTTTGCGGTTGCCATGAGAACGCTACCTGCCCCACTGCATAGTGCCAACTGTAAAGTTTGGTGGAGGAATAAGGGTCTGTTTTTCATGGTTCGGGCTAGGCCCCTTAGTTCCAGTGAAGGGAAATCTTAATGCTACAGCGTACAATGACACTCTAGACAATTCTGTGCTTCCAACTTTGCGGCAACAGTTTGGGGAAGGCCCTTTCCTGTTTCAGCATGACAATGCCCCCGTGCACAAAGCGAGGTCCATACAAAAATGGTTTGCAGAGATCGGTGTGGAAGAACTTGACTGGCTTGCACAGAACACTGACTTCAACCCCATTGAACACCTGCCAGGCCAAATCACCCAACATCAGTGCCTGACCTCACTAATGCTCTTGTGGCTGAATGGAAGCAAGACCCCGCAGCAATGTTCCAACATTGAGTGGAAAGCCTTCCCAGAAGAGTGGAGGCTGTTATAGCAGCAAGGGGAAGGGGGGAGAAACTCCATATTAATGCCCATGATTTTGGAATGAGATGTTTGACGAGCAGGTGTCCACATACATATAGTGTATTTCTTCTCATGGCTGCAAATATACATTTCTTTCCCCCTGACCACACCTGTGGAACGGACTTGAACATTCAATCAGTCTTCTACCGGGGGTGAACATGTACATGCTCTTTGCGTTTCCTAATTTTGTGTGTGTGAGAGATGAGCGTACTGCCCCATTCTGAGTGTCGCAGCATGTCTGTGTGTCAGTTGAAGTCAGAGACAGTGTGACATGGGAAGCTCCGATCGACAAGATGTGGAGACACATATTTCGCACCAAACAAGGTTTCCGCATACCCCAGGCAAGTCTCAGACCCTCTGTGTGTGTTTTCAGCGTATGTGTTTTTGTGGTGTATTTTAGGGGCTAGAGAAAAGGGTCCCCCTGTGAGGACTGGGTTCGGAGAACTGAGAGGTAGGAAACACATGGTGTCTTTTATGGCTGTAGTCTCCTGACTAGCCCTGACAAGCCCCAGCTACTCATTCTCTCGCTCTGTCACAGAGGAAAGAAGGCCAGAGTACTGTCAACTTGGACTCTACTGAAACCTCTAACCTTAAAATGAGTTGTGGCATTCCCCAGCGTTGTGTTCTGTATCCAAACTGAAGAAAACGCTCTGAAACAGAGGAACTATCTACACTAGTCCAATAAGAAACACATTTTCCTTCTTTCATTTCCAACGTTTTGCTAGCTACAGTGTGCTGGAGCCCTGTTGAACACGACCTAGCTCTCTGTGTGAGATATTAGAAGCTTGGCAAACCATGGATAGTCTACATCGGACTAAAATAAACTAGATCTGTGTAGATGTTACGATTACAGCTAAAGGTTTTAGTTGGCACACAGTTTTTTATAAGTGATTTGTGTATATGTATGCGTTTTGGAGTTACCCTTCACTTTCCGTTTGCTGTGAGAAGATTCGCATTGTTCCATATTTCCACAAAGAAATTCCTATACCGCTAGTCAGCACTTATGTGAAATCCTATGGAGTGTGCTGTCAGGTGAATTGCATTCATTTACAGCTTCTTGGAAGAGAGACTGTAACAGTTTTCTATACTCGCTGATAGCTGTAGAGTGTGTGTGTGTGGCTCCGTTGGTAGAGCATGGTGCTTGCAATGGCAAGGGTTGTGGGTTCGATTTCCTGGGGCCACCCATATGGAAGGGAAAAAAAATAGTTACTGTGGATGAAAGCTTCTACTGAATTGGCGTATACAGTGCCTTCAAAGTATTCATACCCCTTGACTTATTCCACATTTTGTCTTTACAGCCTGAATTCAAAATTGATTAAAAAAAAAAAGTATCTTACCCATCTACACACAATGAAAAACTGAACCTGTTTTCTGTTTATTTTTCAAATGTATTGACAATGAAATACAGAAATCTAATTTACATACGGATTCACACCCATGAGTCAGTACTTTGTAGAATCCCTTTTGGCTTTTGGAGTCATTGTGTGTGTGTGTGTGTGTGTGTGTGTGTGTGTGTGTGTGTGTGTGTATATATGTCTGTACACTAATTTGAATTCAGGGGATTTTCTCCCATTCTTCCAGATGCTCAAGCTCTGTTGAAGATTGCTGCTCCAGAATCTAATTTAAGTCTTTCCACAGATTTTCCACGGGGTTCAATTCTGGGCTTTGGCTGGACCATTCGAAGGACTTTCACATTCTTGTTCTGTAGCCATTCCAGCATTGCTTTGGCTGTATGCTTGGGGTCATTGTCCTGTTGGAATGTAAATCTTATCAAGGATTTGCCTGTATTTAGCTCCATTGTTACCTCTATCCTTACCAGTCTCCCAGTCCCTGCTGCTGAAAAGCATCCCCAAAACATGATGCTGCCACCAATGCTTCATGGTAGGGATAGTGTTAGATGGGTGACTGGTTGTGCCTGGTTTTCTCCAGACATAGTGCTTTGCATTCAGGCCAAAGAGTAACATTTGTCTCAACAGACCACACTATTTTTACCTGATATCAGTCTTTCATGTGCCTTTTTGCAAACTCCAAGTGTGCTGTCATGTTCCTTTTTCTCAAGTAGCTTCTGTCTGGCCACTCCTTTAAAGCCCAGATTGGTGAAGTGCTTTAGAGACTTGTCATTCTGACAGGTTCTCTCATCTCAGCCAAGGAACTGTGGAGTTCTCTCATCTTGGTAACCTTCCTGACCAAGGTCCTTCTTGCCCGGTTGCTGAGTTTGGCTGGACGGCCAGCTCTAGGCAGAGTCTGTAGTTCCATATTTGTTTAATTTCCCAATGATGGAGACCACTGTGCCAACTTTCAACACTCTAGAAATAGTTTTATACTCTTCCCCGATTTGTGTCTCATCACAATTTCTGTCTCGGAGATCTATGGACAGTTCCTTGCGCTTCATGGTCTAGTTTCTGCTCTGACCAGCACTGTCAACTGTGGGACCTTTATATAGACGGGTGTGTTTTTCAAATTTATGTCTAAACAATTGAATTGGCCACAGGTGGACTCCAAGTTGTAGTGACATCTCAAGGATGATCAAAGGAATTTGATGCACCGGAGCTCAATTTGTAGTGTCATAGCAAAGGAGTGTGAATATTTATGTAATTTCGATTTCTGTATTTCATTTTCAATACATTTGCAATAATGTCTAAACATATTTTCACTGTCATTATGGGGTGAGGGGGGTGGGGAATGCAGGCTGTAACACAAAATAAGGCTATGAATGCTTTCTGAACACACTATTTAATATTGTCATGTAGCCCCAGGAAGCGAGCGAGAGTGGTGACAGCAGTCTCTTTCTGTGGGTTAACAGAGAAACAGGAAGTGAAGTGTGGGAAGGCAGAGCTGCGTCCTGTCATCTGTGTGTGTGTGGCAACCAACCCATCCTGACTGCCCGGGTTGACAGGACACAGTTGCTGCCGTGTGTGTGTGTGTGTGTGTGTGGCTTATTTATAGAGCCCAAGTATCAAAATAATGGGCTACAAAATAGTACCTTTACTGATGGCTCTCAATGTCATCAGGTAGCATCGTGAAAATCCTATTTTTCTCCCTGCATCGACTCTACAACCAACTATAGAACACTGCATGTGAATCACAGCCAAACCTGACACCCTTCTCCCTCTAACACCTCCCAATCAGGACAGGTCCCATATTACCTGGGTAGAGAAGGACTTTGCCAATATTACTGCCAAGGTAAGATTATTCCTCATTCAGTGGCCTTATCCACAGCTCAGTCGATACACTCTCTTCCTCAAATGCTTTGCCTTGCTGAGATGAAAATCAATGTTGTGTTAACAATGTCAGCATATGTTGCAAATAATGTTTTTTGTCTGTCTATCTGACTCAAAATGTCTGTAGACTCAAAAGACTAAAGCGCTGTTGCATTTCACACTGTATCCTTAGCTGTGGCTGTCCCTTAGCTGTGGCTGTCCCTTAGCTGTGGCTGGCTCTTAGCTGTGGTTGTGGCTGTCTGAGTCATTTGCTTCATAATTAATTTGACAAGGCACCTTTTTTATACATCTTTGCTGTAGAAATGTGTTATTTTCAACATCTGGTTGAAATCCGTATGGATTTTCTAGGGTTATCACGTGCCTTTTAAATGGACACCTGAAGCTTCAATGGCTCTCCATTGAAAGTATTTCTTAGTCCAGGACTAGGCTCTGCATCCTGGGAACCTATCCTACATTCCTTGTCTTTATCACCTCACAAAAGGAGTAAGGACTGAGTTCATACGGCAGGTAGCATAGCGGGTAAGAACATTGGGCCAGTAACCCTAAGGTCGCTGGTTTGATTCACCGAGCTGGTGAAAACTCTGTCGCTCTAGATAAGTGTCTGCTAAATGACTCCAATGTAAACGTAAATTATACTGTGAGGATAATAGGGGCGCGATCAGCAGGATACGTTTTGGAACATTCAGATAAAAAATATATATATCTCACAAACATGCCTCTGCCATGAAGGCCAAGGAATCATGTTGGCTCTATTCATGGCATTTCTATCTGCAACTGAAGGTGGCCTAGGTACAAGTGGTTTTGATCCTGGTCTAGTCATGCAATAGAGCTCTATAGTACCTAACTTGGGATCTTAGGAGCTTGAAGAAGTAGTGACTTAAAAAGCCGATGGAGACTGATTGGAACAGTGTTCAGTGAAGCTAAGAGGAAGTGTGGATTGATTTATATAGACACAGTGACGGTGTTTGTAGGGATGTGGAAGTTCCTCTCCTCACACAGACACAGGGTAGATAGGGGTGGCAGGAAAGAGGCTGTAAGGGATTCCTCTTTATAGCGCACGTGAGAACGTAAGAGACAGAGCTCTCTCGTGCGCTCTCTCTATTCTATTCAATTCAAGGGGCTTTATTAGCATGGGAAACATATGTTAACATTGCAAAAGCAAGTGAAGTAGATAATATACAAAAGTAAAATAAACAATAAAAATGAACAATTAACATTACACAGAATTTCCAAAACAATAAAGACATTACAAATGTCATGTATATTATGTATCTCTATCTGGGTCATAATGTTGACAGTGAGGGAGGTGAAACCTCATCACCCTGCCCACACCTCATCACCCTGCCCACACCTCATCACCCTGCCTGCTCCGTGGCCATAGCCGAAGGGAAGTTGTCCTGGCTGTCTTTCACACTGGTTGTGTGGGTTCTGCACACAGGTCTCTTCCTTCCTGCCTCTCTCTCACTCCCTCTGTGTGTCTCTTTCAGTTCAGCAGTAGTCACAGCTCTGTACTGGCAGAGGACAGGACACAAAGTTAACAGAGCTTACATACAGAGAGTACAACTTTCCCCTCATCTTACCTGGCAGTCTACCAGTCTGGTATGAGATTGAGGACATTGTCCGGAGGTGGGGGGGGAGACAGGGACTGGGATGATGTCTAGGCTGGCAAAGCGATGTTGAGATGGATAAGGACAGGTGGAAGTTTAATGTGAGCCGCTTGCTGACCCTCCTCTTCCTCTTCAAGAAACACCAGACCAATGCTTTGGCCAGTTGCAGTGTGCCACAGACACAGATGGGCAATGAGACAGACGCCTCATGTGAAGACCGTCAGAACCGAGCCCAGTGTATGGTAATGTTGTCTTCACACCGGGGTGAATCCCAACTTCCACTTGTGTCAAGTTTTCACTTACATGGTCATGCGTTGAAGTGCATTTTCGACTAAGAGGAAGGTTTTGGGCCAATCGATAATTAGATCTGGGCTTGTTGTCAAATGGTTGTGTATGGAGCAGGAGATGTGTAAAAGGCATGTTGTGTGTTAGAATGTATTGTTCTGCATTTCTTGTACTCTTCTTTGTTTGTTTTGCTTCCTGTTGACAGACAATGAATGTGCAGTGCCAGACGCAGCTATTGTGGGAAATGGCAGTAGTGTAGGTGTATTAATGAAGTGTTACGAGAGCTTATTGTGATTGAAGCAGTCGGACTCAACGGAATCCTAAACACCGAGATATTGACAGTATGAAAATGGAAGTGTGTGTGTGTGTGTGTGTGTGTGTGTGTGTGTGTGTGTGTGTGTGTGCGCGCATACATACGTACGTACATACATACATACATACATACATACAGTGCCTTTTCGGAAAGTATTCAGACCACCAGACTATTTCCACATTTTGTTACGTTACAACCTTATTCTAAAATGGATTACATTTTTTTTAAAGCATGTTTGACTTGCAGGTGTCCACATATCTTTGGCAATGTACTGTAATATGGTTCTTGACTGTAGGGGTTAATTTGTTAAGAATGTACTAATTTATTCCAAACAACTTATCTTGATTACCATAAATGTACATTTTAACTACCGATTTGTATACCTGCTAGCTTTGTAGGAGACCGATGCAGTGGGTTTGAGGGTTTTTACTTTCGAGATTTAACTTTTACACAAGTACTGTATAAGTTAGGTGTGGTTGTTGTAATTTCATGGTGACTCAGTGTTAACTTAGTCAGCAGTGTGATAGAGGAGTGTTAGTGTCTAGTGTTAGTTCTACCCTCAGTAGTATGACTACTCACTATGGTCTTGATTGGGTCACTGCACTTGCCTACTGCACTTGAACTCTGCATACTGGAGTTTAAAGCCTTGTTCACATTGGCAATTTGAAGTGACTCAAATTCTATTCATTTGCATTTCTCATTTGAATCTGTTCTTTTTCCTGCTGTCTGAACATCCAAAAATCACAAATCACATGCTTGCTAGCTACTGACTTTTTGACAAGAACATGTGGTAGCTAACTAGCTTGTTTACAAACAAATTAGGGACTGTGCAAGGAAGCCAACTAGCTAGCTAGTTGACTGCTGTGGCTAGCCAAAAAGGATTTGTTTTGAAAGTTGGAGCATCTTATCGTTTTAGGCATTAAGTGTTCTTATTTTGAACATTCATTTGGAACATTCACAGCCTCTGGGAAACGTCCATGGCAGACATTGTCACGAGCACCACGACCAACAATCAGCTTACACCACTGCGCACACACACGTTACTATGACAACTAGCGTAGCCTTGTCAGCAAATGACTGCTGTCTGAACACACATCTGATTTGGTCACAGTCAGTAGTTGAAAACGGATTTTGAGAGTTGAGGCCTGCAGTGTGAATGAGGCTTAAGGGGCCTGGGGTTGGGTCACTTCACATGGTATTGCACTGCAACTCTGCATACTGGAGTTGGCTATTTTTTTTTTTATGTCTCAACAAACATGGTATAATGTGTATATAGGCAATGTATTTGCATTTCTTTTAAAATAATGGTCTGTGTTCTGTTGTAATTTCAGTAAGATTCAGTAGGCCTAGGCTCTAAAGCAGCCTGTGTGCTACGACACTGGTGTAAAAACAGAATTATTTAAAGTTGTGGTTACTGTTACCATTCTCAGTATCATTGACAGTAAATGGTGCCATCAGCCTGCCTGTTCCGACAAGCTGTTCACAACCTAAATACACCTGAGGGTTGACAAGTTTCCCAGGGGATTTTAGTTTTTTTTTGTCTACACACTTGTTCCCTCTAAGCCTAAATAGCACTGCTGCACCAAGCCATTAGCGTTCTCTGAACTGTCTCTCTATATCCTCTCTGGTAATACCTCGTTTTCTACCCTCTTCCTCTTTTCACTTGGCTTCTTAGAATTCAGTACACACGCTTTGATCAGGACGCAACCCAGTATGAGAAAAGAGCAACCTGTACTCCCAGCAGCTCCTAAACGTCTTGCTCCTAAGACCTCTATGAAACAACTCCCAGCAGCTCCTAAACATCTTGCTCCTAAGCTACATGCAATAGTGATTTTTTTTAAACACTGTAGGAAGCTCTGGTCCTATTCATTCTGAAATATTGTTATCAATAATAGTTTATTATCATGTTCGTGTGATTAAAAGACAGATTTTGTACTACCAAAGGACGCATGGCAAAATCTTAGCGCGTTTAGGATGGGGTTTTATCTGTAGACAGTGTCAATGTTTTCTCTTGGAAGGGTGGCCTACTATGCTGTGGTATCTCCTGCATAATGGACTGTGTCTTTTGTCTCTGTCTAGGACGATGACGTCATCAAGGAGATCAACATCACCAACGTGGTCAAAGAGGGCTCAGAGAAAGCCGACGCCCGCCAGTTTGAGCTGCTTAAAGTGCTGGGCCAGGGCTCCTTTGGCAAGGTAAGAGATTGTCTAAGGTAGTGCATTGCCCATGTTCCATTAACCCTCTGCTTGCAGATAAATGGTAGATTGGTTTAAATCAAGGGTGGGCAATTCCAGTCCTCGAGAACCTGATTTTGGTGTCACAGTTTTGCCCTAGCTAACACACCTGACTCCAATAATCAACTAATCATGATCTTCAGTTTAGAATGCAATTTAATTCATCAGCTGTGTTTGCTAGGGATGGAGGAAAAGTGTGACACCAATCAGGCCTCGAGGACTGGAGTTGCCCACCCCTGGATTAGAACAAAATGGGACTAGCAACACCGCCGTCTCATTCAAAATGACATTCACTGCAGCATGTTTTACTACACTTCTGACCTTGTTTAGGAAAGCAAATTGTGTTTGACTTTGTGACAGATACTATTGACTGACTGCTAAACTTATCTCTTTAGTAGAAATACTGTACACTTTAAACCATGCCGAAAGCTGGTGTTTTAGCACAGTGGTTTTCAAACCTCTCCTCCAGCCGTTCTATGCATTTGAACTATTCCACAGATTAGTCTGATTTGAACTAGTCATCAAGCCCTTGACTATGTGAACCAGGTGAGCTCGTGCAGGGCTACAACACATTTGTGAAAAGTCTGGGGGTCCCCGCTTTAGCAGCATCCAATCACTCCCAAGCATTGTTTATGGCTGTGATTGTACACAATGCCCATGAATAAAAATGTATTGGTCAGATACACGTGTATTAGCAGATGTTTTTGCCGGTGTTGTGAAATGCTTGTGCTTCTAGTTCCGACATTGCACCTAACGAGTAATATCTAACAATTTCACAACAAATACCTAATACACACATCTAAGTAGAGGAATGGAATGAAGAATATACAAATATATGGATGAGCAATGTTAGAGCGGCGTAGGCTAAGATGCAATAGGTAGTATAGAATACAGTATATACATTTGAGATGAGTAATTCAAGATATGTAAACATTATAAAAGTGAAATTGTTAAAGTGGCCAATGATTTCAAGTCTGTATGTAGACAGCAGTCTCTATCATTGTCAGTAACAGTCTGATGTCCTTGAGATAGAAGCTGTTTTTCAGTCTCTCGGTCCCAGCAAATTGAAGTGGGTCTAGGGTGACAGGTAAGGTGGAGGTGATATGATCCTTGACTAGTCTCTCAAAGCACTTCATGATGACAGAAGTGAGTGCTACGGGGCGATAGTCATTTAGTTCAGTTACCTTTGTTCCTGTACCCAAGAATGCAATGGTGGCCATCTTGAAGCAAGTGGGGACAGCAGACTGGGAAAACAAGAGCGCCTCAGTAATACAAAGACAAAACCCTGCAGATGGAAATGCCCATTTCCATATGTATGGCTTGAGAATGCATTGTTCTGACAAGCCCTTGGGCCTGATGCTGATGATATCTCATACCTGGATTACACACACACACACACACACCGCCTGTCTTTCACCTCACTGCTTCACCTACCTCTCTGCTTGCTCTACTGGTATGCCACAGGAGGTGGTCTATCTTTATTTAGAGAACCTAGAACACATTGTAGACAAATCCATTCAATGTTCATGTGTAATTAGTCCAATTACAACGAGTACACATCTAAACAAACCCACTTAATGTTCATTCGTATTCATTCCATTTAATTTCCCTCACACTTCAGATGACAAGATGTGAAATATGCATGTTATTTTTCTCTGGTTGAGTTTATTGCTCTGGGTGTCAGGCCAGGCTGTTTCGCAGTAAGATATGACTTTCATTATGTACACTAACTAGGCCTACTACATAATGGAGGTTAAGGGTTGAGAGTTGAATGTTGTCTTGTACACTAACTAGGCCTACTACATAATGGAGGTTGAGAGTTGAATGTTGTCTTGTACACTAACTAGGCCTACTACATAATGGAGGTTAAGGACTGAGAGTTGAATGTTGTCTTGTACACTAACTAGGCCTACTACATAATGGAGGTTAAGGACTGAGAGTTTAATGTTGTCTTGTACACTAACTAGGCCTACTACATAATGGAGGTTAAGGGCTGAGAGTTGAATGTTGTCTTGCGTTGCTTACAGGTGTTCTTGGTGCGGAAGGTGACGCCTCCCGACGACAACGAGCTGTATGCTATGAAGGTCCTGAGAAAAGCCACCCTCAAAGGTACACACACACAAAGTGGAGTAGAGACATATACTGTCATGGGAAACGATACTGTAGCTACACATTCATGGGGTGGTAAACATGTTGGGATGTCTTGGGGAGGTAAACATGTTGTGAAGTCTTGGGGTGGTAAACATGTTGGGAAGTCTTGGGGTGGTAAACATGTTGGGAAGTCTTGGGGTGGTGAACATGTTGGGAAGTCTTGGGGTGGTGAACATGTTGGGAAGTCTTGGGGTGGTGAACATGTTGGGAAGTCTTGGGGTGGTGAACATGTTGGGAAGTCTTGGGGTGGTGAACATGTTGGGAAGTCTTGGGGTGGTGAACATGTTGGGAAGTCTTGGGGTGGTGAACATGTTGGGAAGTCTTGGGGTGGTAAACATGTTGGGAAGTCTTGGGGTGGTAAACATGTTGGGAAGTCTTGGGGTGGTAAACATGTTGGGAAGTCTTGGGGTGGTAAACATGTTGGGAAGTCTTGGGGTGGTAAACATGTTGGGAAGTCTTGGGGTGGTAAACATGTTGTGAAGTCTTGGTGGTGAACAAAAACAGCCCACTTGTGGATCAAACATAAGTGTCTCTGAATCCATCCAACGGAGCCCACAGTTTCATAACCACATCTTCATAGTAAAGGCTTGGTCTCACCTCATTTCATTTGTTGACATGTCTTTGGGTTCGCTCCATACTCCACGTGCCATTTTGCTTTACAATTTTGCCCCCAGTGTTTTGATCTTGTCTCAAGGCTCTGATAGTGAGAAGACATGAGCCTAGTGTTTTGATCTTGTCTCAAGGCTCTGATAGTGAGAAGACATGAGCCTAGTGTTTTGATCTTGTCTCAAGGCTCTGATAGTTCCAGTTAGTGTGTATCTCGTCTTCCTGTATGTGTAGTTGTAGAAGACCACACCGCTAGCTAGTCGCTCCCCACCCTGTCAACAGGTGCTGTGGTCTACTGCTGTGGTCTACACTAGATGTAAACACCTTGACAGTTTAATTATCAATGGGAACAGATTGTCTCACAGATTACAACTCACTGCCATTGTGTGCTGAAAATCTGTCTAATCGTTGGTTCACATTTAATTTTTTAGATTTTTTTTTAATGATTTTTATTATCAAACTATTTCAAGGATTGATTTTGGCGTTTTTGCTTTTGACTGAATTCTCAAACACTGTATCGATTGAGTGAGATGTAAATATTTTCGCTGACACTGACAGTTTGGCATTTTGTTTAAGTTATGTCTTAGCCATGGACTCCCTTTTCCAAACCCATCTGTTACCAAGCTTAATGCGGTAGCGTTGCTTTGCGCTAACCTTCTGACAGCTCTGAAATGGTGCGATCCTTTCCCCACCCCACAGTGAGAGACCGGGTGAGGACCAAGATGGAGAGAGACATTCTGGCAGACGTCAACCACCCCTTCGTGGTCAAACTCCACTACGGTGAGTTCACAACCACACCTTTGTTCAGATAACATGGTAAAGGACCTCTGGGCTGGTGGTGACATCGCCGTGTCACTTTGTAGCGGTAACCTTCCCTGTGGTCATCGTAGGCTCTCTGCCCTCCTTGTTTAAACGATGAATGGGAACAGCTTTGGGTGCTCTAGCTTTGCCAGACATTTTTATGCAAATTATTTAGCACTGGATATACACTTGTGCTAGCCCATTAAGTGTGTGTGTGTGTGTTTAGCATTTCAGACAGAGGGAAAGCTCTACCTGATCCTGGACTTTCTGAGAGGAGGAGATCTCTTCACAAGACTGTCTAAAGAGGTGTGTTAATGTTTTCTGAGAGGAGGAGAGCGCTTCACAAGACTGTCTAACGAGGTGGATCTCAAGGACCTATGTTCCAGGAAAATGTATCTTTGTAACATCTTCTGTGTCATGGTTATTATGACCTCTATGCATTATATTTCGTGTGTGTGGTATCCAGGTGATGTTCACAGAGGATGATGTGAAGTTCTACCTAGCAGAGTTGGCTCTGGGCCTGGACCACCTTCATAGCCTGGGCATCATCTACAGAGACCTCAAACCTGAGAAGTAGGTGGAGCCTCAGTGGAGGGCAGCTAGCCGAGCGTAGCATTGCCTTCCTACAATAATATATGCCATTTACCAGACAATTTTATCCAAAGAAACTTAGTCATGTGCGTATATATTTTAGCCCCAGTGAGAATTGAATCCACGATCCTGGTCTTGAAATCGCCATGCTCTACCAACTGAGCTAGAGGACCTCGTGCTATACTAATGCTATGCTAGTGCTATGCTCGTGCTATGCTAGTGTAGCCCCAACCCACAAATGCTTTTTCTTCTATAATGACAGGAACCTTGAGATGCAATGTTCTCTGTTAGCTATCTCTTCTATGTGTATGTACATTATTATTATTATACATTACATTATTCCCTTAATCCACATTTTTAGAAACGGGCAAATTTCACTGCAGTGTAGTTGATTGTGCTCTCAGTTTTGATGGAGGTCGTTGATGTTATCAACAATCATTATGTCTTGAGAACTGGAATCTTAACATGACATATGGATACTAGAGAATGAGAAAGCCTTGCCTGAGTGCACAGACAGATGACATGCATGTTATTACGTGTGTGGCATATACTTTTCTGATACTGTGAATTAACTGAGGGGGGCAACTTGATTTGGGCTGCGCTTTTTTATTACATTTTTATTTTTGTGAAGGAAAGAGAGGACGAGGGCTACTATATAAAATACCTCATAGTGCCAAGTCATTTACAATCCGGTTGTGACACAACATGGAGACCAGTCTGTGGTTGTGACACAACATGGAGACCAGTCTGTGGTTGTGACTCCTCATGGAGACCAGTCTGGGGTTGTGACTCCTCATGGAGACCAGTCTGGGGTTGTGACTCCTCATGGAGACCAGTCTGGGGTTGTGACTCCTCATGGAGACCAGTCTGGGGTTGTGACTCCTCATGGAGACCAGTCTGGGGTTGTGACTCCTCATGGAGACCAGTCTGGGGTTGTGACTCCTCATGGAGACCAGTCTGGGGTTGTGACTCCACATGGAGACCAGTCTGGGGTTGTGACTCCACATGGAGACCAGTCTGGGGTTGTGACTCCACATGGAGACCAGTCTGGGGTTGTAACACATGTTGGTGTTCCTCTTTATCATAACATGGTAGTCCTACACACCTGACACTAACACTCTATTACTGATGTAACGCCTGGCAACTCTCTATTCTGTTGTAGCATTCTACTGGATGAAGAGGGCCATATCAAACTCACAGGTAGGACACACACACACAATTTATTATTTAACCTGTACTCCACTTCATCTACACTGATTGAAGTTGATTTAACAAGTGACATCAATAAGGAATCAATCAATTACATGTATTTTATAAAGCCTTTTTTACATTAGCTGATGTCACAAAGTGCGTGTACAGAAGTCTCTATACAGTGGCAAGAAAAGTGTGTGAACCCTTTGGAAATACCTGGATTTCTGCATAAATTGGTCATAAAATTGTATCTGATCTTCATCTAGGTCACAACAACAGACAGTCTGCTTAAACTAATAACACACAAACAATTATACGTTTTCATGTCTTTATTTAACACACCATGTAAACCTTCACAGTGCAGGGTGGAAAAAGGTATGTGAACCCTTAGATTTAATAACTGGTTGACCCTTCTTTGGCAGCAATAACCTCAACCATATGTTTTCTGTAGTTGCGGATCAGACCTGCACAACGGTCAGGAGGAATTTTGGACCATTCCTCTTTACAAAACTGTTTCAGTTCAGCAATATTCTTGGGATGTCTGGTGTGAACTGCTCTCTTGAGGTCATGCCACAGCATTTCAATCGGTTGAGGTCAGGACTCTGACTGGGCCACTCCAGAAGGTGTATTTTCTTCTGTTGAAGCCATTCTGTTAATTTACTTCTGTGTTTTGGATCGTTGTCCTGTTGCCTCACCCAACTTCCGTTGAGCTTCAATTGGCTTACAGCCTAACATTCTTCTGCAAAATGTCTTGATAAATTTGGGAATACATTTTTCCGTGGACGATAGCAAGCTGTCTAGGTCCTGAGGCAGCAAACCAGCCCCAAACCATGATGCTCCCTCCACCATACTTTACAGTTGGGATGAGGTTTTGATGTTGGTGTGCTGTGCCTTTTCGTCTCCACACATAGTGTTGTGTGTTCCTTCCAAACAACTCAACTGTAGTTTAATCTGTCCACAGAATATTTTGCCAGTAGCGCTGTGGAACATCCAGGTACACTTTTGCTATGTTTTTTTTTGGACAGCAGTGGACAGCAGAAGGATAGCAGAAGCAGCTTCTTCCGTGGTGCCCTCCCATGAACACCATTCTTGTTTCGTGTTTTACGTATCGTAGACTCGTCGACAGAGATGTTGGCATGTTCCAGAGATTTCTGCATGTCTTTAGCTGACACTCTAGGATTCTTCTTAACCTCAGTGAGCATTCTGCACTATGCTCTTGCAGTCATCTTTGCAGGACGGCCACTCCTAGGGAGAGTAGCAACAGTGCTGAACTCGATTTATAGACAATTTGTCTTACCGTGGACTGATGGACATCAAGGCTTTTAGAGATACTTTTGTAACCCTTTCCAGCTTTATGCAAGTCAACTATTCTTCATCTTAGATCTTCTGAGATCTCTTTTGGTCGAGGCATAGTTCACATCAGGCAATGCTTCTTGTGAATAGCAAATTCATATTTTGTGATATTTTTTTAATTTTTTTTTAATAGGGCAAGGCAGCTCTAACCAACATCTCCAATCTTGTCTTATTGATTGGACTCCAGGTTAGCTGACTACTGACTCTAATTAGGTTTTGGAGAAGTCATTAGCTCACACATCCAACCTACACTGTGAATGTTTAAATTATGTATTCAATATAGACAAGAAAAATACAATAATTTGTGTTATTAGTTTAAGCACACTATGTTTGCCTATTGTTGTGACTTAGATGAAGATCAGATCAAATTTGATGACCAATTTATGCAGAAATCCAGGTAATTCCAAAGGGTTCACCTACTTTTCCTTGCATATTTGACACTACCCCCCCACACACATGTCCCTCTGCCTGTTCTCTCGTTCCACTTGGCCTCCCCATTAGTCAGTGAGTCAGCGCCACTCTTATCTGTTCCTGTGTAGATAACTGCTCTATGCATGGACCTGCAGAGCAGTGGTTCCCAACCAGGGGTACTTGGCCTATCCACAGGGGGTACTAGGACCCTGGGGGTACTTGGCCTATCCACAGGGGGTACTAGGACCCTGGGGGTACTTGGCCTATCCACAGGGGGTACTAGGACCCTGGGGGTACTTGGCCTATCCACAGGGGGTACTAGGACCCTGGGGGTACTTGGCCTATCCACAGGGGGTACCTGGACCCTGGGGGTACTTGGCCTATCCACAGGGGGTACCTGGACCCTGGGGGTACTTGGCCTATCCACAGGGGGTACTAGGACCCTGGGGGTACTTGGCCTATCCACAGGGGGTACTAGGACCCTGGGGGTACTTGGCCTATCCACAGGGAGTTATTGAGAAGACTCATGAGACCATAGGCCTACTGGTAAAATGCACATGAGAGGGTACTTCAGGGGTACTCTGGCCAAAACAAAATTCAGTTTCTGGTACAGTAACCGGAAAAGCAACTACTGATGTAGAGCATGACCCCGCGCACACACACACACAAGCTCCACAGGTGACCTTAAAAATATCCCAGTGTGGTGTATTCCCTTCATATGGAGCATTTGAATGATAAGGCCTTAGAATACCTGAAGAGTCATCATGGCATCAGGAAGTGTTACGGATAGTTTTCCCTGATCATGTGACCTGGCTAGGAGAAAACTAGGGCTGTGTCTGAAATGGCATCCCCTTCCCTATATAGTGCACTCCTTTTGACCAGGGCCCTCTATAATTACCCACCATAGAGAGAGGGTACCATTGCAGACGCAGCCTGGGCCCTAATTGTAGTCTATAGACTAGTTATTATAGTCAAACTCCTGGCCGTTTCCATAAAGCATAGTGTTAATGTCCTTTCTTCCTCTGTCTGTCGTGTGTATTTTACTGACTTGCGGTGTTTTCTCCCTAGACTTTGGCTTGTGTAAAGAGGCTGTTGACCAAGAGAAGAAGGCCTACTCATTCTGTGGTACGGTGGAGTACATGGCGCCAGAGGTGGTGAACAGGCAGGGCCACATACAGAGCGCCGATTGGTGGTCGTTTGGGGTACTGATGGTGAGTCGTTTCATCTGTTGTTTGAGTCATATTCATTAGTGCACAACTTGGTAAAACACTGCAACTGAAAACGAAAATAAACGTTAGTTATTGGACACATTTAGGTAGTTTCTCACTTTTTCAGTCTTTTTTCTTCCATTTGGTGCCTAATGAACACAACCCTCACTATACAAACAATCAAACAGACGTGAGTATGATGTGTGTTTGCGTCAGAGCTCTAGAATTTAATGTGAAAGGTGTTTTTTTAAAAGGTGTTGGTTGTATTTGTTTGACAGTTTGAGATGCTGACCGGATCGCTGCCGTTCCAAGGGAAGGACCGCAAAGAGACCATGAACCTCATCCTCAAGTAAGTAGATGCTGTCACAATATAGGTCACTCCTTTTGACAAGCTATATAAACTCAGCAAAAAAAAAGAAACGTCCCTTTTTTAGGACCCTGTTTTTCAAAGATAATTTGTAAAAATCCAAATAACTTCACAGATCTTCATTGTAAAGGGTTTAACTACTTATGGAGTGGTGGGGTGCTAGCCAAATTCAAAATCCAAAAGTTGAATTATTAAACTTTCATCAATATACAAGTGTTGCGAAGTCATCAAAAAGCTCTGCTTCTTGGCAATATCACAGCATTGTCAGATTTCAAAAAGGCTTCACGGCGAATGCACAACATTTGATTGTTTGAGGGTAGCACCTCCAATATTTTCCCATTAGCATAAATTCATAAATCATCGCGGTTCACACAACACATTTCACAGCGAAAACAAATCCCTTACCTTTTGAAGAACTTCTGCTGAGGGCTTCCCAAGTGTCCAACGAAGACATCCAATGGTTCTTTTGTTAGAAAAAGTTGTTTAATATATCCATAAATCTCTGTTTGGTTGGCGCATTATGTTCATAAAATACAGCGTCCACTCGCCCATTGAATCGTGAAGAGAACTCGTTCAACCTATACCTATACACTTGTCCAAGAACAATCAAACATCATTGATAATGTATTCTTAGGAACACTTTTATGTATATTTACTATAATATTTCAACCGGATTATAAACTGGACGATAGGAAAGGAAAAAACCACAGCGCGCGCGAGCCCGTGAACGCGCATCGTCTTCTGTTGACATCCGATCACCAGTTCGAAATTCTTCTTCTATTACCATCCAGAGCAACTAAACATCATCAAACACTGTCTAGAGACTGTTGACATCCAGTGGAAGCAATAGGTACTGCAATCTTACTCCCATATATGTCTGTTTTCAATAGGGAGGGGTTCAAAATGAGGCAATGTATCAAACACTTTTTCCAGGACAGAAATTCCTCGGGTTTTTCGCCTGTTATATCAGTTCTGTTATACTCACAGACAATATTTTAACACTCTTAGAAACTTCAGTGTTTCCTATCCAATCGTACTAATTATGTGCATATCCTATTTTCTGGGCCTAAGTGGGAGGCATTTTACTTTGGGCACGCCAGACTCTCCAAAACCGTCACCTCGGGAGCCGCTCCCTAAGAAGTTACACTGTAAAGGGTTTCCCATGCTTTTTCGATGAACCATAAACAATTGATGAACATGCACCTGTGGGACAGGTACAGCATGGCAACAACAGCTGCCCGAGTTACACCAGGAACGAACAATCCCTCCATCAGTGCTCAGACTGTCCGCAATAGGCTGAGAGAGGCTGGACTGAGGGCTTGTAGGCCTGTTGTAAGGCAGGTCCTCACCAGACATCACCACCAACGTCGCCAATGGGCACAAATCCACCGTCGCTGGACCAGACAGGACTGGCAAAAAGTGCTCTTCACTGACGAGTCACGGTTTTGTCTCACCAGGGTTGATGGTCGGATTTGCATTTATAGTTGAAGGAATGAGTGTTACACCGAGGCCTGTACTCTGAAGTGGGAACGAGGTTGAGGGTCCGTCATGGTCTGGGGCGGTGTGTCACAGCATCGTCAGACTGAGCTTGTTGTCATTGCAGGCAATCTCAACACTGTGCGTTACAGGGAAGACATCCTCCTCCCTCATGTGGTACCCTTCCTGCAGGCTCATCCTGACATGACCTCCAGCATGACGATGCCACCAGCCGTACTGCTCGTTCTGTGCGTGATTTCCTGCAAGACAGGAATGTCAGTGTTCTGCCATGGCCAGCGAAGAGCCCGGATCTCAATCCCATTGAGCTCGTCTGGGACCTGTTGGATCGGAGGGTGAGGGCTAGGGCCATTCCCCCCAGAAATGTCCAGGAACTTGCAGGTGCCTTGGTGGAAGAGTGGGGTAACATCTCACAGCAAGAACTGGCAAATCTGGTGCCAGTACTTAATGCAGCTGGTGGCCACAGCAGATACTGACTGTTACTTTTGATTTTGACCCCCTCCTTTGTTCAGGGACACATTATTCAATTTCTGTTAGTCACATGTCTGTGGAACTTGTTCAGTTTGTCTCAGTTGTTGAATCTTATGTTCATACAAATATTTACACATTTTAAGTTTGCTGAAAATAAACGCAGTTGACAGATAGAGGACGTTTCTTTTTTTGCTGGGCCCACAATCACTGGCTAGAGTGATGGTGCGTTCAAGGAAACCGTGGTGAACGTTCAGCAGCGTTCAGTCTGGATTAACCAGGCTGCTATTTTATTAGACTTTTGGATATAACAACATCTCCCCCTGCAGGGCCAGATTGGGAATGCCCCAATTCCTGAGTACAGAGGCCCAGAGTCTCCTCCGAGCTCTGTTCAAGAGGAACCCCATCAACAGAATGGGTGAGTTCTTACCCACTAGCCAATGACAAGGTAATTACAGCGGTTACTCCACTAGGAGAGTAATTACTGTGGTATAATAAGACCGATTTGATATTAAAGGGGCAATCTGCAGGTGCTGAATCCAGTTTTTGACTTATAAATTAAGGATATGTATTGAATTAAATGTATTTTGGGTAATAGACATATACAACAAAATGTACAATGTGGACCCAGAGGATATCACTTGAAAGTATTAATTAAAATGCTTGTTTTCCAAAGTGTTCCTCGATGGTAAAAACAATAACACATATGATTAAAAGACAAGACAAAATTACAAACAACCATATATACATTAATTTATATTGACAACATAAAAAGTGTCACTATTCACTGCACTTCTCCCTAACCTTAAAAATCAACCATATTCATTTCACATCAAAACAATCTATTAACTGCACATCATACGATCCTTCAAATAAATACACCTGACCAGCAGTAGGGGGCACAAGGGGCAGTGGAGTGGTTTCTCTTAGACAGACTTGTCCAAATGAAAACCTTTGCCTGCTTTTTAAAGCTATTTTAACTTTTTCTTTGCTTGATGTCGAAGTGAAGGCTATTCCATAGACAAGTGCCTGTATAGAAAAACGTGCTCCTCGCAGTACTGTTTACTCTTGGGATTTTACAAGACATAAACACTAGCTCTGGTGTTGTAACTGTGGTGGTTATAGACAGTATCAATGTGGTTTTTCATATAACCTGGGGCACGAATAAGTTTAAGTTGGTCCATGTAGCTGTTGATTCTTGAAGAATATAACTTATAAATGCCTCATGAGCCTAGTTCAACTGTCTTACCCAATCAGAACTGAAAATATAAGCTTGTTGTACAAGCCAAATATGAACAACAATGGTTAAAACTACATTAAAACTATAATGTTGATATCGTGAATGGTCACTCCATGCATCCATAGATCTGTTTATGAATTTGCCAGGGTGGCGGGAAGAACGCATTGCTTCAACTGCTGATTGCCGCTCTAAGCTAAGAGCTTGTGATGTTGTATGCAGTCATCCATACTAATAGTGTGATTGTGTGGACAGGGTCAGGGGCGGATGGTGCAGAGGAGATCAAACGCCACACTTTTTTCTCCACCATCGACTGGAACGTGAGTGGGGCCTCACCTCTAGCACCCATCGCACACTCAGTATAGTCCTATCATTATCAATCTCATTATCCAATTAGCATTTTTAAATGAATATTGCCATATGCTTCGGCAATTCTCAAGTCTCCATTATTTGAACCCTTTCAGAAACTATTTTAACCCTTTCAGAAACTGTTCCGGCGAGAGATCCCACCCCCGTTCAAGCCGGCGGTGGCCCGACCAGACGACACCTTCTACTTCGACTCAGAGTTCACCTCCCGCACACCCAAAGGTGACGAGTAACTTGTCCTAGCATGACAAGACAGACCAGGGCTGACTGAATCTAACCTGACGTAGCAGGCGTAAAAAGACTCCTGATGGAAGTCCCCACTTCCATTTATTTAACGGGAAACGGAAGTTACGTGGAAAATACTGTATCCATGAACACCAGAAACATCCGCTTTTTACCAACACCGCTAAGGGTGGACTGAATCCAACAGTTGGTACTTGTAAGCTGCTTACATCACCTTGGAGCACAGAGAGTCTAGTTTTAGTGTTATTGTTTTCCCTTTTTAAGGGAGAGTGTGTTTAAGGGAATGAAACATATTATAATGCCGTTTTTAAGTTTGTCAGCTGGTAACAGTCAAACTAGTACATTTGTGACAAAAAACAAATACTCTTTGGCTCTCCTGTCTGTTTCAGAGTCTGTTTTCAAGTGTGTATGATGTTGTGTTCTTGCTCTGGTTCCCACAGACTCTCCAGGTGTTCCACCCAGTGCCGGAGCCCACCAGCTCTTCCGTGGCTTCAGCTTCGTCGCCCCGGCCATGCTGGATGAGGAGGGGGCCAAGGAGCCGGCCAAGCCCACACCTCACCCAGTGGTCCAGGTCAGCAGTCCATCACGGATGGGAAATGCCTACTATTAATATATCATTATAATATATGCCATTTAGCAGGCGCGTTCTCATTTCTTACATTCATTTCTATAAAAAACGATATCATATAGACAGTAAGAAGACAGAGGGCTATCTGACAGCCAGATGGTTCCTTCCCCAAGATGTTGTCTTTCATTGGTGTTTTGAAGGAGAACATGCTCTTTCACTCTCCAAACACTAGATGGCCATATTTCTCAATCCTGAAGCACTGTGTCAATCAGTATATTGTAATGACAGTTAAAGCCATACTTACTTAGGGCAGATAAGGCTGTGGTTTAGTGCTTGGTGGTTTTACACTGCACATGTTGAGGAGTAAACCTCTAATCCAGTTGAATGGCTTTGGTCTAATACCGTCAGTAAGGATGGATGATGTGCTTGATTTGCCTCAATGTTTTCTGTGCTTTACCACAACTGTGATGGGTGGGGAGTGTGGTTGTGTCTGGGTGAGCATGGAATGGGGTGTGTATGTAGATGGATGAATAAATCATAATATTAAAATACATTGATTTGTTGTTTGTAGAGCACTGTTGTAGACTGCAGTTCAAGCACTATACCATAGATATGTGTGTGTGTGTGGTCCATACAGCAACTCCATGGAAAGAACGTGCTGTTCAGCGATGGATACATGTTGAAGGAGGACATTGGCATGGGCTCTTTCTCTGTCTGCAAGCGCTGCATCCACAAAGCCACCAACACAGAGTACGCCGCCAAGGTCAGAACACACACTGTGACCTCTCTCTCTGGGGTGTCACTCTCCCAAGTCTTTATTCATCCGCCTTGTGGGCTGCTGAATCCGTTCCAATACAGTAGTTGGACATGACTATTCATTATTTTGATGAAGGTCTTTTGGAGAGTGCCGTTCTAGTCATTTCTCATCTCGTCTCTCACACCGTCTCCTAATGGAGGATTTGTAATATTATTGTTGTATTGTCAGGTGATTGACAAGACCATGACAGACCCCTCAGAAGAGATTGAGATCCTGCTGAGATACGGCCAGCACCCCAACATCATCACCCTGAAGGACGTGAGTGTGTACACACACACACACACACACACACACACACACCCGGAGCCATCCATCATGTGTTCTCTCCATCTGTCAGGTGTATGACAATGGGAAGCAGGTGTATCTGGTGACCGAACTGATGCGAGGCGGGGAGCTGCTGGACCGGATCCTCAAACAGAAGATCTTCTCAGAGCGAGAAGCCAGCGCCGTACTCCACACCATCACCAAGACTGTAGAATACCTTCACGCACAGGGGGTGAGACACTCGTCTACACACACACACACACACACACACACACACACACACACACACTGCAACATACTGGTCACTATGGACTTAAGCAAGAGTTTCATATTTCTCCTTATTCTTAGTATGTTATATATTTTTTCCTTTTTCTCTGTGTTCTAAAATTCATTCTTTAAAATCTACACTACCCATCAAAAGTTTGGACACCTACTCATTCAAGGGTTTTTCTTAATTTTTACTATTTTTTACATTGTACAATAATAGTGAAAAACGGATGATAGTTCCACTAAGCGCAAACCAGATGGGATGGTGAACCGCTGTAGAATGTTGTGGTAGCCATGCTGGTTATGTGGGCCTTGAATTCTAAATAAATCATTGACCGTGTCAACAGCAAAGCACCATCACACCACCTCCATGCTTCACGGTGGGAATGCAGAGATCATCCGTTCACCTACTCTGCGTCACAAAGACACGGAGGTTGGAACCAGAAATCTCAAATTTGGACTCATCAGACCAAAGGACAGATTTCCACCGGTCTAATGTCCATTGTTCGTCTTTCTTGGCCCAAGCAAGTCTTCTTCTTATTGGTGTCCTTTAGTAGTGGTTTCTTAGCAGCAATTTGACCATGAAGGCCTGATTCATGCAGTCTCCTCTGAACAGTTGATGTTGAGATGTGTCTGTTTCTTGAACTCTGTGAAGCATTTATTTGGGCTGCAATTTCTGAGGCTGGTAACTGTAATGAACTTATCCTCTGCAGCAGAGGTAACTCTGGATCTTTCTTTCCTGTGGAGGTCCTCATGAGAGCCAGTTTCATGATGGCGCTTGATGGTTTTTGCGACTGCACTTGAAGAAACTTTCAAAGTTCTTGACATTTTCCGGATTGACTGACCTTCATGTTTTAAAGTAATGATGGACTGTCGTTTCTTTTTGCTTATTTAAGCTGTTCTTGCCATAATATGGACTTGGTCTTTTACCAAAAATTCTACTGTATGCCAACCGTACCTTGTCACAATACAACTGATTGGCTCAAAAACATTAAGATGGAAAGAAATTCCACAAATGAACTTAAACCAGGCACACCTGTTAATTGAAATGCATTCCAGGTGACTACCTCATGAAGTTGGTTGAGAGAATGCCAAGCGTGTGCAAAGCTGTCAAGGCAAAGGGTGGCTACTTTGAAGACTCAATTTTTTGGGGTTACTACAAGATTCCATGTGTCATTTCATAGTTTTGATGTCTGCTATTATTCTACAATGTAGAATAAATAAAGAAAAACCCTTGAATGAGTAGGTGTCCAAACTTTTGACTGGTACTGTATATACACTGCTCAAAAAAATAAAGGGAACACTTAAACAACACAATGTAACTCCAAGTCAATCACACTTCTGTGAAATCAAACTGTCCACTTAGGAAACAACAATGATTGACAATAAATGTCATATGCTGTTGTGCAAATGGAATAGACAACAGGTGGAAATTATAGGCAATTAGCAAGACACCCCCAATAAAGGAGTGGTTCTGAAGGTGGTGACCACAGACCACTTCTCAGTTCCTATGCTTCCTGGCTGATGTTTTGGTCACTTTTGAATGCTGGCGGTGCTTTCACTCTAGTGGTAGCATGAGACGGAGTCTACAACCCACACAAGTGGCTCAGGTAGTGCAGCTCATCCAGGATGGCACATCAATGCGAGCTGTGGCAAGAAGGTTTGCTGTGTCTGTCAGCGTAGTGTCCAGAGCATGGAGGCGCTACCAGGAGACAGGCCAGTACATCAGGAGACGTGGAGGAGCAGGACCACTACCTCCGCCTTTGTGCAAGGAGGAGCACTGCCAGAGCCCTGCAAAATGACCTCCAGCAGGCCACAAATGTGCATGTGTCTGCTCAAACGGTCAGAAACAGACTCCATGAGGGTGGTATGAGGGCCCAACGTCCACAGGTGGGGGTTGTGCTTACAGCCCAACACCGTGCAGGACGTTTGGCATTTGCCAGAGAACACCAAGATTGGCAAATTCGCCACTGGCGCCCTGTGCTCTTCACAGATGAAAGCAGGTTCACACTGAGCACGTGACAGACGTGACAGAGTCTGGAGACGCCCGTGGAGAACGTTCTGCTGCCTGCAACATCCTCCAGCATGACCGGTTTGGCGGTGGGTCAGTCATGGTGTGGGGTGGCATTTCTTTGGGGGCCGCACAGCCCTCCATGTGCTCGCCAGAGGTAGCCTGACTGCCATTAGGTACCGAGATGAGATCCTCAGACCCCTTGTGAGACCATATGCTGATGCGGTTGGCCCTGGGTTCCTCCTAATGCAAGACAATGCTAGACCTCATGTGGCTGGAGTGTGTCAGCAGTTCCTGCAAGAGGAAGGCATTGATGCTAAGGACTGGCCCGCCCGTTCCCCAGACCTGAATCCAATTGAGCACATCTGGGACATCATGTCTCGCTCCATCCACCAACGCCACGTTGCACCACAGACTGTCCAGGAGTTGGCGGGTGCTTTAGTCCAGGTCTGGGAGGAGATCCCTCAGGAGACCATCCGCCACCTCATCAGGAGCATGCCCAGGCGTTGTAGGGAGGTCATTCAGGCACGTGGAGGCCACACACACACTACTGAGCCTCATTTTGACTTGTTTTAAGGACATTACATCAAAGTTGGATCAGGCTGTAGTGTGGTTTTCCACTTTAATTTTGAGTGTGACTCCAAATCCAGACCTCCATGGGTTGATAAATTTGATTTCCATTGATAATTTTTGTGTGATTTTGTTGTCAGCACATTCAACTATGTAAAGAAAAAAGTATTTAATAAGATTATTTCATTCATTCAGATCTATGATGTGTTATTTTAGTGTTCCCTTTATTTTTTTTGAGCAGTGTATTATTTTAAATATACGACCAACAGATTATCTCCAACAAGTGAATAGTTAAAGTAGATTATTTTTACATTTTACCCTTACTAATTAATACATTTTCTCATCCTACCCTCCTCCTCTCTTCCTCCCCTACCCCCTCCTCTCTTCCTCCCCTGCCCCCTCCTCTCCTCTTCGCCAGGTTGTCCACAGGGACCTAAAGCCCAGTAACATCCTTTATGTAGATGAGTCGGGGAACCCTGAGTCTATCCGGATCTGTGACTTTGGTTTCGCCAAGCAGCTGAGAGCTGACAACGGCCTGCTCATGACTCCATGCTACACCGCTAACTTTGTAGCCCCGGAGGTAAGGCCCGTGAGAGAGTGTGATGATGATGATGATGATTAATACATGCATAGTGCATCGATGCCCCCTATTTTCGGGTTTTTAATGGAAAATAAACCATATATATATATAGTGATGCACCGATATTAAATTTTGGTCCGATACCGATATCCAATATTTTCCTTGCCACCCCAAAAAACGATATTGAACATTTTAGCGGCCTTTTAAGCATTCTAGTCCAGTTAATTAGTTAACACACACATGGACACAGGGGTCTAAGGCACTGCATCGCACTGCAAGAGGTGTCACTAAAGTCCCTTGTTCGAATCCAGGCTGTATCACATCTGGTCATAATTGGGAATCCCATAGGGCAGCGCACAATTGGCCCAGCGTCGTCCGTGTTTGGCCGCGGTAGGCCGTCATTGTAAATAAGAATTTGTTCTTAATTGACTTGCCTAGTTACATAAAGGTTACACACACACTGACCCCAAAGTTATTTTGTTGGCATTTACGTATGTCCCCGTTACCAGTGAAACATAATCAAAACCTATTTCTTTCACTTACTTGCTGTGCTGTTTCGTCATTTCATTCTCAACCAGGATTGCATCATACATGTCAAGCAGTGAAGTTTCAGCTCTGTCTGTCAGTACCCCCTCGGTGCGCACTGTCACTGTGTTCGTTTTCATCTTGTCCAGCTGTGTATGTAACATTTCACGTAAACCCTGTTTCTTGTCTGCATCAAACTAGCGGTCCTTGTACATAGCATCGAGCATGGTGGCGACACAGTAAAGAGAGAATGCCACCGAATCACTTGTTCACAGCCTCTGTGGGCAGTTTTGTTGCCGGGGGAAACTGTTGTCAAGGGTAACTGTTTCATTCGCCAATGTCTGCCAGTAAAAACATCCACCTCGTCGGGAAAAGGGGCCATCTTCACTCCATAGAAACTAGTCAGCACTAACGTCGCACACTAGCTGCTAGCTAACTGTTTAGCTTAGCATTGACGAAGTCAGAATGGGCATGCGCACTTTATTGTGATGTGACCGAATCGGTGGCGTTAGAATACGAATACCACACTGAACAAAAATATAAACGCAACATGTAAAGTGTTTGTCCCATGTTTCATGAGCTGAAACAAAAGATCCCAGAAATGTTCCATACGCACATGAAGCTCATCTCAAATGTTGTGCACATT
Source organism: Brachymystax lenok tsinlingensis (assembly GCA_030435695.1). Classification (NCBI taxonomy): domain Eukaryota; kingdom Metazoa; phylum Chordata; class Actinopteri; order Salmoniformes; family Salmonidae; genus Brachymystax; species Brachymystax lenok. The sequence continues at coordinate 32,609,489 of CM059808.1, read as the reverse complement.
TGTTTACATCCCTGCCAGTTGTGTTGAGCAGGCGTTTCCATGCCATGACAGAGGCTATCACGTCTGCTGCAGGCGCAGTTGATGAGCTTATTTCTCCAGTCAGTTGTTCGAATGGAGCTAGCTAGTGTGTTCATGTTTCAAACATGTTCTCAAATGCCATTGAAATGGCAGCAGCGGTATGACAACCAGCATATTCATGAGCAATACGACTTCCCTCAGTACGAAATCCTCGACAACCCACTGTGCTGTCAGGCTCAGCATGCTCATGGGGCTGATATCGTTGGTCCAAATGTCAGTCGTGAAGCTAATAGCAGTGGCGCTATTACCGTGTACCTCCGTAGGGCAACGTCTGAGAAATTGTACAAAAAAAATAAGTGTACCGGTGTTTGACCAGTCGGCAAAAGCCAACATCACCCACAACAGAGAAGTTGATTGTCAAGGGCAATGAATTCCATCATCTTGGCCTTAATAGATTTTGCCTTTGAGTTATCTCTCTGAAATGTCTTTACTCTTTCAAATGACTGCTGGACTTGACTGCTCGAGCCACACAGCAGACGTTGTGGGCTAGGTTAGGAATGCTGTGTTGCACGTGTAGCGCAACATTTTACGTGGCGTCATTACGTCAGGTACCTACGTTATATAGGTTATATAGATATGCACGTCAGCTTTGACATCGGTTTTGCACATCAGCGTTAAACTAGACATCGGGCCGATACCGATGTTGGCATTTTTAGCTAATATCGGCTAATTCCGATATGTTCACCAATATATTGTGCATCCCTTATATTGTGTGTGTGTGTGTGTGTGTGTGTGTGTGTGTGTGTGTCTGATCTACTTTACCAGATATCTTTTGGTCAGTAGTCTGAACGAGTGTGTCATCAGGTGAAAACAAATTCTCGGATGCGGTTTCCTCTAACGGTCCCGTGATCAACGAAATGGCGAACAGTCTGACTTGACTTCGTCTAATTCTATCGCTCAACAATGAAAGTATCGACGCCTGCCACTTCATGGGCCTCAATTCCAATTATTTACAGAATGTCGCCACCTTGTGGGTATTTATTTGTGCACTATTCTCAGGAACAAGACTTAAAAAAGCATCATAACAAGCAAAGGTCTTGGTACAACACTAGACCCAAGAGGGTGCGTCCTCATTGGTGGGAGGGAACTCCCTCTTGCATTGGCCACATAAGGAACTGTTGACTTTAAATTTACTTGTTGTTTTGTGGCCTGTTGAGAGAATATGCATTTAATAAACTTTTGATGGCTAGATAATGGTCAAGTCTTTACATCAGACTCAATGATTAGAAAATAAAACGCTTTTTACTGTTTGGCATAGGAGGCAGAACACGTTTCTTGGGTCCAGCTGGGGTGATTGAAGAGGCAGCGGCGTGGTCCCATCTGTCAGGAGAAAGCAAAATGTTAGCTCGACATGCCATGCTTGATCTTGCCGAAGGCTCCATAAGGTCTAACTATTACAGCCTTTTGACCTTCTCTTCCACCACTGTGGCAGTCATGGCCTCCTGGCAGTAAACGTTCCTTTTCTTCTTGTTTTTTTTTTCAATGTGCTTATGTTTGGCATGATGCTAAGGAAAAGAAGACAATATGATGTATATGTCTGTAATTAACTACATCTTCATTCAAGACCATCTAGCAAGCTGACTAAAAATAGAACATGGCTAGTCTGTCGTGATTGCAATGGGTTTGAAGGAAAGAACTGATGTTTGTGGTTAGGTTCTAGTTATGTGGGCCGAGTCTTGTCATGTCATTGCAAGTGGTTGAGTAACTGGGGGACACGTAGCTAGTGTTTTGTTACACGCGCAGTAATGTATGGCCCAGTTGTGTTACACGCCGCAGTCATGTAGGGCCCAGTTGTGTTACACGCCGCAGTCATGTAGGGCCCAGTTGTGTTACACGCCGCAGTCATGTAGGGCCCAGTTGTGTTACACGCCGCAGTAATGTAGGGCCCAGTTGTGTTACACGCCGCAGTAATGTAGGGCCCAGTTGTGTTACACGCCGCAGTAATGTAGGGCCCAGTTGTGTTACACGCCGCAGTAATGTAGGGCCCAGTTGTGTTACACGCCGCAGTAATGTAGGGCCCAGTTGTTACACGCCGCAGTAATGTAGGGCCCAGTTGTTACACGCCACAGTAATTTATTAGCCAATGCATCACACTATGTTGTTGTGCTATGTAAGCACGAGACAGGAAATGGGAGACTAGTCAGGATCGAGAGGAAATCAGAACGGAGCAGACTATCGAGAGATCCTTGATCAAAACCTGCTCCTCCGACTGGGGCGAAGGTTCACCTTCCAACAGGACAACAACCCCAAGCACACAGCCAAGACAACGCAGCAGTGGCTTCGGGACAAGTCTCTGAATGTCATTGAGTGGCCCAGCCAGAGCCCGGACTTGAACCCGGTCTAACATCTCTGGAGAGACCTGAAAACAGCTGTGCAGCAACGCTCCCCATCCAACCTGACAGAGCTTGAGAGGATCTGCAGAGAATAATGGGGAGAAATTCCCCAAATACAGGTGTGCCGAGCTTGTAGCATCATACCCAAGAAGACGTGAGGCTGTAATCGCTGCCAAGGTGCTACAGCAAAGTACTGAGGAAAGGTTCTGAATATTTATGTAAATGTGTTATTTCAGTTATTAAAAACCTGCTTTTTATTTTGTCATTTTGGGGTATTGATAGTGTGTAGATTTCTGAGCAATGTTATATTTAATCAATTTTAGAGCAAGGCTGTAATGTAACGAAATGTAGAAAAGGGGAATGGGTCTGAATACTTTCTGAATACACTGTATGGTCTAATTCCACGAAGAGGGCGAGCAATTTCTCAGTTTGTTTACAAACGCGTTTCTCTTAGGATTCCCCATAGCAAACAATGTCATTGAGTAACATGGCAATTACCCTCAACCCGGTCCGTAGCCCTGTGATGACACAGTAAATCCCTCCCCTCATTCTTTCTTCACAACTTGGCGATTTCAGAAATGTATTGAATGCCCTTTCCAAGCCATCGGAGACCTGAAAGACGGTTCATTGTTTCAATTGAAATTTTCACCCGAGGTCGATTTCGCCTGCGTCGGAGTATTTGGGGTACGTTGAGACACATCCGTCTTAAGATAAGTAAATATGTATGCATCGACATGAACATTGCCATATAGATAGTTAAACATGTTTAAAGTCACGGGACCTACTGTTTTTGATTTTGCCGTGTTCTAATTTCGCGGGAAATAGGAGGAAGTCGCGTCACCGAGGGGGCGTGTCCGTCCATGATCTCTGTCCGATAGGGGGCGTCGATGGGCTAGCGTCCTTGTCAAAGCACTTTATTTCCTTTTGGGTGTACAGCTCTACCCAGGTGATGCATGGTGGACAGTGTTGTGACATAGTGCTGTGTGTTCTAGTACAGCTCTACCCAGGTGATGCATGGTGGACAGTGTTGTGACATAATGCTGTGTGGGTTCTAGGTGTTAAAGCGTCAGGGCTATGACGAGGGCTGTGACGTATGGAGTCTGGGAGTGTTGTTGTACACCATGCTGGCTGGGTAAGGAACACACAGCATGCCTCATACAGCTGTGCACTGTATACCACTCCAACAAAATGTCATTCTCACTTACTTACATATATATACATACACATTCAGTCTCATTTGACTGGTCCTCTGTGCTCCCTCTCTCTCTCTCCCTCCCTCCTCAGCTTCACGCCGTTTGCCAACGGTCCCGAGGACACTCCAGATGAGATCCTGAGCAGGATAGGCAGCGGTCGCTTCACCCTGACTGGAGGCAACTGGGATGCCGTGTCGGAAGCAGCGAAGGTACTGTAGGACTGACTAGGACTTGCTGGGTGACATAACTTTCCATGTGATTGTGCCGACCTGAACTGTGCTATGTAGTGAAGTGGAACAATGACTAAATGTATTTCCGATTGGATTTCAAGGATAGAGGTACAGTATATCATCAAAAACTCATCTAACCTCCCAGCTGTGTGTCTTTATAGGACCTGGTGTCTAAGATGCTTCACGTAGACCCCCACCAGCGCCTGACCGCAATGCAGGTCCTCAAGCACCCCTGGATCGTCCAGAGGGACAAGCTATCCAACAGCCAGCTGCAGCACCAGGATGCCAAGCTGGTCAAGGTACTAGACTCATACTATACTGTACACCAGTGGTTACCAAATGGGTCAAGCCACCTGTAAAGTTTGGTGGAGGAGGAATAATGGTCTGGGGCTGTTTTTCATGGTTTGGGCTAGGCTCCTTAGTTCCAGTGAAGGGAAGTCTTAACGCTATAGCATACAATGACATTCTAGACAATTCTGTGCTTCCAACTTTGTGGCAACAGTTTGGGAAGGCCCTTCTCTGTTTCAACATGTCGATGCCCCCGTGCACAAAGCGAGGTCCATACAGAAATGGTTTGTTGAGATCTGTGTGGAAGAACTTGACTGGAATGCAAGAACCCTGATCTCAACCCAATCGAACACCTTTGGAATGAATTTGAAATCCGACTGCGAGCCAGGCCTAATTGCCTGGAGGCTGTTATAGCAGCAAAGGAGGGACCAACTCCATAATAATATCCATGATTTTGAAATGAGATGTTCGACGAGCACATGTCAACGTACTGTTAGCCATGCAGTGTATTTCTGGTGGACTCAGCTGACGATTTCATTACAGGTCCGAAAAGTTGGCGGCAGAGCTCCATGTTGCACACGCATTGTTAATTGTTCTGCCAGTAGCGCCGTGTGACCTAACTTTTTAATAGCTGCAATTATCTTTGTCCTCCAAACTGTTGTCTTAACATTGCACTACCTCGTCTCTTCCCACAGGGGGCGATGGCTGCCACTTACTCTGCCTTGAAGAGCTCCCAGCCCACCCCGGAGCTAAAGCCCATCGAGTCGTCCTTCCTGGCCCAGCGACGTGTCAAGAAGCTCCCCTCCACCTCTCTGTAGATCCGCCAGAGAGAGACCATGAACACCCCCAGACTCTAGCTAGAACGTCAGCCAGTACAGGAACAAGTCACGGGACTGAAGAGACAAGTAGATCCCCTCTATCTAACCAGCCAAGAACCACTGACTACTCTACTGCAGTCTCCTCCCCTGGCAGTGATATCAATACTCTACTGCAGTCTCCTCCCCTGGCAGTGATATCACTATTCTGCTGTAGTCCCCTCCCCTGCCAACGATATCACTACTCTGCTGTAGTCCCTTCCTCTGCCAGTGATATCACTACTCTGCTGTAGTCCCTTCCTCTGCCAGTGATATCACTACTCTGCTGTAGTCCCTTCCTCTGCCAGTGATATCACTACTCTGCTGTAGTCCCTTCCTCTGCCAGTGATATCACTACTCTGCTGTAGTCCCTTCCTCTGCCAGTGATATCACTACTCTGCTGTGGTCCCTTCCTCTGCCAGTGATATCACTACTCTGCTGTGGTCCCTTCCTCTGCCAGTGATATCACTACTCTGCTGTGGTCCCTTCCTCTGCCAGTGATATCAGTAGTCTCTCTTTCCTCTTGGATGGGCTTCTGGGCATGGTCACTTGATGTCAATCACCCTGGACTAGCAACAGGACATGGTTGGAGATGAGGGGGCAGTGGGGTAGGGGCAGGTTGTGGCAAATGTGTTAGCAGTATATTTTGGAGGTGTGTGTGCGTGAGTCTTGAGTTTGAGACAACCTGCTACCACAGAGGACGTTGATGACCACTGAGGATGTTTCGGTTGTGTTTTTGTTCTGCTGTTGTTTTGATTGGCTCTTCATCTCCCCTCAGCATCGCTGTGATTGGCTGTCGCTAAACTCTCTGCATGTTCTATCTCCAATTGATCAGCTTGCCAAATCGATTTGTTTATTGTTTTTGCTGTTTTACCATTGAAAGCTGGAAGGGACAAAACGAGATCACAGTCCATCACTATCATTTTCCTACATTTTGAATGACCATTAAAAGAAAAAAAACATTTTGCCATAAATGCCTCTAGTTTTTGAGACTATACTGGAACTAAGAATTCTGGGTAATGTAGTCAATGCTAATGTTTTTCCCAGGCCGAATGTCTCTCTCTCCATTGCATGACTTGCAGTGCGTCTAGTCCTAAGGAAGGGTGCAGAAAGTTGTTTGCATGGTCTGGTGCAGTGTGGCGTCATGTTGCTTTGTCCTTTTCTTATCTGCGCTTTTCTTGGTGACATTGCCGATTCTGAGAAGAGGAGAAAAAAAAATATTTGAGATATGGCCAAATAATATCTGTAATGCCACTAACAAGGTGGAATGTTAAAGTCTTGTGTTTTTTCCCCTTTTTTTTTCCATTGTGTTTTCTTCTTGGATATGTGTATTTTGAATGCAGTCTTTCTTGTATTTGCTTTTGTTGTTGAAAGGCATGTCGAACGCACGCACGCACACCACACACACACTGTTGGAGCGTCCATGATGAACTCTTTCCCACAGTCCTCCTCTCTCTGTGTTTCAAGTATGGTGAGAGTGATTGTTAAAACGATTGTACTGAGCACTCAAATGCACTCTCTCCCTTAAAGATATTCTCCGGTACTTTTGTATACTTTTTTGCCAGTAGTTCTAAAAGTAGCGCCCACGAGCCAAAAATGGTCCCCAAAAATTGCCTACCACGTCATTTCTCTCTCTTCCTCTGCTGTGTGTGCTTCTTGCTAGTTGTCAGTCAAATGGTGAGGGGCTGAAACTCAAATTAATAGGGGGCTGGCCCACGTGCAGGTAAATGTAGGGAAAATGGCGCCGCACAGCTTCCAGAAAACTCGCTTTCAAACTAGGGATTTCGTGGCTAATTGAGGTAAGACTGTAATTCTGCTCATAGATTATGCGTGTATGAACTACACATTGACACATCCAGCCCAAAGCAGGAGGTTTAAAAGATACTTACTAGTCGCCAAAGTACCGGAGCATGTCTTTAAGGTCTCTGTAAAGTATATTGTTTTTTCTTTTACTTAGACAATTCTTGACAGGAATATTGGTTGTGCTTTTCTGATTTGATTGGACTGTCTGCTGGTCTTAATCAGGATTATAAAGTAAATGTCCACAGGTCCTTTCTGTCTCCTGTTCAGTTTGACGTTGTCAGAGTAGGAGTGTCAATCTAGGATCTGTCCATATAATCTTATTCTACACAACCTAACAGACACAACTGATCCTGGATCAGCACTCCGACTCTGAGACGCATTGTGGATACGGGCCGTGGACTCTAGTACAGTATAATTCACAACGTCTTTCTTGACTAGAGGTTCCTATGGTAGCTTTTAAATTCCTTAAGGGCCGGATTCCTATACACAGTATCTGCATTGAACATGCTTTTTAGTGTAGGACTAGTCCTGGAATCTGGCCCCTGCGCCTACAGCATATAGATCCTGTCAGGTTATGTAGGCTTGAATCTTTACTCTTAGATATGTGATGCATATCTGTAGAAAGGAAGGACTAACTCTTTCTATGGGAAACGCATTATTAAGAAGAAACATATCAAGATGAAGAAGGGAACGTTTTAATAAAACAAGAAATAACAGCTACCACCCACTGGGACTCCTCGTAGTAGCATTAACCCATCTGCTATAGTAGCACAGTGACATTACTTCAGTCGCAAAGTATAAACACACCTTTCATCTCAGATCAAGTGTTCTTTATCGAGTTCTTTATAGTGTTTTATTTTATTTAACCTGTATTTAACTAGGCAAGTCAGTTGTTCAAAGGCAGAACGAGCTACAAAGGTTTAGATTAAACATTTAATTTACTATGATGATATTTACCTCCTTTTGTCTGTTCTATGTTGTTGTATCTTTCCTTATAAGGGTCCATAAACACTTCTCGCTGCAAAAACACGATTCACCAATGAATTGCAACCTAACTCAGACAAGCCTCAGGATTCTGCCTTCTAGAACCAATGAAATTACATCTTTGCTGCCATAGATTTTTTTTTTTTGCCACGACCAGTGTGTTTGGACCCTGAAGTGGGAGCTTTCTTTGGTATGGAACTATTCTATGTTTCTGTGTTTGTTCCTCTTGCTTTGTATTCCCTTCCTTTCTGGTTCTCTATGCGGGATGGGATGGGGTAGTTCACCCTCTTCTGCCATTGCAGCAGTGGGGATTCAGGCCTCCGGGGAGCAGTGGGGATTCAGGCCTACGGGGAGCAGTGGGGATTCAGGCCTACGGGGAGTTCTAGAGATGCCTTTCAATTAAAAAAAAACTTTTCTCTGTGCTGATCTAAGACTTCTGTGTCAGCTTTAACCTTTTCTGTCATATGTGCATGTATCTGGACTTTAGAAATATGATAAAAGCAGCGGGTCTTGGATACAACGCGAATTGCAAATACTGTGGAAAAGGGTCTTTGCAAAATCCTTTCAAATGGGACTTGTACTTGGTCCTATATTTGTGTGTCTGTATGATTTATACAATTTTCATGGACCAACCCCTTTAGCATAGCACCCTGTATTATTGGCATATTCAACAGCGTTTAAGAAATATTACCTTCAACAGTGTTATCTTGTGATCAAGCCATCAATGTTTTGTGATTATTGGTGTTGTAAAAATGTTAGCTAATGGGTTAGCAATTAGTAGCATTTCCACTGAAATGTCAAATATGCTATCAGCTTTTTGTGGTTTACCCAACAACAAAAAAGTATTACAGTGGAATACGGTCCCCAGTTATTGGCCACCTTTACTATTTTGTTCAATTACAAGATATATCCATTTAATTTTGTTTAAAATAAGACAACCTTGTACCCGAAGGGTTTACTGGCTAGTTGACTAGTTGGTTAGCCTTCCGGTTAAACTATTAGTTGCCTGAAATCCGTTATCTTAATTTCAGAAGTAAAAAAATGTATATTAAATTACGTGGGGTCTGTCGCGCAGTTGAATTTTACAATTTGCAGTGTTTACCACAAAGTGTGTGTATGTATATAACTATTTTGAAAACTCATTTATGTAACTTTAACTTACATAAATTGCAATGAAAATCGGTGGTCAGCTAGCTAGAAGGGTGTCTTTAGTCGGAAAACGTACCGTTATTTTCCTGTCCATTTTAAACGTTGAGCTCGAGGTGATTTAGTTAGGGGGTGTCCGATGTTTGGGGGAAATTAGCCAAGTGTAGTGTTCTAGACCCTTTGCTGTATTGGTTGACAGGAGTGGTCCTTTTAAAACAACAGCGGAGGTGTGCTACGCAAGCAAAAGAACACCGTGTGCATCTCACTGCCTGTCTGCAGTGTACACACACACACACACACAGCAGAGTACCCTTTCATGTCCTCCCCGCCTTCCCAAAGGTCCTCAAATGCACTCAGACCAGCTCCTGTGATGGACCTCTGCCACACACACACTCTCTCCCAGGTGTCTAAAGGTAACTTTGAGCATAGTAACACCATCCTCTCCTCTACTGCACCATACCATTCTGCTATATAACACACTCATGTCCTGAACACACACACCTGAAACGGAGTGAAACACACGCACCTAAACCAGATCTAGTTTAAGCTCTCCACATAATTGACTGCTTCCTCTTTTCACATGCTTCTGTACAATTACATACACACTATTAATGTATATAAACAACTACACAGTACTTTATTCTGTTCAATATCAAATAGAACTGTCTCCCTCTGACACATCCCGTCAGTGCACTTCACGCTGCAGTAAAATGACTCTCTCCTTCCTCCCACACACACACTGACTCAGCCCAACCGGTAACAGCTGCCGGTAACTACCGGTTCCCAGTGTTGATTACAGTACGTGCATCTGAACCGTTCAGAGGATGGAGAGAAGCCATCATCATCTGTCCTGCTTTCTGTTCGAGACAGAGCAGAGGCTCCCATTACATTACACTGGTCTTCCTCCCAAAGGGCACCCTATTCCCTATTTAGTGCATTACTTTGGAACAGGACTCTAGTCAAGAGCAGTGGTGGGAGACAGTACTAAATTGTCCAACTTTGGTAAAAGTATGGAGTACATGCTATACCTCACATTTCCTATATTAAGCAAACCAGACGGCACAATTTTCTTGTTTTTAAAATGTGTGGACAGACGGGCACACTGAGGCAGTAGGGATGACTATGTTGTATTGATAGGTGCGTGAATGAGGCCATATTGCTGAAAGTGTTCATACCCCTTGACTTAATCCACATTTTGTGTTAATTCAAAATTGATTAAATTGTTTTTCTCTCAACCATCTACACACACACCCCATAAAGACAAAGTGAAAACATGTTTTTAGATTTTTTTTGTATTGAAAATGAAAAGTATTCATCACTCCCTGAGTCAATACATGTTAGACTCACCTTTGGCAGCGATTTACCGCTGTGAGTCTTTCTGGGTAAGTCCCTAAAGCCTTGCTCACACTGCAGGCCTTAATGCTCAAATCAGTTTTGTTTTTCAAAACCTTTTTGAACTACTGACTGTCCAAACAGTCAGTTAAAAGGGACCACATCGGATGTGTGTGTGTGTTCAGACAGTAGTCATTTGCTGAAAAGGCTACACTAGTTGTCATAGCAATAACGTGTGTGTGTGCAGTGGTATAGGCTGATTTGGTGGTGGTGCTCGTGCTTCCTATCACTCAGAAGTTAAGGTGACAACAATGCCTGCCATGGACGTTTCCCAGTTGCTTTGAATGTTCAAAATCATAGGGTAAGAAAAAAGCCTCAAAATTAGTCATTTTTGGGCAGCCACAGCAGGCAGCTAGCTAGGTAGCCGTTTTGCTTTCTAGCACATTCACTCATTTGTTTGTAAACAATTAACAAGCTAGTTAGCTACCACATGTTATTGTCAACAGTGTAGCTAGCAAGCAGCAAGACATGCCAAACAGTCTAAACTATTTCAGGGCAAATAAATCTGATTTGACCGTTCAGACACAAGTCACATGGCCAGGAATCAGATTTGTATCTGACTTCAAACCACGTCCCCACTTGTGCTATGTCGTGATATACAGTGCCTTCAGAAAGTATTCACACCCCTAGACTTTTTTCAAACTTTGTTGTGTTACAGTCTGAAGTTAAAATGGATTAAATTGAGATGTTGTGTCAAAGTGGAATTATGTTTTTAGAAATGTTTACAAATTAATAAAACATGAAAAGCTGAAATGTTTTGCGTCAAGTATTCAACCCTTTTATGGCAAACCTAAATAAGTTCAGGAGTAAAAATGTGCTGAAGTCACATAAGTTGCATGGTCTCACTCTGTGTGCAATAAGTGTTTTACATGATTTTTTTTGAATGACTACCTCATCTTTATACCCCAAACATACAATTATCTGTGAGGTTCCTTAGTCAAGGAGTGAATTTCAAACACCGATTCAACCACAAAGACCAGGGAGGTTTTCCAATGCCTGGCAAAGAAGGGCACCTATTGGTAGATGGGTTAAAATAAAAAGCAGATATTGAATATCCCTTTGAGCATGGTGAAGTTATTACACTTTGGAAGGTGTATCAATACACCAAGTCACTACAAAAAATACAGGCATTCTTTCTAATTCAGTTGCTGGAGAGGAAGGAAACTTCTCAGGGCTTTCACCATGAGGCTAATGGTGACTTTAAAACAGAGATTAATGGCTGCGATTTAGGAGAAAACAACTGAGGATGGATCAACAACTTTGTAGTTACTCCACAATACTAACCTAATTGACAGTGTGAAAAGAAGGAAGTTTGTACAAAATACAAATATTCCAAAATGTGCTTTCTGTTCGCAGTAAGGCACTAAAGTCAAACTGCAAAAAATGTGGTAAATGACATTATGTCCTGAATACAAGTGTTATGTTTTGGGCAATTACAACACATCACTAAGTACCGCTTCATGTTTTCAAGCATGGTGGTGGCCTGCATCATGTTATGGGTATGCTTTTCATCTGCAAGGACTAGGGAATTGTTTTTATTTTTCTTAAAAGAAACAGAATAGAGCCAACTGACACTGGGAGACAAATTGACCTTTCAGCAGGATAATAACCTAAAACACAAGGCCAAATATACACTGAAGCTGCTTACCAAGATGACATTGAAAGCTCCTGAGTGTCCTAGTTACAGTTTTGACTCAAATCAGCTTCAAATCTGGCAAGACTTAAATGATCAACAACCAACTTGACAAAGCTTGAAGAATTTTGAAAAGAATAACGGGCAAATGTTGTCCAATTGAGGTGTGCTAAGCTCTTGGGTCCCAATTCCGACTTAGGATGTTTCGCCTTTCTTACACACGCCTTTCCTACGCACTTCTCAGTAGTTGGTATTCGGACTTACCTTATGAAGGTGTGTTAAGGGCTTTGCAGGCATGGTTATTTTGCACGTGCTGAATAAATGTATTTCAACTGCTGAAAACCCTCCCAGTTGCTTGCCAACAGATTTTCTTGTGGAGTTTTCATTCAATAGGGTATTCAGTACACTTATCTTAAGCCATCCCTTTAAATACGGTGTAGCTTTTTAATTAGAATTTTGTTGACAGACTAGAATATATTGAGAGAACAGGTTCCCGAAAACAGGGATCAATGCAAGAAAGGCCCAAAAATGTACTTGTCTCTGTTTCGGTACCAACTGGTAGATTCTTGTGAATTTAGGCCCATTTTATGATTAGGAAAGTATGAATCATTAAAGAATACAAAAACATTTGGAGTCTTTTACACACACATTGATTAATCAAAAACAGTGGTTTAATTCATTCTGAAAATGTCCACATTCAGTTCTTTAACCCATGGTAATGTTGGAAGATTAGTGTACATATAATTATAATATGGAGAATAGTGTACAGTACAATAGTAGGCTATACCCTCTATTGCCTACACTAACCATTGAACTGTGTGATGACACAGCCAAATATTGCTTCCTGCGTCGGGTTCAAACTGTTCGGGCTTGGTCTGCGCTCAGCGCCATAACGATTTATTTAGCCTACATGTTTTTTTATGTTTATGATCAACTGTTACTAATGATCCTCAGCAACAACCACACGGCCGTGACAGTGTTTACAGAGGAAGCAAATTAAGGTAAACGAAACAATGTCATTAAATGGAACGATAATGTAGGCTATACCAACTGAAGGGAACTAACAGTAAATTGGAAGTTGAACACGTGTGGTTATTAGGCCTACTGGCGGTCAATACTGATAGTGACTAATATTTAAATGTTAGAAATAGGAAACGGAGACAGTCGGTGTAGCCTATAATTAAGACATTAGAGAGTGCCCATCCCTGCTAGTTAAAAGGCAGTACAATGTAAATTCCTCATAATGGCACAGCATTTCATCAACGTTACTGTGGGAAAGTTGATATGTTGATATGCTTCAGTTTGCTGCCATGTGACTGGTTTCACATTTGTTTCAGGTGATTATGATTAATATATCTAAACAAGTGTCATTTATATTTCCAATTCCTTTATCCAAACGGATTACTAATTCACCCAGCTCTTCTTATTAGCTCTTATCCAGCTGTAAATAACAGTGCAGAATAAAGTAGCTGTTTTTTCCACTTGGAACCGGTAGGTTTGCTAGACCTTATTCATGGTTTACTCTCGCGTAAAGGTGGTGGAATGATTAGGGGATTAAGTCAGATTATGGTGTATCTGCAGACACCTCCGCCACCTTCATTTCTTAGATCTACACCCAGGAAGAATAGCATGCTATTATCATGCTTAAGTTCGTCAGAATACGCATAGAGACAAGTGCATAAAAAGGAATAACGTTCCATTTACGCGTTCTTAACTCGGGTTGGAATCGGGGCCAAGACTTACCCAGAAAGACTCACAGCTGTAGTCACTGCCAATGGTGATTGTAATGTATTGAATCAGGGGTGTGAATACTTACGTAAATTTGATTTCTGTATTTATTTTTCAATAAATGTGCTAACATTTATAAAAACATGTTTTCACTTTGTTATTATGAAGTATTGTGTGTAGACAAGTGAGGAAAAAACATATATTAAATCCATTTTGAAATCAGTCTGTAACACAACAAAATGTGGAGTAAGTCAAGGGGTACAGTATGAATACTTTCTGAAGGCATTGTACCTGGACCACCTATTGAGATGTGCCTTTTGTTAAGTGAATCAGGTGTTAAATGAGGTGAAAAGGAGACTGGAGTTCCACTTTAACCACACTTAAAGTACTTAAAGTTTTGGGGGATATCTGTACTGTACTTTACTATTTATATTTTTGACTTTTACTCCGCGACATTCATAAAGAAAAGAATGTACTTTTAACTCCATACATTTTTACCTGACCCCGAAAGTACTCGTTACATTTTGAATGCTTAGCAGGACAGGAAAATGGTCCAACTCACTCACTTATCAAGAGAACATCCCTGGTCATCTCTACTGCCTCTGATCTGGCAGACTCACTAAACATGAACGCTTAATTTGTAAATGATGTCTGTGTTGGAGAGTGCCCTTGGCTATCCGTTTGCTTAATCGGGATCGACCCTTTTTTTTTGTTGCCTAAAATGACCCAAATCTAACTGCCTGTAGCTCAGGACCTGAAGCAAGGATATGCATATTATTGATACCATTTGAAAGGAAACACTTTGAAGTTTGTGGAAATGTGAAATGAATGTAGGAGAAAATAACACACTAGATCTGGTAAAAGATAAATTAAAAAAAATCTCGGTTTTTTGTTTTGTATATATATTTGTTCCTCCTTTGAAATGCAAGAGAAAGGTCATACATTAAGATAGGATCATAGGTGTAATTTATATTTTGCCCACAAGATGGCTGCAGACTGATCCAGTGAAGACTTACCTCACCACCCAATATTTTGCATCAAGTTTGCCCGGAGTTTGTCCAAATGTGCCGAATTGGTCAATTTATACATTTTCAAGTACTGCTATGGTAATACACATTTTAAGGTTAAACACTCCCAGGGATGTCATATATGATGGATCATTAGGTTCCCTACAGAGAATACACTAACCTTCACACATCTAGATGGCTGGGTGTGGAGCCAGAGACAGCAATGGGCTCAAAACGTAGAACCTAGTTCCTACATTTTAATATAAAAATTGATTTTATCAAACAAAACAATGCTAGATTTTATCTCTGGGACCCTCAGGGGGACAAATCAGAGCAAGATCACTGAATGTAAGTACATTATTTACCTTCAGAGGTGAATGTATCAAACCAGTTGCCGGGATAAAAGTTTGTTGTTGTTGTTGTGCACTCTCCTCAAACAATAGCATGTTAAGTTTTCCCTGTAATAGCTCCTGTTAATTGGACACTGCAGTTAGATTAACAAGAATTGAAGCTTTCTGCCCATATAAGACATGTCTATGTCCTGAAAAGTTGGCTGTTGTATACAATGTTTTCTTCTCACATTATCGCATATTGAGCAACAACCGTCACGGTTTAGGGACACCGATTCCGTAGAGGTTAATAAAATAAGGAGTTTTATACTCTTACTTTTGACACTTAATTATATTCTACAATTACATTAACTTTTGATACATTTTAAAACCAAATGCTTTTATATTTTTATCAAGTAGTATTTTACTGGGTGACTTTTACTTGAGTCATTTTCTATTAAGGTACACTATATATACAAAAGTATGTGGACACCCCTTCAAATGAATGGATTCGGCTATTTCAGCCACACCTGTTGCTGATAGGTGTATAAAATTGAGCACACAGTCATGCAATCTCCATAGACAAACATTGGCAGTAGAATGGCCTTACTGAAGAACTCAGTGACTTTCAACGTGGCACCATCACAGGATGCCACCGTTCCAACAAGTCAGTTTGTCAAATTTCTGTCCTGCTAGAGCTGCCCCGGCCAACTGTACTGTAAGTGCTGTTATTGTGACGTGGAAACATCTAGGAGAAACAACGGCTCAGCCGCGAAGTGGTAGCCTACACAAGCTCACAACGTGATCGCCAAGTGCTGAAGCGTGTAACACATACAAATTGTCTTTCCTGTGTTGCAACACTCACTTCCGAATTCTAAACTGCCTCTGGAAGCAACGTCAGTAAAATAACTGTTTGTCGGGAGCTTCATGAAATGGGTTCCCATGGCCGAACAGCCACCCACAAGACTACGATCACCACTCGCAATGACAAGCGTCAGCTGGAGTGGTGTAAAGCTAACCGCCATTGGACTCTGGAGCAGTGGAAACGCGTTCTCTGGAGTGATTAATCACACTTCACCATCTGGAAGGCATCCGCCAAATCTGGGTTTGGCGGATGCCAGGAGAACGCTACCTGCCCCAATGCGTAGTGCCAACTGTAAAGTTTGGTGGAGAAGGAGTAATGGTCTGGGGCTGTTTTTCATGGTTTCGGGCTAAGACCCTTAGTTCCAGTGAAGGGAAATCTTAACACTACAGAATACAATGACATTCTAGATCATTCTGTGCTTCAAACTTTGTGGCAACAGTTTGGGGAAGGGCTTTTCCTCCCCAACTACAAAGCAAGCATTTCTTATTGTGCAAGTACAGATAGTACTTCCCCGTTTCACTCCATTTTTTTAAATGTTAGTCCGTTATGTGCCTACTAAACACAAGTCTGTTTGGTTTCGAGGCAGTGGTTTAGAGGCAGCACTAGATAGAGACAGGAGTGTCAATTATCCTGAGGATAAGTAACCATGTCTGAAAGTCCTAAGACGCAGAGTGAAGGCTGCCTCTGACTCCTCCTGTCTCTGTGAAGACAGCAGATCTCTGTCTCTGTGAAGACAGCAGGTCCCTGTCTCTGTGAAGACAGCAGGTCCCTGTCTCTGTGAAGACAGCAGGTCTCTGTGAAGACAGCAGGTCTCTGTCTCTGTGAAGACAGCAGGTCTCTGTCTCTGTGAAGACAGCAGTTCTCTGTCTCTGTGAAGACAGCAGTTCTCTGTCTCTGTGAAGACAGCAGATCTCGGTCTCTGTGTAGACAGCAGATCTCTGTCTCTGACAGCAGTTCTGACAGCAGTTCTTGGAGATGCAGAGAGCATTAACCCCTCTCATTCCAAAACAGTAAAGCTTCATAAACATTTTTGATACTAGTACAGTATGTACATCTACTGAACAACCTGATTTAATGGGGGCTTTATGCAGTTGGTTTTTATTGCTCTTTCTGGATGATGTGAGCTGAATTCTGATTGTGCCTCTTGAAAGCTTTTGTTAGTGCTGCAGTACTGCATACACAAGCACGAAAGAATATGGACTATTCTCTCTCTCTCTGTCTCAGCAGGTGATTTGTCTCTCCAGTTCCTCTGCAGCCCAGCCCAGCCCAGTAAAGCTCCCTCAAAGTAGAGCATACTCTGAAACTGTACACACAGGCACTATGCTATCCCTATGAGCAAAATACGTACTTTTGGTTGAAAATACATATTTTTAAATGTCTTGTTCTCACTGTGGTGCAGCCAGCATGCACAACAAGGAAATGGGAAGGCCTATTAGACCTATTTGGAGCAATCATGGTCAAACACGTCTTTTAATACACAGATGCATGTTACTTCAAATTGTATCCCCAATTATCATGCTTCTGATGTTGTAATGGGTGCAACAAGCCATTACTGAATAACTTGCCTTCATACAGCCCAGTCCTTCCACCAAAGTGACATCTTACTACCAAGATACTGCCATGCATTCCATACACCCTAGCTGCCAATGGAGTCCCCCTGTCCCTGCCTCACCAGGGGGCCTCTCTCCCCAATCAGATCTCATGATGCACAATCGAGAGCATCCTGTCGGGCTGTATCAGAGCCTGGTATGGCAACTGTACCGCCCTCAACCGCAAGGCTCTCTAGAGGGTGGTGCAGTCTGCACAACGCATCACCGGGGGAAAACTACCTGCCCTCCATGACACCTACAGCACCCGATGTCACAGGAAGGCCAAAAAGATCATCAAGGACAACAACCCCCCGAGCCAATGACTGTTCACCCCATTATCATCCAGAAGGCGAGGTCAGTACAGGTGCATCAAAGCTGGGACCGAGAGACTGAAAAACAGCTATCTCACGGCCATCAGACAGCTAAACAGCAATCACTAACTCAGAGAGGCTGCTGCCTACATTGCGACTCAATCACTGGCCACCTTAATAAATGGATCACTAGTCACTTTAAACAATGCCACTTTAAATAATGCCACTTTAATAATGTATACATATCTTACATTACTCCTATCACATGTGTATATACTGTATTTTATACCATCTACTGCACCTTGCCTATGGCGCCCGGCCATCGCTCATCCATATACTTATATGTACATATTCTCATTCACCCCTTTAGATTTGTGTGCATTAGGTAGTTGTTGGGGAATTGTTAGATTACTTGTTAGATATTACTGCATGGTTGGAACTAGAAGCACAAGCATTTCACTACACTCACATTAACATCTGCTGACCATGTGTATGTGACCAATACAATGTGATTTGATCTTGATTTGATGATGATGCAATTCCCTCTATCCAGCAACTGCCAAGCCACTCCATCCAACAAAACATAGGCAGAGGAGATTCAACTAGTCTGGGACAGAGGGTCTGGTGTATGCACAGGGAAGGATGGCTACAGGGATGGATAAGGGATGGATAAGGGATTGAGGCTTTCAGGACTGTGTTTTAGTGAAGAGAGGTGAGGGAGGGGGTGAGATTATAACTGAGATGGGAGGAGAGAGACCTTGTAATACTGTAATGCATCCTGAATTATCCTATGAAGAGCCTTGTTTAGTGTGTGCGTGTGTGTGTGTGTGCATGCGTGCGTGTGCACCAGTCTTTCATAACAGGACAGGATCCGCATTACGTATCCCTCTGGTTTGCTTGGCTCACACACTAAGTCATGGATGGACACGTTGTTGTTGATGGTAACAGTATCCACCCACTGAGCACAGACGTCAATTCAACGTCTAGTCCATGTTGATTTAACCTAATTTCATTGAACCAACATTAATTCACCCTGTGTGTGTGTGTGTGTGTGTGTGTGTGTGTGTGTGTGTGTGTGTGTGTGTGTGCGCATGCTTTTGTACTCTTGGCAACCTGTCCATGGGTTAGATGAGAAGCTACTTTTAACTGTGTTGTCCAACCAACCAAACAATTTTTATTTAACCTTTATTTAACTAATTGACATGGAATTTACCCTAACCATGCACCGCAAAACCCTCCAACCAACCCCAGTTAATCCTAATATCACTCACTCCCAAAACCCTCCAACCAACCCCAGTTTATCCTAATATCACTCACTCCCAAAACCCTCCAACCAACCCCAGTTAATCCTAATATCACTCACTCCCAAAACCCTCCAACCAACCCCAGTTTATCCTAATATCACTCACTCACTCCCAAAGCCAAACAAGCCCTTCTCTAGCCTCTAGCCTGCCAAAGCCTCAACAATCAGCAAAATCCATCCAATGGGAATCAATAAGGCCTTTGTCCCGGAACATCTACTTCCTCTGCTCAGATACGCACTATACAAAAAAAAAATCTTGCTCGCTCATTAAAGTAAGAGCAGTAGTCAATAGATCGTTTCTGATGTCATACAGATCCGGAGATAAAACCGTGGTTGAGTGAGCACCATCTCCCATTTCCACCCACTCAATAATGCTCAGTTAATTGCCACTAACCTTACTCATCCAAGGTAGTGGCTTTTAAAAGCGTCTATTTAAAGTAACACTCTCGCTCCCACCCTCACTACCACTACGAACCAATACTGTATGTACCTCCACCCCAGAACGATCGCTCTCTCTCTCCTCTTTCCTTGTTGTGTTCTTTTCCACAAAGCCTGGCATGACTGAAAGCATCTGGTCAATAATTGTCTAGACAGCTATGATGGCAGCAAATGGAACCAACAACAGAAAGCATCCATTAGATACCTATGGTCAAAATAACCATGGCTACCGCTTAATCAAATCAAATCAAAGTGTATTTGTTACGTTCGCCGAATACAAAAGGTGGAGACCTTACAGTGAAATGCTTACTTACAGGCTCTAACCAATAGTGCAAAAAAGGTATTAGGTGAACAGTAGGTAAGTCAAGAAATAAAACAACAGTAAAAAGACAGGCTATATACAATAGCGAGGCTATATACAGACACATGCATATATGATGAACAGAGAGTAGCAGTAAAAAGAGGGGTTGGCGGGTGGCGGGACACAATGCAGATAGCCCGGTTAGCCAATGTGCGGGAGCACTGGTTGGTCGGCCCAATTGAGGTAGTATGTACAGTCGTGGCCAAAAGTTTTGAGAATGACACAAATATACATTTTCACAACGTCTGCTGCCTCAGTTTGTATGATGACAATTTGCATATACTCCAGAATGTCATGAAGAGTGATCAGATGAATTGCAATTAATTGCAAAGTCCCTCTTTGCCATGCAAATGAACTGAATCCCCAAAAAACATTTCCACTGTATTTCAGCCCAGCCACAAAAAGCCCAGCTGACATCATGTCAGTGATTCTCTCGTTAACACAGGTGTGAGTGTTGACGAGGACAAGGCTGGAGATCACTCTGTCATGCTGATTGAGTTGGAATAACAGACTGGAAGCTTCAAAAGGAGGGTAGTGCTTGGAATCATAGTTCTTCCTCTGTCAACCATGGTTACCTGCAAGGAAACACGTGCCGTCATCATTGCTTTGCACAAAAAGGGCATCACAGGCAAGGATATTGCTGCCAGTAAGATTGCACCTAAATCAACCATTTATCGGATCATCAAGAACTTCAAGGAAAGCGGTTCAATTGTTGTGAAGAAGGCTTCAGTCTCCTAAAGTTGATTCAGCTGTGGGATCGGGGTACCACCAGTACAGAGCTTGCTCAGGAATGGCAGCAGGCAGGTGTGAGTGCATCTGCATGCACAGTGAGGCGAAGACTTTTGGAGGATGGCCTGGTGTCAAGAAGGGCAGCAAAGAAGCCACTTCTCTCCAAGAAAAACATCAGGGACAGACTGATATTCTGCAAAAGGTACAGGGATTGGACTGCTGAGGACTGGGGTAAAGTCATTTTGTCTGATGAATCCCCTTTCCGATTGTTTGGGGCATCTGGAAAAAAGCTTTTCCAGATGTAAATCATCTGGAAAAGTAAATCATCCTGAGACCATTTATGTGTGGGGTTGCTTCTCAGCCAAGGGAGTGGGCTCACTCACAATTTTGCCTAAGAACACAGCCATGAATAATGAATGGTACCAACACATCCTCCGAGAGCAACTTCTCCCAACCATCCAGCAACAGTTTGGTGACGAACAATGCCTTTTCCAGCATGATGGAGCACCTTGCCATAAGGCAAAGTGATAACTAAGTGGCTCGGGGAACAAAACATCGATATTTTGGGTCCATGGCCAGGAAACTCCCCAGACCTTAATCCCATTGAGAACTTGTGGTCAATCCTCAAGAGGCGGGTGGACAAACAAAAAAACACAAATTCTGACAAACTCCAAGCATTGACTATGCAAGAATGGGCTGCCATCAGTCAGGATGTGGCCCAGAAGTTAATTGACAGCATGCCAGGGCGGATTGCAGAGGTCTTGATAAAGAAGGGTCAACTCTGCAAATATTGACTCTTTGCATCAACTTCATGTAAATGTCAATAAAAGCCTTTGACTCTTATGAAATGCTTGTAATTATACGTCAGTATTCCATAGTAACATCTGACAAAAATATCTAAAGACACTGAAGCAGCAAACTTTGTGGAAATTAATATTTGTGTAATTCTCAAAACCTTTGGCCACGACTGTACATGAATGTATAGTTAAAGTGACTATGCATATATGATAAACAGAGAGTAGCAGCAGCGTAAAAGAGGGGTTGGGGGCACACAATGCAAATAGTCTGGGTAGCCATGTGATTACCTGTTCAGGAGTCTTATGGCTTGGGGGTAAAAACTGTTGAGAAGCCTTTTTGTCCTAGACTTGGCACTCTGGTACCGCTTGCCATGCCGTAGTAGAGAACAGTCTATGACTGCGGTGGCTGGGATCTCTGACACCGCCTGGTGTAGAGTTCCTGGATGGCAGGCAGCTTAGCCCCAGTGATGTACTGGGCCGTACGCACCACCGTCTATTGTGCCTAGCGGTCAGATGATGCAACCAGTAAGGATGCTCTCGATGTTGAAGCTGTAGAACCTTTTGAGGATCTCAGGACCATGCCAAATCTTTTTAGTTTCCTGAGGGGGAATATGTTTTGTTTTGTCACAACTGTCTTGGTGTGTTTGGACCATTCTAGTTTGTTGTTGATGTGGACACCAAGGAACTTGAAGCTCTCAACCTGCTCCACTACAGCCCCGTCGATGAGAATGGGGGCGTGCTCGGTCCTCCTTTTCCTGTAGTCCACAATCATCTCCTTAGTCTTGGTTACGTTGAGGGATAGGTTGCTATTCTGGCACCACCCGGCCAGGTCTCTGACCTCCTCCCTATAGGCTGTCTCGTCATTGTCGGTGATCAGGCCTACCACTGTTGTGTCTTCTGCAAACTTAATGATGGTGTTGGAGTCATGCCTGGCCATGCAGTCGTGGGTGAACAGGGAGTACAGGAGGGGACTGAGCACGCAACCCTGGGGAGCTCCAGTGTTGAGGATCAGCGTGGCAGATGTGTTGCTACATACCCTCACCACCTGGGGTTGGCCCGTCAGGAAGTCCAGGATATCCAGTTGCAGAGGGAGGTGTTTAGTCCCAGGATCCTTAGCTTAGTGATGAGCTTTGAGGGTACTATGGTGTTGAACGCTGAGCTGTAGTCAATGATTAGCATTCTCACATAAGTGTTCCTTTTGTCCAGGTGGGAAAGTGCAGTGTGGAGTGCAATAGAGATTGCATCATCTGTGGATCTGTTTGGGTGGTATGCAAATTAGAGTGGGTCTAGGGTTTCTGGGATAATGGTGTTGATGTGAGCCACTACCAACCTTTCAAAGCACTTCATGGCTACGGACGTGAGTGCTACGGGTCTGTAGTCATTTAGGCAGGTTGCTTTTGTGTTCTTGGGCACAGGGACTATGGTGGTCTGCTTGAAACATGTTGGTATTACAGACTCAATCAGGGACATGTTGAAAATGTCAGTGAAGACACCTGCCAGTTGGTCAGCACATGCCCGGAGCACACATCCTGGTAATCCGTCTGGCCCCGCAGCCTTGTGTATGTTGACCTGTTTAAAGGTCTTACTCACGTCGGCTATGGAGAGCGTGATCACACAGTCGTCTGGAACAGCTGATGCTCTCATGCATGCCTCAGTGTTGCTTGCCTCGAAGCGAGCATAGAAGGGATTTAGCTCGTCTGGTAGGCTCGTGTCACTGGGCAGCTCGCGGCTGTGCTTCCCTTTTGTAGTCTGTAATAGTTTGCAAGCCCTGCCACATAAGACAAGCGTCGGAGCCGGTGTAGTATGATTCAATCTTAGCCCTGTATTGATGCTTTGCCTGTTTGATGGTTCGTCGCAGGGCATAGCAGGATTTCTTGTAAGCTTCCGTGTTAGAGTCCCGCACCTTGAAAACGGCAGCTCTACCCGTTAGCTCAGTGCGAATGTTGCCTGCAATCCATGTCTTCTGGTTGGGGTATGTACGTACAGTCACTGTGGGGACTACGTCCTCAATGCACTTACAGAGTCACTGGTGCTTCCTGCTTTAACTTTTGCTTGTAAAGCAGGTGGTCGGATTTACCAAATGGAGGGCGAGGGAGAGCTTTGTACGTGTCTCTGTGTGTGGAGTACAGGTGATCAAGATTTTTTTTCCCCTCTGGTTGCACATTTAACATGTTGATAGAAATTTGGTAGAACTGATTTAAGTTTCCCTGCATTAAAGTCTCCGGCCACTAGGGGAGCCGCCTCTGGGTGAGTGGTTTCCTATTTCCTTATACAGCTGACTGAGTGCGGTCTTAGTGCCAGCATCTGTCTGTGGTGGTAAATAAACAGCCACGAAAAGTCATGTACACAACAGTAGCCTCAAAATACTTGTTTTAAATGTTTTGAATAGTAATTGAAATACCTGATAGTATTTGAACCCAGGTCTGAGTAGCTTATGTAGTAGTGTGTGTTTTTAATGTACAACAGTAGCTAACAGGATGTTGGTCTCTGAACGTTGTTCTAGATCTGGGCCCATTATTAATAACAAAGCGTCTCAGAGTGCTGATCTAGGATCAGTTTCGCCTTTTAGATCACAATGATACGATTATATATATCAGCTTTCCTACTCTGAGACGCTTTGTGGATAGGCCCCTTAAGTGCTCTGAGTTGACAGATGTATTGATAAAGGCGCACTGGTTGTTACATATTCTACGGAACGACACTTCCTCCTTCACATCTTCTGTTGTTTAGTGCAATCACTGACAGCATGGATGTGGACGAAAGTAATTACATCTCCCGAACACATCTCCACACCCCTCATCACCACAAGATCACAGGAATCTAGAGGTGTGACGTGTCTTTTATTAGTGAAGAAACCATTCAGCCTTGCCATTCACTTCCTGTCTTGTGTTCACATGGTTGGGTGCTGTACATGCTCTATCTGCCACTAGCTTTATGCGTTTGTTAGCAACAGTGAGGCTTCCTTATTCGTTATATCAACATGAATAAATAGTTCAACCTTGAGTTAGAGCAGCCAGCTTGATCAGCTAGCTAGCAGGGGAATGGACCAAACAGATGGTGCAAGGGTGTCTGATCATTCCTCAGGTGGTGTTTTGGGGGCAAATGACTACTGGATAAGGGGTCTGAGATACACAGAATCTACTGGGTGAAGTTTGTCATGGAGCTGGTTCAAACAAGAAAGAAATTACATTTCAGGGCCAGACGGTGAATGATAGGAGGGGGAATAGTTGGAAAGAGGGATAAAACGAGAGCGGACAGGAGAGAGGGAGACAATCTGAACACCACCCCTCCCTCCCCCACTTGCCATCTGATGTCGAGACTGCGTTGCTATGGGCAACGAGCAGAGTGGGAGAGAAGGATGGATTGATCCCAGCTGGTGGGAGGGAGGGAGGGCAGGAGAAGAGAGTAGAGCGACTCACACAACACACACACTGAGCCAACCACGGAGAGGAAAAGGGATAGAATATATGTTATCCGTCTTTTCATTTTCCTGTTGAAGCAGACTAAGAGCACTGGAGATCGAGAGGGTAGAGGGGCAAGCAGCCAATCGGCATTCAACGGAAAGCAAGCAACCAATGAGGGGCGAGTGGACTCCTCCCCATAAAGCGCTGTGCTGAGCTCCGATCCCTTATAAATGAATGGAGAGGCTCTGAGGCAGCACACTGCTCTCCCACAGAGCACTAGAATCAACAACAGCAGCATAGACGGATGCCCGCACCCAGCCATGAAGAAACGCCACAGACAAGCACATGCCGCGGACACCACAGACGACATGGATCCCCCCCTTCCCCCTGAGGCCTTGGCACCCCCACTCGCCCTCCCTTTCTCAGCTTCCGGCACCCTGTCCCTCCCACTCCCATCGCCCGCCACCCGACGCTCCATCTCTATGGGCGACTTTAGGCGGGTGACCACGGCCCTGTACGGCTCGGAGCCCCCCTCGACGGCTAGCACAGCCCCCTCCTCCAAGATGGTGACCCCCAGCTCTAGCATGGAGTTCGAAGCGGCCCGTCGGCGCCTGCTAGAGATGGAGGAGCGCCAGCGGGTCATCCGGGAGATGGAGCGACACCTGGAGGAGCTCCGGGAGGTGTTCGTGCGCTCGGAGCAGGAGGCGGTGGAGCATGGTGAGGTGTTGACCCGCATCGCCTGCGTCGCCCAGCAGGGGGAGATATACGCGGCCGAGAACAGCGAGCGGCTCAAGAAGGGCCTACGCTTCAGGAAGCACCGGCCCACCATTGTCTTCTCCTCCATGCTGGGACTCCGTACGTGTCTGCCCTGGCCCGTCAAGCTCAAATGACCCTTATACTACAGACTGACACCATTCCCAGACTGTTACCCCTCCTTGATGCTACAATCCCTCCCTTTGAGCTCTTATTGATTCCAGGAAGCTGGCCCTCTGTGGACTAAAGAGTGTATATTGTATGTCTGGGATGGTTCGGAGGCCATGGGACTCACATGATGCATCTGTAAACCCAAAAGGTTGTTGTATGAAACCGTACTTGTACAAAAGCAAAAAAAATATGTAAGCGCTTTGATGTGGTTGGTAGATTCTTTCGTATTTGCTTTGTGTTGAAAGAAGTGGGAATGACCGAAGAAGAGAGTCAGGGTGCAGGCATTGGAGCGTGTGGTAACATGGAAACACTTCCTTTTTTCTGGACCTCTTAAGTCATGCAAAGAGAGAAGAGGGTTCCATAACAAAGCCGGGATGGGAGAGAGCGTTGAACAGTCTGCCTTTTCAACCCACTGGAGGGGAAAAAGAGGAGCAAGGTGCCGTTGAGGTTTCACACCTTTTATTTCTGCATTGTTTCATAAAACCAAGGGGGAAAACGGAGAAAGGGGGAGAAAGAATGGGTGGTAGAGGGCCTTGGGGAACCGCAAGGTGTCGAGAAGGGCAACGTGCCTTGGCATTCCCCAGCACACTCACTATATCTCCCAGCCAACTCATCTTCTGAGCTTCAAAGGTCAAACCCCCAGTGGAGTTGTAGTCTGCTCTCTCAGGGCGTGAGAAACAAACCAGGTCCTTCTGGGACGCTTCCACCTGTGGCCTATTCTTTGTCGCCTGGCAACCCAGGCCTAACTCACCTTCCAGAATGTATCCGACAAACATTGTGTCCTTGGAAAACAAGAGGTTTAAGAACAACTTCCTTTTCTGGTGCATTTCCTTCAATTGGACCTGAGCGGTGGACAATGGCGCTGTTTGCAAAACTGTGTTCGTTTGACAATGGCAGAGCTGGCCTCTCAATGCTTTTACGGTTGATGAAATGTTTGAGGATTGCCCTAGCCATGCCATGGCCAGCGAGACAATCACAGGTAGGGTAAATACTGTACAACAAGATTATAGGCCCGCTGAGAGACGGAGGGTGGATGTTTGTGCAAAAGGATGACAGTCAGTCACTTGAGAAGGTTAAATAGGCGATAAAACAGCAAACACAGACATTTAATGTTATTGACGTTATTGCATCAAATAGAATAAAATGGTATTGGTCACATACACATGGTTAGCAGATGTTATTGCGAGTGTAGCGAAATGCTTGTGCTTCTAGTTCTGACAGTGCAGCAATATCTAACAAGTAATATCTAACAATTTCACAACAAATACCTAATACACACACATCTAAGTAAAGGAATGGAGTAAGAATATATACATATATGGATGAGCAATGTTAGAGCGGCGTAGGCTAAGATGCAATAGGTAGTATAGAATACAGTATATACATTTGAGATGAGTAATGCAAACATTATTAAAGTGACTAGTGATCCATTTATTAAAGTGGCCAATGATTTCAAGTCTGTATGTAAGCAGCAGCCTCTCTGTGTCAGTGATGGCTGTTTAACAGTCTGATGGCCTTGAGATAGAAGCTGTTTTTCAGTCTCTTGTCCCAGCTTTGATGCACCTGTACTGACCTCGCCTTCTGGATGATAGCGGGGTGAACAGGCAGTGGCTCGAGTGGTTGTTGTCCTTGATGGTCTTTTTGGCCTTCCTGTGACATCGGGTGCTGTAGGGCAGGTAGTTTGCCCCCCGGTATCTACAACCGACAGTGGGCAGTCTAAATGCATGCTCTACTTTTTGATAGGGTAAGCGTTGGACATTTTTGCTTAGTTCATAAATCACAGTTGACTGCATAGGCTTACATATCGATTAGGGTCAGTTACTGCCTGCTATTTGTAAGCTAGACAAAGACAAGAATAATTCCTATTGTATGCTTCAAACCCAAACACCTTGTATTTTTTTATGTACATATATTGTTAAATTATATTGAATATACTGGAAGCCTACAGCCTGGTTCTTCATTAAATGCCTTATGCAATGTGTGTGTACATAATAGTGTGAAGATGGAGTCCTGTGTAGCTCAGCTGATAAAGCATTATGCTTGCGGCACCAGAGTTGTGGGTTCAATTCCCACGGGGGACCAGTACGAACAAAGTATTAAAATGTATGCATTCACTACTGTAAGTCACTCTGGATAAGCGCGTCTGCTAAATGACATAAATGTAAAATGATGAATATTTCCATTGATCTAATGATGACAACCAGAACACCGATGTCCAGGTTGGAATACTTTGAAACTCATGCACTATTTTCGCGTTTTGCTATGGAAAAACTAAGTTTCCTAAAGAGCTCTGGGCCCATATGCAGAATGAATGTAATGTTTAAATCTGTTTCTCACTAAATACTGTTCCCTTAACCTGTTAAGGGCCTGTGGTTGAAAATACTCTTCTCTGTCTAGATATCTTCTCAACAAACCTTGTCTTAAAATGTGTTTAAATCCTCCTTCAGGGTTATCATTTCCCTCCTCTCTGCACAATTGAGTTGCAGGGATACATTTCCCCTTGAATATACGACTGATTGAAGGACAGTTCGGCAGAGTCAAATACAGTATGTTGGTTAGCCACATTTTCCGAGGCTTCCATGATCGGCGTTAGCCTGATCCACAGTCCTGACTGCTGCTGGACTCTCGTTTTGTTGATCAAACAAAATAAACGGTAGAATGAGGCATAGCCTGGTCCAGTCCTATATCTGTTTGTGGTGTTTTACCTTTTCTCGTGGTCATTGTCAGACAGCGTAAACCGATATGGGACCAGGCTGTTAAAGGCATGCAGCTAAGCCAAAACTGGTTTGAAGATAGCCTAAAACAAAATCAAGCGTTCTGCATCGACCACAGGTCCAAAACAAGTTTTATGACAATATTACTTTACTATTCTGTATATGAATGTACTTATCTTCTATTGTGTTAAATAGTTCATTTGTGATGTGAAAGTGTTTTGTTCTGTTAAAATTAACATAAGGTTGCGTTTACACAGGCAGCTTTTTCTGACAATTGGTCTTTTGAACAATCAGATTTTTTGCACATAATTCGGCAAAATATCAGAAATTGGCTGCCTGTGTAAACGCAGCCTAATAGTCCTAAAATATATTACATTTATAAACCGGGTTTAATCAGTTTATTTTAAATTATATAATGTTCTTCATATTAAATTGCCATGTTGACCTTAAATACGTTTAGATGTATTTGAAGCTCTACTGATAAAAAGTGTTCTCCTTAACCTAGATCAATTTGAAAACATGCTCATTGCTTTGAATAAGGCTTTTGCATTATAGAATGTTTTGCTCGCGTGACAAATTGCTTATAATACATCATTTAATCATAGGCTTTAGTGCAGAGCTTAAACAAATGTGCAATGTTCTGTGAAGACGTGAAAAATAGGCTTTTTTACATTGTTCAGGACAATTTGTTCTCGGTTCTGTCAGAGAGGGACTGGTAGTATACTGCTGGTTGGGGAAGAGAAAATGAATTAAGGCAATCTGAAATGTGGTGGAATGTGGTCTATTTTCCCAGAGAGTGTGTGAGAATGCTTATTGCTTACCCAGGCACATTTTGACATTGAAGTCATTTTTTACATCTGTTGGGCAAATGTCTCTCTCTTCTCTCTCCTCTCGCTCTCTCCTCTCTCTTTCTCTCCTCGCTCTCTCTCCTTCTCTCCTCCCTCTCTCTCTCTGTTGAAGTGACGCATTTGGCCTGTCACGACTGGGACAGAGGTAGTAGTAGTCTGTCACCTTGGAGTACCAGAGCAGAACAGCAGAGCCTGCTCAGCATAACTGAAATGGCTCATGATGTAATGACATAATGAGACAATGCATGCATCCTGCAGAGAGAGAGCCAAGGGACCTGATAACAGAACACCCTAACACCGCTGGGAGCATCAGCAGACGAATGCCAGACGTGACATGTCTATTCCATTCTGAATGAAGAACATCCTGGGTTTTAAGTGAGCTTGTTACAATACCCATATTGAACTTGAGTTATAGATGTGATGGTGCTGAACGTGACCGGTACCAAGTGTGTTGAGAGACCCCATTGACCAATAGGATGCAAGATCTTCCCTCATGCGTCCAAAAGATTGGCTCCTCCTTGGAATGTCTGATGTTCAGGATTTTGTCCTGATTCGTAATCTGTCCTGAAGTGAAGGCTTTAGTTCTTTGGTGCACCTCACTTTGCCTGTACTGTCCACTTTGGAGAACGTATGTATTGGTCATGATCTGGATGAGGGAGCCGTACCTTCTCCAATTGGTCTGGATGTACTGTATAATAAACATTGACAGGAAATGACGTCATCACTGTGTTGGCCCCCTCATTGCCCATCAATGACAGCCCAGTGAGCACAAGATGTTGAAAAAATATGCATATTCAACCAGAAACACATTTTCAACATATTTTGCTCATAGAGAAACACTTTAGGCCTTATACCTGTCAGTGTAGAATTCTAGTCATGTTTGTCCCAGTGTACCATGCCTGGTTTCTCCGTGTTGTTGTGTATCTCTAGTCAAGAGAATCAAAAAACATTATCTGTCACATCGTTGTCATTCACATGTAGTCTCATAGCTACCTTGGTATATCAAAGGTATCTGACTGCGGCGTCCACATTGGCAATATGATATGATGAAACTTCAGTATAAAGTCATTATTCATCTCCATTTAGATGCTAAAGAATAATAGTAATAAAATAATACATTTTAATTTGTATAGAGCTTTTCATTACAGAGTTCTCAAAGCTCTACTGAGGAAAAAATACAAAATATATAAAGTAAGAATAATGGGTTGCTGAGGTCAGGAGACTGTGGTGGCCAGGTCATCTGATGCAGCCCTCCATCACTCTCCTTCTTGGTCAAATAGCCCTTACACAGCCTGGAGGTTTGCTGAGTCATTGTCTTGTTGAAAAACAAATTATAGTCCCACTAAGCGCAAACCAGGTGGGATGGCGTATCGCTGCAGAATGCTGTGGTAGCCATGCTGGTTAAGTGTGCCTTGAATTGTAAATAAATCAGTGTTACCAGCAAAGCACCATCACACCACCTCCCCCATGCTTCACGGTAGGAACCACACATGCGGAGATCATCCATTCACCTACTACTATGTCTAATTTTGACTCATCAGACCAAAGGACAGATTTCCACCGGTCTAATGTCCATTGCGTGTGTTTCTTGGCCCAAGTAAGTCTCATTTTCATCGGTGTCCTTTAGTAGTGGTTTCTTTGCAGCAATTCGACCACGAAGGCCTGATTCATGCAGTCTCCTCTGAACAGTTGATGTTGAGATGTCTGTTACTCTGTGAAGCGTTTATTTGGGCTGCAATTTCTGAGGCTGGTAACTAATGAACTTATCCTCTGCAGCAGAGGTAACTCTGGGTCTTCCTTTCCTGTGGTGGTCCTCATGAGAGCCAGTTTCATCATAGTGCTTGATGGTTTTTGCAACTGCACTTGAAACTTCAAAGTTCTTGAAATGTTCTACATTGACTCACCTTCATGTATTAAACTAATTATGGACTGTTGTTTCTCTTTGCTTATTTGAGCTGTTCTTGCCATAATATGGACTGGTTGAGAGAATGTCAAGAGTGCAAAGCTGTTGTCAAGGCAAAGGGTGGCTACTTTGAAGAAACTCAAATATAAAATATTTTGATTTGTTTAACACTTTTTTTGGTTACTACATGATTCCATATGTGTTATTTCATAGTGTTGATGTCTTCACTATTATTCTACAATGTAAAAAATAGTAAAAATTTAGAAAAAGCCTGGAATGAGTAGGTGTCCAAACTTTTGACTGGTACTGTATATTACATAATGTTTAATGTGCTATATGATCGTCAGGATAAATGGTATGACGCCATTTATGAATGTATAGTTCTACATACAGCATGACAACTAAGCTGCTAACATTATATACTGTAACTCAACACTGTACAACCTCTCCAAGGCTAAGCCATGTGGCTGATGTCTGTTGCGGGTCCTGTGTGGTTCACCAGTTAAAGCGAGAGCCACACATTGCTGATCCAGGTTTGTCTTTTTGATCATAATAAGATTACGTGGACAGGGAGGGACCTGATCCTAGATCAGCACAATACGGACCTACTTCCTGGCTGCCTCAGCACCACCCTGACCAACTGAGAAAAGAGTGATGTAATATCTGTCACTTACACAACCACCTGGCTGATGCTAGCCCGGGATGACGATCCAACCAGCCAGCTGGCTGACGCTAGCCCGGGATGACGCTAGCCCGGGATGACGATCCAACCAGCCAGCTGGCTGACGCTAGCCCGGGATGACGATCCAACCAGCCAGCTGGCTGACGCTAGCCTGGGATGACGATCCAACCAGCCAGCTTGCTGACGCTAGCCCGGGATGACGATCCAACCAGCTGGCTGACGCTAGCCCGGGATGACGATCAAACCAGCCACCTGGCTGACGCTAGCCCGGGATGACGATCCATCCAGCCACCTGACGCTATCCGGGGATAACGATCAAACCAGCCACCTGACGCTAGCCCGGGGATAACGATCAAACCAGCCACCTGACGCTAGCCCGGGATGACGATCCAACCAGCCAGCTGGCTGACGCCAGCCCGGGATGACGATCCAACCAGCCAGCTGGCTGACGCTAGCCTGGGATGACGATCCAACCAGCCAGCTGGCTGACGCTAGCCTGGGATGACGATCCAACCAGCCAGCTGGCTGACGCTAGCCCGGGATGACGATCCATCCAGCCACCGGACACTATCCCGGGATAACGATCCATCCAGCCACCTGACGCTAGCCCGGGATGACGATCCAACCAGCCAGCTGGCTGACGCTATTCCGGGATGACGATCCAACCAACCACCTGGCTGACGCTAGCCTGGGATGACATCCAACCAGCCAGCTGTTGGTTGTAAGGTAAAGTAGGGTTGGAGGACATGTGGCATTTGGTTTCAGGTAGGTTGAGGGATGTTCCAAAAATGATATTCAATTGAATGTTCTACTTCCTGGTTGCCATCTGGCAGTCCGACGGACAAGTCTGGGTTTGGCGGATGCCAGGAGAACTTTACCTGCCCTAATGCATCCTGCCAACTGTGAAGTTTTGTGAAGGAGGAATAATGGTCATGGTTTGGGCAAGGCCCCTTAGTTCCAGTGAAGGGAAATCTTAATGCTACAGCATACAATGACATTCTAGACAATTCTGTGCTTCCAACTTTGTGTCAAGTTTGGGGAAGGCCCTTTCTTTTTTCAGCATGACAATGTCCCCGTGCACAAAGCGAGGTCCATACAGAAGTGTTTTGTCAAGATTGGTGTGGAAGAACTTGACTGCCCTGCACAGCGCCCTGACTTCAACCCCATTTTACACCTTTTGGCATGAATTGGAACGCCGACTGCGAGCCAGGCCTAATCGCCCAACGTCACTAATGCTCGTGGCTGAATGGAAGCAAGTCCCCACGGCAATTTTACAACATTGAGTGGAAAGCCTTCCCAGAAGAGTGGAGGCTGTTATAGCAGCAATTTAGTGACCAAC
This sequence comes from Brachymystax lenok tsinlingensis, assembly GCA_030435695.1. Lineage (NCBI taxonomy): Eukaryota > Metazoa > Chordata > Actinopteri > Salmoniformes > Salmonidae > Brachymystax > Brachymystax lenok. The sequence continues at coordinate 32,576,284 of CM059808.1, read as the reverse complement.
TCCCTATTAATGCCCATGATTTTGGAAGGAGAAGTTGGACGAGCAGGTGTAGTGTATCAATGAGCGTGAGGATGGCATTTCTGCTCTGTTTAGTTCTAGTATCTAAATCCCATTCAATCCATCTCAGTCTGTCTGTTCTACACTCTCTTATCTCTGTTTTTTTGGACACCAAAGCCCATTAATATTTTACTTTGTTCTCTCTCATGCATTATGTATGATAACAAAAGTTTAATGCATCAAAACATGTAAATAATGTAAATCCATTCTGAAAGTTACTTTCATAATACATATTGAATATAGTGTAAAAGCCACACAGATGTTAAAACAGTATTTAATAATCACGTAACATGGAAAGGACAGAGTGCAAAACACACGTACTATATTACAAATACTTGGTAATAATGAAATGACAGAAATACTCCATTATATTGATGTTCTATCTTACATTGTCAACACAGAAACCATGTAACACAAAGTCTCAACCATAGAGACAGTTATCTATATAGGGTTTAAAAAATTATAAAAAAGACATGGAAGAACAATAGGTGCCTTCACTTTACTCTCCATAAACTCTTATGGTTTGTTCCAATAGTATCACATAGCTTCCTTCACATCCACTGATTGGATAGCACCCAGGAAGAAAACAATCAATAAGTATTGGGACGCAGCCTGTGCTTGACTTGGGCAGGAGCTCACCGGAGTTGAGTACCGGCACCTCAAATGTTCTATTGCTTGAGCTCCTGCTCCTCTCATAGAATATTAGCTAAACCGTTTTGTGGAGATCCTGCACCTTAATATAAACAGTACCAGAACCCAAAATGTCAGTCCAAGTTAAGTGTAGGACACAGCCCTATTCAAGATCACACTACAATGTAAAGTAAAGTGTATAGGGGGGGGGGCTCCAGCACACATCTCATTCCTATGTCTCAGTTCATTTTTATTGTAGTCATTAGTAGGAAACTGAGGGTTATAGCTCCTTCCACACTCAATTATTGAAAGGGATCCTACCTCAGAGCACTGGGCCAATCCAGTAGTGTACTGTCTTGACTGGGCCCTTTGGGGCTCCTCTAGTCCATACTGACTGGGCCATTTGGGACTCCTCTATGTCCATACTGACTGGGCCATTTGGGACTCCTCTAGTCCATACTGACTGGGCCCTATGAGACTCCGCTAGTCTATACTGACTGGGCCCTATGGCACTCCGCTAATCTATACTGACTGGGCCCCACAAGTCCATACTGACTGGGCCATTGGGGCTCTGCTAGTCCATATTGACTGGGCCCTATGGGACTCTGCTAGTCCATACTGACTGGGCCCTTTGGGGCCCCGCTAGTCCAGCCCCCATGCCATATTGCCCTACTGACACAAGAGTCTACAGAACCGAAGTGATGTTCACAAGTAGCATTAACATGACAGTATGATACAGTATGTGAACATAATGCATTCATTCTGATACTCAGTCATTCTTCAACACTGGGTGATGTTAATGTTCCCAGCATGCAACAGCTGTTTTTTTTTTACCTTCCTTTGTACAACAGAGCACAACATATACTCAATGGTCTACCTTCACTTTTTAGTCTGTCCCTGGTTCCATCGACAATCAGGCACGTCTAGGTATTGGCACAGTCAAATCAAATCAAATCAGTGACTGGATCTAGAGAAAGCTAAACAAACCTTCAATAACCCGTCTACAGTAACTACAGGAACGCAAACAGGTGTGAAAAACACCTTCATGGCTGAAAAGCAACTGATAATTATCCTCCTAAAGGTTTTTTATTGTTGTCTGCCCTACTGTAGAAAGCCCTCCACGCCCACAGCAGGCGTAGCTTCACTTGCGGACAGATAAACCAGTTGTATAAGATGCTTAACAGTCAGAGATCCAATACTGAGTTACAGTTTCCCTCATTCACTATTAGTGGCATTTAAAGCACTTTGAAACCATATTAGGAGACAGAATCCTGGTGCATTAAGTAACACTAGAATATACTTCTAGAATTACCAGAACATTAATAGAATGCAGTACCACGAAATGCAATGTATTAATGTGCCTTTACTGCAGATTCAGAACATGAAAAATATGAATTAATATGAATGGGAGTGGTCAGATGTGAGTATGCACTAGTAAATAAGTAAAATGTAATAAAACTGTGGTTATGGTGCTCAAGAGACTAGGAAAATAGCTAATGTCTCAATACTAGCTTATGGTTAGCGATATGGAATCCTTCCATCACAATTCATGGGTGTAATAATATCTATTTACAATTCTCTACAACCTATTTTCTTTACAATGTGGAAGTGTCCAACTGTCCATGCCTTTTGTATGAGGCCTAGTATAGACCCTAAACCGAGAGCTACTGTATGGAAAAAGGCACTAGGCTTGGGTCGTGTTCGTTAGGGCAAACTAAAACGAAAAATTAGCATTTCTTATTGGACAAGTTCAGGTAGTCTTTTCCTTTCAGTCCGTTTGGTGCCTACTGAATACAACCCAGCTTTGTGTATTTCAGTCTCTTTCTTTCCCCTGCCGACTGCAGGAAGACAGACTCCTCTGGAGACCGAGAAAACCAAATCACCCAGGCTCCAGCCAGGCCCCCCCAGTCAGAGCTGGAGTCTGGCACAACACCAGCTTAGACACTGGGGTTACATTTCAGAGCGGCAGCCTGAGAACCCTGGAGCCCCAGGAGACAGGCTGGCAGCCACAAATGCACTTTCAGTTCCAGGTTGTTCCAGCCCCAGACGTAATCGCCACCGGTCTCTGAGCAGGTATTCATTGCATCTGGCTCAGAGTCCTGACGACCGTAACTGACATGGCATGAATCTCTTAGTCTTCTTAGTTTCCAGGAAGGCAGTGGACAATGTCGGCTATTCATCCTCTTTTCTAGGGCTCCCACAGCACACGATCCAGTGTTGTATGCCATTGCCAGGTAATCCAATGGTATGGTTATGATCTCAGACACACGCGCAGGCAGGCAAGCACGCACATACATTCTAGCGCAGGCAGGCAAGCACGCACGCACGCACGTGCGTGCTTGCCTGCGCAGGCAGGCAAGCACGCACGCACATACATTTTACTGCTGTCTGTATCACAGGTATTCCAGCAGTTATGTGGCTAGAGCTGTTGCTCCTATCATTTTCCCTGGGCAGTAAGGTGTGGTAAAAACATCCCTTTAATAGTCTGGGCAGTAAGGTGTGGACAAAACATCCCTTTAATACCCTGGGCAGTAAGGTGTGGTAAAAACATCCCTTTAATACCCTGGGCAGTAAGGTGTGGTAAAAACATCCCTTTAATAGTCTGGGCAGTAAGGTGTGAAAAAAACATCCCTTTAATAGCCTGGGCAGTAAGGTGTGGTAAAAACATCCCTTTAATACCTGTATGCTTTACAACTGTAGAGGTCAAAAGCAGAGGGAGGCGTTTTCTTTCTCTCTCTTTTCTGTCAGGTTGTGAGGGTGGCATTCCTCCCTGTAATTTGATCTCTTTCATCCTTTCCTTCTTTATGGCGACTTCCTTAAGTGCACTGTCTGTATATACAATTACAGTTTCTGGGAGTCTCTAGTCGTCGGATCACAACAAATCAAAGGGGTTCAGAATATCCTGTCACAAGAAATGACCAGGAAAGCGAGCAAGCATTTTTTTGGTCTTTTTTGTCGTTGCGTTCAAGAGTCCATTCCAGCCTTTTTGTGTCCCAGGTAAGTGACGTAGTAAGGGTAGGGGCTAGGCTATGGGCTAGGGTATCCGGTGTAGGACTATCACATGAGTATGACTAGTCAGTCCCCTAGTTTATGGACATAGTTCACAGGGAACGTCCCACTTCTGGATGGATAACCCTCGATGTGGCCGACCTGGAGGTACAGAAACAATCAAGATCACTGACCGACTAGATCGAAAATACAGAGGTAATAGATTTGAGATAGAGGGACATTAATGAAAGGGCTATGCCTATGGATTTTGTGTTTGCGCAGAAGGCGCAAATAGTTGCCTATTTTGTAATAATATATAGGTTAAAACATTTTGGTTGGCTTAATATATAAAGGCAAATAGCTCAACTTTCTGTTTTAAACCTGTGCTTATTAAAAGTAACAACGGATTTACAGAGATAAAAAAAATAGAGGTGTAGTTCTACTCACCCACCAGTGGGGGTCCTCGGTGGCTGTGACTACAATGACCTCATCCTTGAAGAAGGCCAGCTGGTCCGAGCTGACAGCTCTGCAGTCCACCAGCGCCTTGACCCTCTTCTGGGTAGGCCTCCTCTGAGACACCTGCCGGATACACACGCTGCTCAGTCAGGCTCTTGTACATACTAGTGTCCCGCTACTGTATTACAGACAACTGATCTGTCCATGTAACCCATTGGCAGTTGGTTGGAATTATTATCCTGCAATATTCACTATTAAATGTGCGCCACGGTTTAAGGCACTGCCTGTCAGTGCAGGAGGCGTCACTACAGTCCCTGCTTCGAAACCAGGCTGTATCACATCCGGACGTGATTGGGAGTCCCATAGGGCGGCGCACAATTGGCCCAGCGTCATCCGGGTTTGGCCAGTGTAGGCCGTCATTGTAAATAAGAATTTGTTCTTAACTGACTTGCCTAGTTAAATAAAGGTTAAAGATTATATATATATATATTTTTTTTTATTTTTATTTAAGAGCGTTATTGTGCCTTAACTTGACATTTAATAGTTGCAGGATAATGATGCCAACTGACAACGGGTTACATGTAGCAGCTGAAGAAAATGTATTTGAGTATTTCTATCAGAGTACCCAACAAAAATATATACATTCTTTATATTTCACGTGTCCTAAAATGCATTCCAAAAATAGTTTTTTTTATTATTATTTTTTCTCTTATGGGAGCATTATTTATTTTATTCCATGCTCTAACTAGCATACCATATAGAGATGCCATTCTCACTCAGATACCAGTGGCTTTGTTGTTACAGAAGTTGTCAGTGTTTGAAATGATGCTACAGTATTAGTGGCAAGGTCATGTTGCTTGTCCTACCATAGCGTTTCTGCGAGGGCGCACAGTGATAGGAGAGGAGGAGGTAGATTTGGCTGCAGGTGTGGCGCTGGGGGCGGGACCAGTAGTTACCACGCTGCAGTACAGCTCCTCCTGGCTGCCCAGTGCCACACAGCTGGGTGAGGTCACAGCTGAGGTCACGGCTGCAGAACACTTCCCTTGTCCTCCGCTGCTGGTCCGCCTGTACGATGTTGTTTTCTCTGAGCTGGGGAGGAGGAGAGGACAGGTTGGTAAAACACAAGGACTTCACCTACTCACAGATACATAGGACACATACAGTACCTGCATGGGTCATACTGGATTTAGGTCGTTTGTTAATAGCATCTACAGATGGTAAATCCAGATCTGTTTGCTAATGTTTCCAGGATGGACAACAAGTATGCACTCACTACTGCAAGTCACCCTGGATAAGAGCATCTGCTAAATGACTAAAATGTCAATGTAAAATGTTACGGTTAAGACAAGAGTTAAGGTTAGTAGATAGTTAGTTGAAATGTTACAGATAGTCTGTCCAAATAAAGTGTTACCATGTCTTTTCATGTAATGTAATCCAGTATGCATGTAATGTAATTGCAAAGTTTTGTAACATTAATGAAGAAACACCTTATTTTGCTCACTAGGAGTTTTTGGGGGACAGTGACAGAGTAGGTGTTCATTACTGTTAGAAAGAGCTATGTGCTCAGCTCGTTGAGAATTGTTAGGCTTCAACAGCGGGCGCTGTGAGGGCATTTTACCTGGCAGTAAACTGCTGCCCGAAGGCAGTCATCTTCAGAACGGACGAATTCTCTCTCAACTCTAGGGTTGTTCCGTTTAAAAATATATATATGTTTGACTATTCATTTCTAACAGTAAGGGAAATCAAATCATGAATACAAACATTTTAGTGTGAAGACCAGGAAGGAGTAACATTTGAACTAGCAGGAATAGAGGGAGTCTATCCATCATTACGTTGCAAAACCACACTCTCCTACTTTCTCTGTCACTTATGAAAGTGTTTTAGGATTACCTGACAGGTCCTATGTGGTTCTGAGGGGAGCTGGAACTACTGTTAGACTTGGTGCTGTCTCTGTCTGAGGACCCTGACCCAGTATTGGCCTGACCCTCCCAGGCTGCGGTCTGTCTCTGTCCCCTCACCAGGTTCCCCTGGCTGTGGGGTGATTTGGGTGGTCGCCCCCCCTGACCCTCCAGCATGGGGAAGGGGGGGCTGGACTGGGGGGTTGGGTTGGAGCAGCTGCACCGGGGGGTGTTGCTTACCCCCTCCTGGGTGGACAAGGAGATCTGGGGGTCCGAGCGACCTGGGGGTGCGGAGAGAGGGAGACCGGATCAGGTGAGTGAGAGACAGAGACAGACAGCCATACAAAACAGTCTCTTTCTCAATTTGTCCTTCCTTGATCCTCACATCCTTGCCTCCTCAAACGGTGAGGAAGATGCAAGGGAAGGTCCTCAAATACGGTTAAGAAGAAAATGTGATGAGAGGAAATGGGATGAGTGGAGAGGGGAGGAGAGGAGAGATGGGAGGAGAGGAGATGGGAGGGGAAGAGATGGGAGGGGAGGAGATGGGAGGGGAAGAGATGGGAGGGGAAGAGATGGGAGGGGAAGAGATGGGAGTCGAGGCGAGATGGGAAGAGAGGAGAGGAGGAGATGGGAAGAGAGGAGAGTAGATGGGAGGAGATGGACAGGAGAGGAGACTGGAGAGGAGATTAGATGGACAGGAAGGAGACTGGAGAGGAGATTAGAGGAGAGGAGGAGATGGGAAGAGGAGAGGAGATGGCAAGAGAGGAGAGGAGATGGGAGGAGAGGCGAGGGGATGGTAGGAGAGGGGAGAGGGGATGGGAGGAGAGGAGATGGGAGGAGAGGAATCACAGAAAGAGAATGAGATCGAGCCCCTATTTCAGTGTTTGCAGATCTAGTGGAAACAGATCAGATGTGTGTGTTTACTGTAGGTGTGTCAGGACCAGGAAGAAGAGGTGAGACAGCTCTCTCAGCTACGAGACTCCCTGAGACTGCTGCTACAGATGGAGAACTCTTAACACCTACTATAAACTATACTAGACCGCTTTCCAGGGCCTTGTTCATTAGGCACCAAATGGAAGAAAACTGACTGAATCAGAGGGGGACTACCTGGGCTATAATGTTCATGTCTGTGCGTGTGTTCACCTCTCATGATGGCTTTAGCGGGCAGAGGTGGCGGGGGCATGAGGACGCCAGATGGAGCACTATTGGGGGGGATACGGTAAAGGAAGTCCACGTTTTCATAGGTCTTACACGCCACAGGGGCGTTGGTGAAGCTCCAGCGGGAGGGCGGGGCTTTAGAGGGCAGAGGGGAGCGTAGGTTCCTGTGTAAGGGGTTCACCTGAAGAGTAGAAAGGAAGGAGGAGATCGTCAGTATGAGGCCAAACATGGCACTGGGGTTTCGTCAAAAACAACCCCTACCCCTTATACCCTAGCCCCTACACCCTAGGCCCTTGTGTTCTGAAATAATTGGATAGAAGTAAACAATATGGTGAAAATTCCATCTAGCTTACATCCATCCCCCATTCTAACATCCCCCATTCTAACACCCCCACCCCCCATTCTAACACCCCCACCCCCATTCTACACCCCCACTTCTAACACCCCCACCGCCCATTCTAACATCTCCCCATTCTTCCATCCCTCCCTTCTAACATCCCCCCATTCCAACACCCCCATTCTAACATCCCCCCATTCTAACATCCCCCATGACTAAGTCTAAGTCGTGCGATAGTGAGGGATATGAGCAGAGTGACTCAGAGGTAAAGTGTGGTTGCACCGAGGTAAACACTGAATAAAACTCTAGTGCAGTGTTTCCCAAATCCAATCCTCCAGTAATCCCAACAGTACACATTTATTTTGTAACTCCAGACACCTGGTTCAACTGAATGAGGGCTTGATTAGCTGGTGAATTGAATCAGGTGAGTTTGTCCAGGGCTACAATAAAAATGTGCTGTTGGGGGTACTGGAGGACTGGTGTATTGGTTGTACAGTGGTTAGTGTGTGTTTACCCTCTCATCCAGGTCATCTTCGCTGTCGTACAGGTCCTGGCTCTGTGTCTCCCACATGTACTCCACATGGATCTGACTGTTGAACTTCCCACTCTGGGCCAGCTCTAGCTAAAACACACACACAAGCATGTACACACACAGGAACAAAAACACACACACACACAGGAACAAAAACACACACACACACAGGTCAGTTACACACACAGTTCAGCTACAAATCCATATTTTGCTCAGATTACAAACATAGCGTAGCTAGTCAAGTCATTGCTCCTATCAGTACCTTAAAATACTAAAATATCGTCCAGAAAATAAAAGAGCATATTCAAGCTATGGGACAACTGTTAAAACCACTGAAACTTTAGTGCCAGAAACCAGAACCAAATCTGAAGTGTGCTGGCCAGTCACTTAATTATGTTAACATTTATGTTAAAGGACAATTCCACCACTTTTCAACCTCATGTTCATTATCTCCAGCACAATGCCAGTATCTACATATGTGAAAACGCCGCTTTTCTATGTTTTAAAAATATATAAAAGTTAAAAAAGGGTCTACCCGATGACATCAAAAGTAAAAAAAAAAAAAAGTTTTGAAAATTACCGTTTTTTTTACCCTGTGATGTCACAGAAGCATTTAAAAAAAAAACGTTTAACTTTTTTTTTAACCACAGATCATAGAAACATGTTTTCACATATGTAGACACTGGTATGGTTCTGGAGATGGTGAATATGAATGATGTTGAAAGGTGGCGGAGTTGCCCTTTAACGATCTGTCACGATACAGTATTGAAACAACAACTTCAGTCTTGGGTTACTTGACTTATCACCGTTTTAACAGGAAATAATGGATAGTAAAACACAACAACAAGGACAGGAAATGAACACTTTCTTTCATTAAGGACTTTACTATGACAATTCAGCACCTAACCATAATCAGAGACAGTGAGCATGTTATCTATTGTTCCATAAAGGATAGGAAGACAGGAAATTGAACAGGGTCAGAGCAGGTTTAGCAGGGGAAAATAGGAAGCCAGAAGGAAAATAAAGGCTGTATTTTCACTGGGAAGTCAGGGTCAGTCAGTCCCTTTCTTGGCAAGAGCTTTGCAAATGACTATCAGTAAAGACATTGATACACATATTTATTGATTTAGTGTTTTACCAATTTGTTGTTTATGACAAACTGTCCATATAATTAGGCTAATCATATCTTTTTCATTGTGTTTTATATTGTATGATATCGCATTTTATGCTTGTTTCTGCTTAAGTACCAAGATGTTCAAATAAACCTAAACCCAGTCAGTCATGTCTTACCAGTTCCACACACTGGGAGTGCTGCAGTCTCCTGGCGATGTCCAGAGCCGTCTCTCCGGATGAGTTCACTGGATGACGAGAGTGAGAGTGAGCGCGAGAGTGAGAGCGAGACCAGTTAAGTCTCTAACTGTGGTATCCCTATTGAACCCAGCTTACAAGCACTAAAGGCACTGTGTGTACATACTGTAGGTGTGTGTGCATAGGTGTGTACATACTGTATATATACTGTAGGTGTGTGTGCATAGGTGTACATACAGTATATATACTGTAGGTGTGTGTGCATAGGTGTGTACATACTGTATATATATATATATATACAAACTGTAGGTGTGTGCATAGGTGTGTACATACTGTGTGTATACATACATATATACATATATATACACACACACACACACACTGTAGGTGTGTGTGCATAGGTGTGTACATACTGTATATATATATATACACTGTAGGTGTGTGTGTGTATAGGTGTGTACATACTGTATATATATATATATACACTGTAGGTGTGTGTGTGTATAGGTGTGTACATACTGTATATGTACTGTAGGTGTGTGTGTGTGTGTATAGGTGTGTATATATACACTGTAGGTGTGTGTGCACGTGTATATATACACTGTAGGTGTGTGTGTATAGGTGTATATATACTGTAGGTGTGTGTGCAGGTGTATATATACTGTAGGTGTGTGTGTGTGTGTATAGGTGTATATATACACACTGTAGGTGTGTGTGTGTATAGGTGTATATATACTGTAGGTGTGTGTGTGTATAGGTGTATATATACACTGTAGGTGTGTGTGTGTATAGGTGTATATATAATGTAGTGTGTGTGCGGGTGTATATATATTGTAGGTGTGTGTGCAGGTGTATATATACTGTAGGTGTGTGTGTGTGTATAGGTGTATACAGAGGGGCAAAAAAGTATTTAGTCAGCCACCAATTGTGCAAGTTCTCTCACTTAAAAAGATGAGGCCTGTAATTTTTCGTCATAGGTACACTTCAACTATGACAGACAAAATGAGGGAAAAAAATCCAGAAAATCACATTGTAGGATTTTTAAATGAATTTATTTGCAAATTATGGTGGAAAATAAGTATTTGGTCACATACAAACAAGCAAGATTTCTGGCTCTCACAGACCTGTAACTTCTTCTTTAAGAGGCTCCTCTGTCCTCCACTCGTTACCTGTATTAATGGCACCTGTTTGAACTTGTTATCAGTATAAAAGACACCTGTCCACAACCTCAAACAGTCACACTCCACTATGGCCAAGACCAAAGAGCTGTCAAAGGACACCAAAAACAAAATTGTAGACCTGCACCAGGTTGGGAAGACTGAATCTGCAATAGGTAAGCAGCTTGGTTTGAAGAAATCAACTGTGGGAGCAATTATTAGGAAATGGAAGACATACAAGACCACTGATAATCTTCCTCGATCTGGGGCTCCACGCAAGATCTCACCCGTGGGGTCAAAATGATCACAAGAACGGTGAGCAAAAATCCCAGAACCACACGGGGACCTAGTGAATGACCTGCAGAGAGCTGGGACCAAAGTAACAAAGCCTACCATCAGCAAGGGCATTGAAGATGAAACGTGGCTGGGTCTTTCAGCATGACAATGATCCCAAACACACCGCCCGGGCAACGAAGGAGTGGCTTCGTAGAAGCATTTCAAGGTCCTGGAGTGGCCTAGCCAGTCTCCAGATCTCAACCCCATAGAAAATCTTTGGATGGAGTTGAAAGTCCGTGTTGCCCAGCGACAGCCCCAAAACATCACTGCTCTAGAGGAGATCTGCATGGAGGAATGGGCCAAAATACCAGCAACAGTGTGTGAAAACCTTGTGAAGACTTATAGAAAACGTTTGACCTCTGTCATTGCCAACAAAGGGTATATAACAAAGTATTGAGATAAACTTTTGTTATTGACCAAATACTTATTTTCCACCATAATTTGCAAATAAATAAATAAAAAATCCTACAATGTGATTTTCTGGATTTCTTTTTCTCATTTCGTCTGTCATAGTTGAAGTGTACCTATGATGAAAATTACAGGCCTCTCTCATCTTTTTAAGTTGGAGAACTTGCACAATTGGTGGCTGACTAAATACTTTTTTGCCCCACTGTATATACTGTAGGTGTGTGTATATATACTGTAGGTGTGTGTATAGGTGTATATATATTGTAGGTGTGTGTATAGGTGTATATATATACACTGTAGGTGTGTGTGCACGTGTATATATACTTTAGGTGTGTGTGTGTATAGGTGTATATATACTGTAGGTGTGTGTGCAAGTGTATATATACTGTAGGTGTGTGTATAGGTGTATATATACTGTAGGTGTGTGTATAGGTGTATAGGTGTATATATACTGTAGGTGTGTGTGTATAGGTGTATATATACTGTAGGTGTGTGTGCACGTGTATATATACACTGTAGGTGTGTGTATAGGTGTATATATACTGTAGGTGTGTGTGTATAGGTGTATATATACTGTAGGTGTGTGTGTATAGGTGTATATATACTGTAGGTGTGTGTGCACGTGTATATATATATACACTTTAGGTGTGTGTATAGGTGTATATATAATGTAGGTGTGTGTGTATAGGTGTAAATATAATGTAGGTGTGTGTGCAGATGTACCATGTACCTGTGTGGAGGACAGCCTTTCCTTTGAGCAGCAGTTTGAGGCACTCTGTTTTGTGGTGCTGGGCGCTGTAGTGTAGAGCAGTGTTCCCCTCTAGAGTCCTCTTCTCCAGACAGACACTGTTAAGTGGCGACAGACAGTTGGAGTCAATGTGATGTACATGTATGTCTCCGGAGGCTGGCGTAGGTAAGACAGTAGTAAAGGTCAATGCTTGTGACAGACCCAAAATGGCACCCTATTCCCTACGTAGTACACTACATAGTACACTACTATAGGCCCTGGTCAAGAGTAGCACACTATATAGGGAATAGGGAGCCATTTGAGACTCAGTCAGTGTAAGGCTAGAGGAAAGAGTGCTGGGGTGTGTTCAGGAGGAAGGAGTGCTGGGGTGTGTTCAGGAGGAAGGAGTGTGTTCAGGAGGAAGGAGTGTGTTCAGGAGGAAGGAGTGTGTTCAGGAGGAAGGAGTGTGTTCAGGAGGAAGGAGTGTGTTCAGGAGGAAGGAGTGCTGGGGTGTGTTCAGGAGGAAGGAGTGTGTTCAGGAGGAAGGAGTGTGTTCAGGAGGAAGGAGTGTGTTCAGGAGGAAGGAGTGTGTTCAGGAGGAAGGAGTGCTGGGGTGTGTTCAGGAGGAAGGAGTGCTGGGGTGTGTTCAGGAGGAAGGAGTGCTGGGGTGTGTTCAGGAGGAAGGAGTGCTGGGGTGTGTTCAGGAGGAAGGAGTGCTGGGGTGTGTTCAGGAGGAAGGAGTGCTGGGGTGGGTTCAGGAGGGTTGGGGTGTGTTCAGGAGTGTGAAACGTGATCACGTATTTCTATCTGTACCGTTCTAAATGTTTTTGCCTCACTGAGAACACACCCACTGGGCCGTGTCTGAAGATGTTACTAGCAGTCAAATACTTGCCTCCTCCTTTCTTTGTTCCCTAAACTCCTTTCAAAGCCATTGGTTGGAGGAGGTCTGAGTGAGGGACCTTGGATCCTCTCCTCCAATGCACTTTGGGCCCGATTCAGACTGGGGATAAGTTGACTTAACAACATGTTAAGTCTACTTATCTCAGGTCTGCATAGGGCCCACGAAGACAAGAAAACGGAGGAAGCACAGATTATACGGTGAGTAACGTTTTCTGATACACCCTTTGTGTTATCACGTTGGTGGTATTGAGGGGTCTGGTGGTATTGAGGGGTCTGGTGGTATTGAGGGGTCTGGTGGTATTGAGGGGTCTGGTGGTATTGAGGGGTCTGGTGGAATTGAGGGGTCTGGTGGAATTGAGGGGTCTGGTGGTATTAGGGGGCGCTCACACCTGTTCTGTATGAGGAAATCCACCAGGGATAGAGAGCTCCTCTCCTCCAGTCTCACAGCCAAGTGAAGAGCTGTCTCTCTCAGATGCTAGAAGACAGAAGAAACTCATTAGGTACACCCACTGAGTGTGTGTGTACACAAGATATATATATATATATATATATATATATATATATATATATACATACATACACACACATATATACACATATATATATATACATATATATATATATATATATATATATACATACATACACACACACACACACACACACACACACACACACACACACACACACACACACACGTATGTATGCATGTATGTATTTGTGTGTGTGTGGTGTGTGTATTTGTGTGTGTGTGGTGTGTGTATTTGTGTGTGTGTGATGAATGAGTACGACTATGAACTGTTCCCCTTAGCTCTCTGGAGACATGAGCTCTGACCCAACAAGCTGAAATAATAAACCATACCCTGCCAACACACACACACACACACACACACACACACAGATCTAAATGTGTGCAGGACAGTACTATTACATACCCTTAGGAAGCAACAGACGGTGAATTTGATTAAAGAAGTGAAAAGAAAAGGAGAGAGAGAGGAAACATAACCTTTTAACAAGAGAGGAGAGGAGAGAGAAGGGTGTAAAATGAGAGGGATAGATTGAGTGTGATTACAGAGAGAGAATGGTGTAAATGAGAGGGATAGATTGAGTGTGATTACAGAGAGAGAAGGGTGTAAAATGAGAGAGGGATAGACAGTGTGATTACAGCAAGAGAGGGGCGTGGTTATTTCATTGCGGACAAACACATACACAAACAGCGACATTTACAACATTACAATGTAGAAGAATTGTAGCGGTCTATTTTGAGATAATAACCCACAGTAGTCTTCTGAGAAGAGGCCAGCCACAGCCAAATGAATCAAGCCCATAGAGGCATGTTAAAGTCGCAGTCTGAGATCTGGCAATCTGTTCAATGATCATTTACATTTTTTGTTGTTCTTCAAATCCCAGAATGTAGTTTTAATGGAGCCTTCCGCCATTAGCTAGCTAGTTAAATCATATGTGGACGTCCCGCTGCCTTTTGTTTTGATAATTTCACAGCTTCCACTGGGAAGTTATCTTGGGAATTTCATATTCAATCCTACATGTAATATGACCATGTTCATGTTTATGCTGTGTGTTGGTATGTGTGTTGGTGTTGGTATGTGTGTTGGTGTGTGTGTGTGTGTGTGTGGTGTGCACGCATGTATGCATGTATTCTAATGGGTTGGTCAGTAGTGTGTGTGTGTGTGTGTGTGTGTGTGTGTGTGTATATATATCTGCTATCTAGTATTAAGGCTGGCACAGTTACCGTATAATCGTGTAACCGATGATTATGGACCGTCTTATTTTAATTAAAAAAATGGTGGAACGAACAGCTGACTGAAGATGGGACAGCCGGGCATTTGTGCGGTTCAGTCCGTTTCTGCGGTAACATGGACTCTTTACACAATCGAACGGTTATAACGGTGACCACGGTCATTTGGCTGACCATAACCGTCATCCAAAAATCCATGACCATCACAGCCTTATGTCCAGTACCTGTCCCTCAGGCAGTGCTAGCGGCTTGGCCAGGTCCTCTCCCTGGGCGTACAGCTGCAGCAGAGCGGTCAGGTCCCGGCTCCTCACGGCATCGTACACACGCCACGGCTCACCGTCCTCCCTGTCCCGGTCCCTGTGCAGCACGTAGCGCCGCTCCACGTACTTGGCCATGATATACTCCTTCCTGGCATTCCTGGATGCACAACGGGACAGAGCCATAGGTATGCAGCAACTGGTTAACTATATCCTCCATGTTGGCACCAGCAACTGGTTAACTATATCCTCCATGTTGCCACCAGCAACTGGTTAACTATATCCTCCATGTTGCCACCAGGGTTAGGTTCAATTCCATTTCAATTCAGTCGATTCAAGAACTGAATTGAAATGGAATTGACCCCAACCCTGGTTGATACCAAACATTCCGTTTCAACATTCTCATTTCAACACTTGTATGTCATTGTTTTGGCATTTTTGGTGCCAATATGGCTTCCGTCAAAATGTGTTGTTTCAAACCAAGATTGCCCCACCAATGAGAACATGATTGAAGTATGAGGCGTATAATGGACTTACATGTCACTCTGGGGGAGGGGTTTGATGGAATCATTGGGAAGATTGGCCTCCATGATGTCATTAAAGCGGGTGTTGCCTATACTGACTGCCAGCTGTGGACAGACGGAGAGTGGAGGCGTTAGGATACAAGATATGTGAGTACAGCTGTATAGGGACTACACTTTCAGTGCATCAAATACCACATATCTAAACCATGCCATTATCACAACTAAAAACCAAGTTAGCATTCTGAGCTAAAGCCAAGGCAGAGCTCAGCAGACTAACGCTTGTTTAGAAATGTAGGTGTGTGTGTGTGTGTGTGTGTATAGATTAGTGTGTGTGTATTGGAACTAAGACTGGGTCAACATTACTAGTAGTTCGGAGGTGCTGAGCATGTCCAGCGTGAGGGACTGGATCCTGGAGTAGTGGACCCCCAACTCCCTGTGGATCCCAGAACACTCTATACACGTCAGGATGCCCAGGTTAGTGGAGAGCCACGTGGGGTCTGTTGACAACACAGGGACAAAACATGAGGAGTACAGCGAACACTGGATTTACACTGAAGCAATAAGGCCCGAGGGGGTTTGGTATATGGCCAATACACCTGGGCTAAGGGCTGTTAATTACGTTGTGTCGTGCCTAGAGCAGTAAAAATAAAGGTTTTGTCATACACATGGTAAATGGTCTATTATAAACTGGGTGGTTCGAGCTCTGAATGCTGATTGGCTGACAGCCATGGTATATCAGACCGTATACCACGGGTATGACAAAACATTTATTTTTACTGCTCTAATTACGTTGGTAACCAGTTTATAATAGCAATAAGGCACCTCAGGGGTTTGTGGTATATGGCCAATATACCACGGCTAAGGGCTGTATCCAGGTACTCCGCATTGCGTCGTGCATAAGAACAGCCCTTAGTCATGGTATATTGGCCATATACCACACCCCCTCGTGCCTTATTGCTTAAATATACCACGGCTGTCAGCCAAATCAGCATTCAGGGCTCGAACCACCCAGCCATACTGGCTGTGTCCCGATTCTCCACCCTTCTCTTTAAGTGTGGAGACAGGACAAGAGCACATGCTAAAGTCTCTCGATGAATCCTCCCACTGACTATCTCCTGTCCACCAGTCTCACCGTGGGCTCCACAGTCAGCGCAGGCCTCGTTGCCGGGCATGTGTCTGAGCTCGGTGATGACTGCCCTGGCCAGCTCCTGCAGCCCGGAGTCCTGGAACTGCGGCTGGTCCCCTCCCAACACCGTGTTCAGGGCTTCCTCCTTACTGTTCTGCAGCACTGACACCCAACTGGGGGGGAGGAGAGAGAGAGATTAAACAATGCAATATAGTGTTTAAACAGTTATGTATTGTCGTACAAATCATTCTTTCTGGAAATGTCTTCCTGATTTTTTTATGGAATTACAACAACCGGTACATTTGAAATGTAGATGTATTTTCTTTTTTATGACACTACTATGGTGGTCTACATTCTGCGCTTCAAAAGCACAGACTACCCACATGATAGTCCTGTGTGCAGCTGTGTGTCTTTAACCCAAGTATATAATTGTACTGTACCACCACTGAGAGCTTGGCACATTCACACTGCAGTAAACCTCTTTTCTCTTTCTCATCCCTCTCCTTCTCAATCTTTCTTTCTTTTTGTTGTTTTTGTTTCAGCTGACCCTCCCTCCTCCTTCTCCTCTCCTCCCCACAGACATAAACGACATCCGAAGGCTTGATCCTGAGGCCCACGCAGAGAGGAGAGGAGGAAGAGGGGCTCCCGAGTGGCGCAGCGGTCTAAGGCACTGCATCTCAGTGCTAGAGACGTCACTACAGACCCTGGTTCGATTCCAAGCTGTATCACAATCGGCCGTGATTGGGAGTCCCATAGGGTGGCGCACAATTGGCCTAGTGTCGTTCGGGTTTGGCCGGTGTAGGCCATCATTGTAAATAAGAATTTGTTCTTAACCGACTTGCCTGGTTAAATAAAATAACACATTTATAAAAAGAGGAGAGAAACTCCCTACTCAGGTCTGTACGCTCCAGAGAGAGGTCCCATCCCAAACTAGCTACCCTCTCTCGTGAGTTTCCACCTCATTTTGTGGCCAGTAAGCACATAGCCTCGAGAGCCTACGGTGGCCTCTCGCAATAACAAGGCTATGCTAGTCAAAGCTTTCCTTAATTTTGGGTCAGTCACAATGGTCAGGTATTCTGCTACTGTGTACTCTCTGTTTAGGGGCAGATAACATTCCAGTTTGCTCTGTTTATTGGTTGATTCTTTCCAGTGTGTCAAATAGTTTTCTTATAATTTGGTTGGTTCTAATTGTGTTGCTGTCGTGGGGCTCAGCTAGCTGAGGGGACTCTTCTCAGCTGGCTGAGGGCTTTGTGGTGGAATCAGTGGCCTTCGCTTCCTTTTAGGTGGTTGTAGAATTGAACAGCTCTTTTCTGGATATTGATAATTAGCGGGTATTGTCTTAATTTTGCCATGCATGCATTGTCTGGGGTTTAGCGTTGTACATACAGTAAAGGATATTTTTGCATGCAGAGTCTCAATTGGGTGTTTGTCCCATTTTGTGAATTCTTGGTTGGTGAGCGGACCCCAGACTTCACAACCAGAGAACATTGGGTTCTATAACGGATTGAAGTATTTTTTGCCACATCCTAGTTGGGATGTCGAGTTCTATGTTCCTTTTGAAGGCATAGAAAGCCCTTCGTGCCTTGTCTCCTCAATGGTTGTAACTTCTGGAAATTACCTGTGGTGTTGATGTTTAGGCCCAGGTAAGTGTAGTTCTTTCTGTGCTCCAGGGCAACAGTGTCTAGATATAATTTGTATTTGTTGTCCTGGCAACTGGACAAACATTATTTTTGTCTTACTGAGATTTACTCAGGCCCCAAGTCTGACAGAATCTGTGCAGAAGATCTAGGTGCTGCTGTAGGCCCTCCTTGTTGGGGACAGAAGCACCAGATCATCTGAAAACAGTAACTTCAGTCCAGTAGGGTGAGGCCCAGTGCTACAGACTGTTCTAAACTCTGACAAAACAGAGATGCTAGTTCTAGGTCCCAAGAAACAAAGAGATCTTCTGTTGAATCTGACAATTAATCTTGATGGTTGTACAGTCGTCTCAAATAAAACTGTGAAGGACCTCGGCGTTACTCTGGACCCTGATCTCTCTTTTGACGAACATATCAAGACTGTTTCAAGGACAGCTTTTTTCCATTTACGTAACATTGTAAAAATCAGAAACTTTCTGTCCAAAAATGATGCAGAAAAGTTAATCCATGCGTTTGTAACTTCTAGGTTAGACTACTGCAATGCTTTATTTTCCGGCTATCCGGATAAAGCACTAAATAAACTTCAGTTAGTGCTAAACACGGCTGCTAGAATCTTGACTAGAACCCCAGAATTTGATCATATTACTCCAGTACTAGCCTCTCTACACTGGCTTCCTGTTAAGGCAAGGGCTGATTTCAAGGTTTTACTGCTAACCTACAAAGCATTACATGGGCTTGCTCCTACCTATCTTTCTGATTTGGTCCTGCCGTACATACCTACACGTACGCTACGGTCACAAGACGCAGGCCTCCTTACTGTCCCTAGAATTTCTAAGCAAACAGCTGGAGGCAGGGCTTTTTCCTATAGAGCTCCATTTCTATGGAATAGTCTGCCTATCCATGTGAGAGACGAGACTCAGTCTCAACCTTTAAGTCTTTATTGAAGACTCATCTCTTCAGTAGGTCCTATGACTGAGTGTAGTCTGGCCCAGGAGTGTGAAGGTGAACGGAAAGGCACTGGAGCAACGAACCACCCTTGCTGTCTTTGCCTGGCCGGTTCCCCTCCACTGGGATTCTCTGCCTCTAACCCTATTACAGGGGCTGAGTCACTGGCTTCTGGTGCCGTGGCGGAGATCTTGTGGGCTATACTCGGCCTTGTCTCAGGATGGTAAGTTGGTGGTTGAAGATATCCCTCTAGTGGTGTGGGGGCTGTGCTTCGGCAGAGTGGGTGGGGTTATATCCTGCCTGTTTGGCCCTGTCCGGGGGTTTCGTCGGACGGGGCCACAGTGTCTCCCGACCCCTCCTGTCTCAGCCCCCAGTATTTATGCTGCAGTAGTTTGTGTCGGGGGGCTAGGGTCCGTCTGTTATATCTGGAGTATTTCTTCTCTTATCTGGTGTCCTGTGCGAATTTAAGTATTCTCTCTCTCTCTCTCTCTCTCTCTCTCTCTCTCTCTCAGCATTAGGACCATTCCTCAAGGCCTACCTGGCCTGATGACTCCTTGATGTCCCGAGTCCACCTGGCCGTGCTGCTTCTCCAGTTAACTGTTCTGCCTGTTTTATGAACATTTTAAAATCTTGTCCATGTTCTGTTATAATCTGCACCCGGCACAGCCAGAAGAGGACTGGCCACCCCTCACAGCCTGGTTCCTCTCTAGGTTTCTTCCTAGGTTTTGGCCTTTCTAGGGAGTTTTTCCTAGCCACCGTGCTTTTACACCTGCATTGCTTGCTGTTTGGGGTTTTAGGCTGGGTTTCTGTACAGCACTCTGTGACATCAGCTGATGTAAGGGGGGCTTTATAAATAGATTTGATTTGATTCTAGTGCCCTCACCAATTCATTTAAATACAGTGCCTATAGAAAAGTCTTACCCCCGTTCAAAACGTTAAAATAGCCTGGAATTAAAATAGTTTTTTCCCCATTGATCTACACTTCCTACCCCACAACATCGAAGTGAAAAAAATATACAGGCTTTTATGGACAAGACTGGTCAAAGTGTGCATGAGACAACGATATCCCAAACACCACAAATCTGCCATGTATTGTAGAGTGGCCAGAAGCAAGCCATTACTCAAGAAAGCCCACCTTGAATCCTGTTCGAAGTACGCAAAAGAAACTCTGGAGATTCTGTAGCCATGTGGCAAAACGTTTTATGGTCTGACTAAACTAAAATGTTGTGCAAAGCATAAAAAAGTGCAAAGCATTACGTTTGGTGCAAACACAACATGGCTCATCACCCAAAGAACACATCCCTACTGTGAAGCATTGTGGTGGCAGCATCATGTTATGGGGATGTTTCCCATCGTCAGGAACAGGGGCACTTATCAGGATAGAAGAGAAGATGAATGGAGAAATTTACATAAAAGTCCTTGAAGCAAACATGCTGCCTTCTGCAAGAAAGCTGAAACTGGGAAAGAAGTTCACCTTTCAGCATGACAACGACCTGAAGCACACAGCCAAAGCTACAGTGGAGTGGCTAAGGAATAAAAAGATAAATGTCCTTGAGTGGCCCAGTCAGAGCTCCGACCTAAATCCAATCGAAAATGTGTGGCACGACTTGAAGATTGCTGTCCAAGGTACTTGAAAGTACAGTTTTGTAAAGAAGAATGGTCAAACATTGTCTAATCTAGGTGTGCAAAGTTGATAGAGAGCTATCCCAACAGAATCACAGCTGTAATTGCTGTCAAAGGTTCTTCCACCAAGTATTAACTCAGGTGGGTGGAGACTTATCCAACTGTGATGTTTCAGTTTTGGATGAGTGGGAAAACGTTTTTATTTAAATGGGTGAAACTCTGAGGCAATGACAAAATAAAAATGAAAAAAAGTTCACAGGGGTGTAGACTTTCTATAGGCACTGTATGTTGAAGAGGGTGGGGCTCGAGCTGCATCCCTGTCTCACCCCAGGGCCACAGAAAGAAATCTGTGTTATTGCCAATTTTAACAGAACACGTGTTGTTCATATGTTTTCTTTCTACGTATCTCTTCTCGGTATCTTTTTCTATTTTTCTTTCGGAAAGAATATCTACATTGTATGAGTTCCTCTCTCTGAAATAAATACTACATTGTAATCTTTTCCTCTTTTTGAATGGAATTTCTCTCTCTTTCTGAATGACACAGTCACTGTCCTTATCTACACCTCAGTGTATTTAGAACAATGATTGTATAGAAACAAGGAGGGATTCCAGTGTATTTAGAACAATGCAGGTATAAAAACAAGGAGGGATTCCAGTGTATTTGGAACAATGCTTGTATAGAAAGGAGGAGGGATTCCAGTGTATTTGGAACAATGCTTGTATAGAAACAAGGAGGGATTCCAGTGTATTTGGAACAATGCTTGTATAGAAAGGAGGAGGGATTCCAGTGTATTTGGAACAATGCTTGTATAGAAAGGAGGAGGGATTCCAGTGTATTTGGAACAATGCTTGTATAGAAACAAGGAGGGATTCCAGTGTATTTGGAACAATGCTTGTATAGAAACGAGGGATTCCAGTGTATTTGGAACAATGCTTGTATAGAAACGAGGGATTCCAGTGTATTTGGAACAACGCTTGTATAGAAACAAGGAGGGATTCCAGTGTATTTAGAACAATGCTTGTATAGAAACAAGGATGGATTCCAGTGTATTTAGAACAATGCTTGTATAGAAACAAGGAGGGATTCCAGTGTATTTGGAACAATGCTTGTATAGAAAGGAGGAGGGATTCCAGTGTATTTGGAACAATGCTTGTATAGAAACGAGGGATTCCAGTGTATTTGTAACAACGCTTGTATAGAAACAAGGAGGGATTCCAGTGTATTTGGAACAATGCTTGTATAGAAAGGAGGAGGGATTCCAGTGTATTTGGAACAATGCTTGTATAGAAACAAGGAGGGATTCCAGTGTATTTGGAACAATGCTTGTATAGAAACAAGGAGGGATTCTAGTGCTGTGCTTACATCATGCATTCCTGCTCGTCCTCGGCTTGGAAATGGTACGTCCGATTATCTGGAGAGGAGAGAGAGGAAAGATAGGTGTGAATTTAGAGGGACAGGAGAGGAGAGAGAGAGGAGGACAACAGAGAGAGTGCAGTAGGCTACATTCCAAGGGATACATACAAGGGGAAAACCTGATCCACAGACACAGAGAAAGGATCGGTTGAGGGAGACTCGCCTCCCTGCACCTTCTTTCCATTACAAGCACACACACACACACACACACACACACACACAAATGCACTTGCACACAGCTCAGACCATAGTTATGTGGAGAGGTGAGAGGTCAGGGGTGAGAGGTCAGGGAGTGGTGAACCTACGTGTGACCAGGTCAAAGGTCCTCCTCTCATCAGGGTTGGGGCGCACCTGACAGGTCAGGAGGTTGAGCTTCGCCGGTGGTCGGTTGATCTGTGGAACGAACGACACTGCGGTCAATTCCCACCCTAGGGCTGACCCAAACCCTACTGCGCTGGCTCAGATGCTATCTTTTCACATCGTCTTTTCCAGAATGGTCCCAACAACTATGGTATACAGTGCGTTCGGAAAGTATTGACCCCTTGACTTTTTCCACATTTTGTTACGTTACAGCCTTATTCTAAAATGGCTTAAATATATTTTTCTCATCATCAATCTACATACAATATTCCATAATAACAAAGCAAAAAACTGAAATATCACTTTTACATAAGTATTCAGACCCTTTACTTACTACTTTGTTAAAGCACAGGCTCGAGTCTTCTTGGGTATGACGCAACAAGCTTGGCACACCTGTATTTGGGGAGTTTCTCCCATTCCTCTCTGCAGATCCTCTCAAGCTCCGTCAGGTTGGAGCTATTTTCAG
Organism: Brachymystax lenok tsinlingensis; assembly: GCA_030435695.1. Taxonomy (NCBI): domain Eukaryota; kingdom Metazoa; phylum Chordata; class Actinopteri; order Salmoniformes; family Salmonidae; genus Brachymystax; species Brachymystax lenok. Next base: position 32,553,284 of record CM059808.1, on the reverse strand, counting down.
GTCTCTCCAGAGATGTTTGATCGGGTTCAAATATGGGTTCTGGCTGGACCACTCAAGGACATTGAGACTTGTCCTAAAGCCACTCCTGCGTTGTCTTCGCTGTGTGCTTAGGGTCGTTGTCCTGTTGGAAGGTGAACTTGGAGCAGGATTTCATCAAGGATATCTCTGTACTTTGCTCCATTCATCTTTCCCTCGATCCTGACTAGTCTCCCAGTCCCTGCGACTGAAAAACATACCCGCAGCATGATTCTGCCACCACCATGCTTCAATGTAGGGATGGTATTGGCCTGGTGCCTTTTGGCAAACTCCAAGCGGGCTGTCATGTGCCTTTTACTGAGGAGTGGCTTCCGTCTGGCCACTCTCCCATAAAGGCTGGATTGGTGGAGTGCTGCAGAGATGGCTGTCCTTCTGGAAGTTTCACCTATCTCCACAGAGGAACTCTGGAGCTCTGTCAGAGTGACCATCGGGTTCTTGGTCCCCGTGCTTCTCCCCCGATTGCTCAGAGCTGGCCGGGTGACCAGCTCTGGGAAGAGTCTTAGTGGTTCCAAAGTTCTTCCATTTAAGAATTATGGAGGCCACAGTGTTCTTTGCGACCTACAATTCTGCAGAAATGTTTTGGTACCCTTCCCCAGATCTGTGCCTCGACACAATCCTGTCTCGGAGCTCTAAAAACAAAACAACATCTCAAGAAACATCTCAAGGATGATCAATGGAAACAGGATGCACCTGAACTCAATTTCGAGACTCATAGCAAAGGGTCTGAATACTTATGTAAATAAGGTATAAAAAAATAAAGAAATAAAAACTTTGTTGCTTTGTCATTATGGGGTAGTGTGTGTGTGTAGATTGATGCAGAAAAAAAAGATTTAATCAATTTTATAACAAGGCTGTAATGTAACAAAATGTGGAAAAAGTGAAGGGGTCTGAATACTATCAGAGTATGCATTACTAGACTAGGCCAGTACAGCTTGGCTTAACTATAGTACATTTCAAGAGCATCAGCAACCTGGCGACAACAACAAAATCTTGGTCGACCAAGAGTCGTCTGTTCTTTCGACCAATCGATTGATTGAAATATAGGCCTAAGTAAGTTACAGTATTAAGACTAAACAGGAAGCGCTCTCAGGCCTACAGCTCGATGGTGGTTTTACAAGGCTGCTTTACAAAGGCTACTAATGACAGTGACATTACTTATTATCATAATAACAATAAGGAGATCAAGGAAACAGGAGGGTTATTATTATTATAAATAAATAAAACTGACATTTTTAATCAATGTAAACAACGCTAAATAAATGATAAATAATAGCAGAGAGGCTGGTCTAACGAAAAGAAGTTGAAAGCCTTTATTACAGCATAGCAAAGATTAAAAACAGAAATTGTTGCGTTAGGCTTGGTGCTTATGGAATCAGTAGGCTATCACACAAACAGTCTGTTTTTAAGGCAACAGAAGCAGGATCTGTCTTATTTCTGTAGATATACAGTACCAGTCAAAGGTTTGGACACCTATTCATTAAAGGGGTTTTCTTTATTTTTATTTTCTACATTGTAGAATAATAGTGAAGACATCAAAACTATGAAATAACACATATGGAATCATGTCGTAACCAAAAAAAGTGTTAAAAAATACAAATATGTTATATTTGAGATTCTTCAAAGTAGCCACCCTTTGCCTTGATGACAGCTTTGCATATTCTTGGCATTCTCTCAACCAGCTTCATTAATTAACAGGTGTGCCTTGTTAAAAGTTAAATAGTGAAATGTCTTTCCTTCTTAATGCGTTTGAGCCAATAAGTTGTGTTGTGACAAGGTAGGGGTGGTATACAGAAGATAGCCCTATTTGGTAAAAGACCAAGTCCATATTATGGCAAGAACAGCTCAAATAAGCAAAGAGAAACGACAGTCCATCATTACTTTAACACATGAAGGTAAGTCAATACGGATAATTTCAAGAACGTTTAAAGTTTCTTAAAGTACATTCGCAAAAGCCATCAAACGTTATGATGAAACTGGCTCTCATGAGGACCGCCACAGGAATGGAAGACCCAGAGTTACCTCTGCTGCAGAAGATAAGTTCATTAGAGTTACCCGCCTCAGAAATTGCAGCCCAAATAAACGCTTCAGAGTTCAAGTAACAGACATCTCAACATCAGGTGTTCAGAGGAGACTGCGTAAATCAGGCCTTTGTGGTCGAATTGCTGCAAAGAAACCACTACTAAAGGACACCAATAAGAAGAAGAGACTTGCTTGGGCCAAAATAAAATGGCAATGGACATCAGACCGGTGGAAATATGTCCTTTGGTCTAATGAGTCCAAATTAGAAATTTTTGGTTCCAACCCCCGTGTCTTCATGAGACGCAGAGCACTGTAGGTGAAGCATGGAGGAGGAGGTGAGATGGTGTGTGGTGCTTTGCTGGTGAGACTGTCTAATTTATTTAGAATTCAAGGCACATTTAACCAGCATGGCTACCACAGCATTCTGCAGTGATACGCCATCCCAGATGGTTTGTGCTTAGTGGGACTATCATTTGTTTTTCAACAGGACAATGACCCAAAACACACCTCCAGGCAGTGTAAAGGCTGTTTGACAAGAAGGAGAGTGATGGAGAACTGCATCAGATGACCTGGCCTCCACAATCACCCGACCTCAAACCAATTGAGATGGTTTGGGATGAGTTGGACCGCAGAGTGGAGGAAAAGCAAGCAACAAGTGCTCAGCATATGTGGGAACTCCGTCAAGACTGTTGGAAAAGCATTCCAGGTGAAGCTGGTTGAGAGAATGCCAAGAGTTTACAAAGCTGTCATCAAGGCAAAGGGTAGCTACTTTGAAGAACCTAAAATATAACATATATTTTGATTTGTTGAACACTTTTTTGGTTTCTACATGATTCCATATGTGTTATTTCATATTTTTGATGTCTTCACTATTATTCTACAATGTAGAAAATAGTAAAAATAAAGAAAAACCCTTTAATGAGTAGGTGTCCACACTTTTGACTGGTACTGTATATGGATGATTTATAAAGCCAGCCACATTTAACAGTTAGGCTATTAATTACAGACCTATTTAAGTTGGGGTTTCCTCTCTCCTCTCTTTTCTTAGACAATTAAGTCAAGGGCTGTTTTCTCGCCTCCTCACTCTGCTGCTGCCTCCACCGCATTCTCAACACCAATATGCTGGTTAACTTTGCTATTATGCACATAGCAACATGGTCTAGGAAAAAACGCCAATTCAACAGTGCACTGATGTGTTTCAGAACCACGGACGGTGACCACTATCCAACGCGGGAGAAAGCGCATGTTGTAAAATATTTTTTATTTGTGAACCAATGTTCTTACATATTATAACCATATCCAATTTCAGTAGCACGTCTTAGAGTGATGGACTGTGCCATCCCCACGGCCTCCACAATGGATCAGTCCACTTAGACAGGCCCCAATCAGACAGGTGTCTTGTACACCGTGAATTTATTCTTTCTATATTTTTTTGCTTCTGCTCGACTAAAGAAATCTCAGTTGACTAACAGCCTATCGACCAAACAATTGACTGAAGGGGTTCAGCCCTGTTGGCGACTGATTTCAAGTTACAGGTAGTCAGGTATACACTAGTTTGAGGATTACTTTTGGCAGTGAGCTTTACTGTATGGTTTATATACTGTATTGGGTACAGGATATGAGAGGTGAATGAAATGTCAGCTAAAAGGCCACATGACATGTTGAGTCTCACCGTGCTGTGGGAGATGGTCAGACAGCCATACTTGACTCCACACTTCCTCTTCTGCCACACCTTCCTAATCCTGGAGGGAGGGAGGGAGGGAGGGAGACAGAGCGCGCGAGAGAGAGGAAGAGACTCAGACCACATTCTAAGTCAAGTATAACTTACTGTATATCTACAGTACCATCAAGCTTACTCATCATTTCTAGGAATACAAGTTCGTTTCCCCAACTGACTCACATCCCCCCATGTTATCACACTGTAATCTAACGCTCTGAGAACGAGGAGAGAATAGGGGAGAGAGGGGCTAGAATGGAGACATAGGCCTGTTTTAGACTTCCAGGCTGCCCCTCTCTCTCTCTCTTTTCTTTCTCCTCTCTCTTTACTCTCTTTCCCTTTCTCCTATCCCTCTCCTCTTTCGCTCTCTTTCTCTCCTTCCCTTTCTCTCTGCATGACATAGGTTAGCTGGATCCACTCAACCAGCCAGGCCTCTTCACCAGGATCCAAACCTCAGAATAATGAAGACCAGCTGGGGTAGCACTGTGCCCCCACCCCTCCCACCCAGCCTCTCCATAATGTCACGCTCCACCCTGCTACAGACCCTAACCCTAACCCTGCCGAGGCCTAACCTTAACCCTAACCCTGCCGAGGCCTAACCTTAACCCTAACCCTGCCGAGGCCTAACCTTAACCCTAACCCTGCCGAGGCCTAACCTTAACCCTGCCGAGGCCTAACCTTAACCCTGCCGAGGCCTAACCTTAACCCTGCCGAGGCCTAACCTTAACCCTGCCGAGGCCTAACCTTAACCCTGCCGAGGCCTAACCTTAACCCTGCCGAGGCCTAACCTTAACCCTGCCGAGGCCTAACCTTAACCCTGCCGATAGCACCGTTGGCGACATTGTGAGCTGTGAAGTGAGCTCACAGCACGTTCTAATCTCCGTTACACAGGCTAACAGAATCCTCCTATTGGGGTTAATGGTGGAAGTGGAGCCTTGTGTGTTTTCAGTACATGGTCAATATATTTATCACAATTTTCAGACAGACTCACCCGTCACTCCTCTTCTGTAGGAAGCCTGACTTCTCCGTACCGTACTTCTTGTTGCCTTGAGGCTGGTGGATGCTGTAGCCGTTACCAGAGTTCTTTCTGGTCAGGTATTCCTGGGACAAAACGGGAGAAAAATACTTTTACAATATAGATTGACTAGGATTCAAAAGATACCTGTTTTCTTGCTTCTTTTACCACCCACCAGGGTTGTGTTCATTAGGGCAAGCAATGGAAAACGTTTAAAGCCTTTTCCAAAGGAAAATGAACACTTCTTATTGGACAAGCCCAGGTAGTCCCCCTCGGTTTCAGTCAGTTTTCTTCCGTTTGGTGCCTAATGAACAGTACCTCTTTCCCCTCCATCTGTAGCAGCAGTCTCAGGGAGTCTCGTAGCTGAGAGAGCTGTCTCACCTCTTCATCCTGGTCCTGACGCACCTACAGTATACACACACACGCAGAGACACACACGGCAGATCAGCTTGCTAGCTGAATGCAATCTACTGTAGCGGGCGGCAGGTAGCCTAGTGGTTAGAGCGTTGGACTTGTAACCGGAGGGTTGCAAGTTCGAATCCCCGAGCTGACAAGGTAAAAAATCTGTCGTTCTGCCCCTGAACAAGGCAGTTAACCCACTGTTCCCGGCGCCAAGACGTGGATGTCGATTAAAGGCAGCCCCCCGCACCTCTCTGATTCAGAGGGGTTGGGTTAAATGCGGAAGAAACATTTCGGTTGAAGGCATTCGGTTGTACAACTGACTAATAATGGTGACTTTGATAATATATAAACAGACACTGATTTGGCTAATATATTGGGAACATTTGGAGGGAGTTGCTGGTGTACGTGGCGTGCACTAGCTTTTGACAACACCAACTGTCTCCCAAAAATAATGGATTTGGGATGGGTAGCTTTTCTGATATGTCCCCAATCAATGGGTGTGGACAGCTATTAAACCAAGCTTTGCATAATGTTGCAAAATAAAGTGTAACAGAGCATACTAGAATAGTCTTTGGTTTCTGGGTCCCCATCTTAGCCTGGTCCCATATCAATTTGTGCTGTCTTGCCAAATCAAACAGGATAACAACACAAAAAAGTTTAGGTGAACCGTGAAAAAGTCCCAACAGGTTTCTTTTCCATAATGCTTCCTTGAACCGGAGAAACAGCGTGCCCGTGCTTGCCCCTTTTCCGACCATGTAGAGCAAGAAGAACCACCGACACTCTCATTAAACTCAAGTGTCCGTTACTAACACTGTGCTTGATGCCAGAGAGAGAGAGCGAGAGTGAGAGAGAGATACACTAGTGTGTGTGAGAGAGTGAGAGAGAGAAACCCAACACTAGATCAGTAAACCATTACGTGGACCAGGCTCAGTGTAACCACCACACCATGCCATTTAAGGTGGACCAGGCTCAGTATAACCACCACACCATGCCATTTAAGGTGGACCAGGCTCAGTATAACCACCACACCATGCCATTTAAGGTGGACCAGGCTCAGTATAACCACCACACCATGCCATTTAAGGTGGACCAGGCTCAGTGTAACCGCCACACCATGCCATATAAGGTGGACCAGGCTCAGTATAACCACCACACCATGCCATTTAAGGTGGACCAGGCTCAGTATAACCACCACACCATGCCATTTAAGGTGGACCAGGCTCAGTGTAACCACCACGCCATTTAAGGTGGACCAGGCTCAGTATAACCACCACACCATGCCATTTAAGGTGGACCAGGCTCAGTGTAACCGCCACACCATGCCATTTAAGGTGGACCAGGCTCAGTATAACCACCACACCATGCCATTTAAGGTGGACCAGGCTCAGTATAACCACCACACCATGCCATTTAAGGTGGACCAGGCTCAGTGTAACCACCACACCATGACATTTAAGGTGGACCAGACTCAGTATAACCACCACACCATGCCATTTAAGGTGGACCAGGCTCAGTATAACCACCACACCATGCCATTTAAGGTGGAATCAAATAGTGGACAGACTGTGGGTTGGGAAAGTCTGGGAGGAGAGATGAGGTTGAGGCTTAGGAGGTTTGTCTGCTGCGATGCGTAATCTGTTAGTGTCTGTACAGGACTTCAGTAGCAGCTGATGACTAAGGTTCAGTTGGAGTTGGTAGTTAGTGTGTGTGTGTGTCAGACAGACAGGTAGGTAGACAGACAAAACAGAAGTGGTTGTTATTACCATGTGCACCGATGTTGCCAGCTTCTCCACAAAGGGACTAAGGCTCTCTGCAGCTTTCAAGCCGTCCTGGAAAAAGCTGAGATGATACAACAATACTGAGTCATTGGTGGATGTCGGCCATAACACTAGAACACATATAACATATGCAACAAAATAGTTAAGTAGCGTGGCGATAGCTAGTAAAAAGGAAGACAAAACCAAAACAGCCACAACATTTGACACCAGAAACCACAGTAACATTCCTGAGGTAAAATTTTGGTGCTGTTACTATGAGTAGTAGCAGGGAGATATGAAAGCCATACGCTTCCCATAAGGCCAAATGAGTTCAGCGAGTACTCTTACGATTCACACTATAGGGCCAACCAGAACCGTACTGTCTTGCATATTACATTTTCTTACATGTTTTCTTTTAGACTATAACGAGGCCAGTGCAGTACAGCTCGGCTTGGCTCAGTAGTGTGAAAAGGGGCATTAAAGCATAGAAGGAGAACTTACTTGAGCTGGGCCTGGAAGTACTTGATGAGACTCTGGAGCAGGTCTGGACCCTGACGCACCCTCAGCTCCTGGATCTTCAGTAGATACTGGACAAACCAGAGGACGTAGTACTGGATTAGTAACAATGGTTACAGAGCTGGTTTAGGTTCAGAAACGGTCACACTGGTTATAGACCGCTGTGTATCATTTTACTGATTCAACCAGTCACTCCTTAATCATGGTAAGAGAAATGTACTGTCTGTTCAGGAAGAACTCCTGGTCTTAGTTGTAGCCTGTAACTTTGGCCCAGAGTTTTTCCTGGTCAGGACACATGGGCAGGAAAAATGCTAGACTTTCATATGAACAAGTCTCTTCTGCCATAGACAATATTCTACTCAGGACATAGCCTAAACATGACATAGCACAGAACAGTTTCAGGGTGTGTTTTTTCCCTGATCCATTTTTGAACTGTTTGAAGCGTTTAAAATGTTGCTTTAAAAGGAAAATGCCTTGGTGAGAGCCAGCTGTAGGAGCTCTGCTTTTGGAAGGAATGACTGCTGTGTCTGCTCCATAAAGCCTTGTTTAAAGCCGTCTGTCTGCGGCTGTGCTGGGTCCTGTTTATTATGCACCAAACGGGACAGAATGGACTGAAACAGCCCACTGGGCAAAAACTGGTAGAATCAACGTTGTTTCCACATCATTTCAACCAAAACAAAATCAGTGTGATGATGTTGAATCAACGTTGAAAACAAGTTGGATTTGCAAAAATAATCAGTAAAGGCATTTAGGTATGTTTTTACTGACTTTTAGCTAAATCCAATGACATGGTGATTTTTGTTGTTGATTTCACATAAGTTGACAACTCAACCAAATGTAAATCAAAACTAGACGTTGAACTGACGTTTGTGCCCAGTGGAAGGGATGTACAACCTCGACTTATCCAAAAACGTATTTTTCGTTTTCAGTTGCATGTTTTCAAATGTTTTTGTGTTGTGTGCCATGTGAGCACAGAACCCAGACAAAGGGCAGCTTGGAGAAGGAGGAACTCTCCTATCCTCTACTGCTTGATCCCATCTTAGCCTTTGGGCCAGGTCCAGCTAAGAGTGAATTCCCCTACGCTCGTAAAGTGTAACTGTGGACTTGAACTTTAACTGAGCTTAGCATTGGTTTCAGTGCCATTTCCAATCTGTGCTGCACATTTTACATTTCACAGTCTAGTCTGGGTCTGGCTTCCTCCCCCACCTTGACACGATCTGTGCAATTCAGGGGAGAAATTGTCCATATGCACAGATCTAGGATCAGATACCCGTCCCCCAATCCTACCCGTAAGTATTAGTGGCATTAGCGCTGTTTGCGGTAGTAGTAGTGGTGTTGATGGAAGTAAATGGCAGTGATAGTGGTGGTAGTTGGTGGTGTTAATTGGTGAGTAGTGGTAATTGTTGGTGGTGAAGTGGCAGGTGGTGTGCTAGTGGTGTTGGTGGTGGTGACGTAGTAGTTGAGTATTGGTGTTGAGTGGTATTGGTGAGTGGTCGTTGGTGGTGGTAGTAGTGGTAAAGTAGTAATTGGTGTTGGTGGTAGTAATTAGTGGTGGTGGTGTTGGTCGTGAGTAGTGGTGTTGGTGTGAGTGGTAGTGGTGTTAGTGGTGGTAGTGGTAGTGAGTGGATTGTTGTGGTGGTAATTGATTGGTGTTGAGTCGTGGTAGTAGTGTTGGTGGTAGTGGTAGTGGTGGTGTTGGTGAGTGGTGGTAGTGGTTGTTAGTGGTGAGTAGTAGTAGTGGTAGTGGTGGTGTTAGTGTGGTGAATGTGAGGTCGGTGTTGGTCGTAGTGGTAGTGTTGAGTGGTAGTGGTAGTGGTGGTTGTTGAATCGTAGGTAGTGATTGGTGGTAGTGGTAGTAGTAGTGGTGTTGAGTGGTGGTAGTGGCTACAGTGTTGAGTGGTGGTGTTAGTAGTAGTGGTAGTGGTAGTGAGTAGTAGTGGTGTTAGTCGTAGTAGTAGTGTTAGTGGTAGTAGTAGTAGTGGTGTTAGTCGTAGTAGTGGTAGTAGTAGTAGTAGTAGTGAGATTGTTAGTGGTAGTAAAGTAGTAGTTAGTGGTATTGGTGGTGAGATGGTGTTAGTGGTAGTAGTAGTGGGTGTTGGTGGTGGCGTACAGTGGTAGTGGTGGTGGTAGTGGTAGTGAGGTGGATTGATTGGCGATGGTGAATGTGAGGTGTTAGTGGTGGCGAGTGGTGGCGATTATTGGTGGTCGATTAATGGTAGTGGTGGTGGTGGTAGTGGCGTTAGTGGTAGTGAGTGTTAGTGGTGAGTAATGGTGGTGAGGTGTTGAGTGGTGGTAGTAGTGAGCTGGTGTTGAGGTGGTAGTAGTGGTGGTGTTAAGCGGTGGCAGTAGTGGTAGTGAGGTGGTAGTAGTGGTGGTGTTAATTAATGGTAAAGTAGTAACGTGGTGTTAGTGGTAGTAGTAGAAGTATTAGTGGTAGTTGTTGGTGGTGGTGTTTGGTGGTAGTAGTGGTAGTGGTAAGAGGTGAAGTAGTGTTAGTGGCGTGGTGGTGAATTGGTTGTTGGTCGTGATAGTGGTGGTGTTGGTGGTGGTAGTGGTGGTTGTTGTTGGTGGTAGTGAGTGGTGGTGATTGGTCGTGGTGGTGGTGGTTGTTAATTGATGGTAGTAGTGGTGGTGTTGAGTGGTATTGGTAGTAGTAGTGTTGAGTGGTAGTGAGTGGTGGTGTTGGTGGTGAAGTGGTGGTGTTGGTGGTGGTAGTGGTGAATTGGTTAAAGTGGTGGTAGTGGTGGTGTTAGTCGACAGTAAGTGAGTGGTGTTAGTCATTAGTGAAGTAATTGAGTTGATTGAGTCATGAGTAGTGGTGTTGGTGGTGGTAGTGGTAGTAGTGGTGGTAGTAGTGGTAAAGTGGTGTTGAGTGGTGGTAGTGTTAATTAAGTAGTAGTGAGTGGTGTTAGTCGTAGTAGTGGTGTTAGTGGTGGTAGTGGTGAGTGTTGAGTGGTAGTAGTGGTGGTGTTTGGTAGTAGTGAGTGATGTAAAGTAGCTAAGTGAGTGTTGAGTGGTAGTAGTGTTAGTAGTGTAGATTGTTGGTGGTAGTAGTAGTGGTGTTAGTTGTAGTAGTAATTGAAGTGGGTGTTGTGGAGTAGTAGTGAGAACTGAGTTGTGGAGTGGTGGTAAAGCGTTAGTAGTAGGGTTGAGTGGTGGTAGCGGTGGTAGTGGTAATTGGTGGTGTTAGCGGTATGGCGATCAGTGGTGTTGGTGGTAGTGGTGGTGGTGGTGGTAGTGGTAGTAGTGTTAGTGGTAGTAGTAGTGGTGTTGGTGGTAGTGGTGAGTGTTGGTGGTGGTAGTAGTAGTGGTGTTAGTGGCGGTGGTAGCGGTAGTGGTGGTGGTTAGTATTAGTGAAGTAATTGGTGGTGGGCGTTGGTGTTAATTGGTAGTGGTAGTAGTGGTAGTGGTTGTTGGTGGTGAAGTGAGTAGTAGTAGGTGTTAGTGGTAGTAGTATTGGTAGTAGTAGTGGTGTGGTGTTAGTGGTGGTAGTAGTAGTATTGGTAGTAAGTGTGTGTGGTGGTTAATTGGTGGTAGTGTTAGTGGTGGTAGTGGTGGTGTGTGCAGTGGTAGTGGTGGTTGGGTAGTGGTAGTAGTGTTGGTGGTAGTAGTGTTGTAATGGTGGTAGTAGTGGTAGTAGTAGTAGTGAGTAGGGTGTTGAGTGGTAGTAGTAGTGATTAGTGGTGCGTAGTGTTGAGTGGTGAATTGGTAGTGAGTAGTAGTGGTGGTGAGTGGTGTTGGTGGTGAGTAGTAGTAGTAGTGGTAGTAGTAGTGAGGTTAGTGGTAGTAGTAAGGTGGTGTTGGTGGTAGTGGTGTGGTGGCAGTGTTGGTGTGTAGTGAGTGGTTGTTAGTGTTGGTAGTGGTGGTAGTGGTAGTGGTAGGGTGTTGAGTGGTGAAAGTGGCAGTGAATTGGTTGTTTGAGTGGTCATTGGTAATGGTGGTAGTCATTGGTGGTGGTTAGTGGTAATTGGTGGTAGTGGTAGTGGCGTAGTAGTAGTAGTGGTGAGTAGTGGTAATTGAGATTGTTGGTGGTAGTAGTGGTGGTGTTGGGTGGTTGGTGGTAGTAGTGGTGGTGTGTTGGTAGTAGTGGTAGTGTTGAGTGGAGTAGTAGTGGTGGTTGAGTGGTAGTGAGTAGTGGTAGTGATGGTGGTGTTGGTGGTGGTAGTAGTGTTAGTGGTAGTAGTGGTGAGGTTGTTGGATTTGTAGTAGTAGTGGTGTTGAGTGGTGAGTAGTGGTGGTGAGGTGGTAGTGGTAATTGGTGTTAGTGGCGGTGGTGGCAGTGGTAATTGATTGTTAGTAGTGAAGTAGTGAGTAGTGGTGGTAGGGTGTTGGTGGTGGTAGTAAGTAGTAGTAAGTCTGTAAGTAGTAGTAGTAGTGATTGGTGGTGAATTAGTAGTATTATTAGTAGGGTGTTAGTAGTAGTAGTATTAGGTAGTAGTAATTGGTGTGTGGTGGTTAGTGGTGGTAGTAGTAGTATTAGTGGTAGTGTGGTGACAGTGGTGCCGTAGTGTTGGTGTGGCATTGGTAGTGATGTAAGTAGTGGTAGTGAGTGGATTGTTAGTGGTAGTAGATGGTGGTGGTGAAGTGGTGTTAGTAGTGGTGGTGGTGGTGAGGTGGTAGTAGTAGTGGTGTTATTTGTCTGTAGTAGTAGTGGTGTTGAGTGGGAGTCAGATGGTGATGGTGGTGTTGAGTGGTATGTGGTGATAGTAGGGTTAGTGTTGCGTGGCCGGTAGTGGTGGTAAGTGGTGGTAGTAGTGTTAGCGGTGGCAGTGAGTAGGTGTTGAGGTGGTAGTGGTGGTGGTGGTGGTAGTAGTGGTGTTGGTGGTAGTAGTAGTGGTGGTGGTAGTTGATAGTGGTAGTGGTGTTGGTAGGCGGTGGTAGCGAGTGGTGGTGTTGGTAGCGATTAGTGGCGGTAGTAGTGGTGTTGAAGTGAGTAGTAATTAGTGGTGGTGAGGTAGTGAAGGCGGATTGGTGGTAGTGGTAGTGAATGGTGTTGGTGGTGGTAGATAGTAGTAGTAGGTGTCAGGTGGTGGTAGTCAGTATTGATTGTGGTGATGAAGTGGTGGTAGTAGTAGTATTAGTAGTAGTAGTGTGTGGTGTTGGTGGTAGTAGTGTTAGTGGTGGTAGTAGTAGTGAACATAAGTGGGTAAAGTGGTGGTTGTAGTAGTAGTGGATGTTGGTGATGGCAGTAGTAGTGTTAGTGGTAGTGGTGGTATGGTAAGTGAAGTAAAGTAGTAGCTGAAGTAGTAGTGGTGAGTAGGTGTTTGGTGGTTAGTGGTAATTAGTAGTGGTGTAAGTGGTGGTAGTGGTGGTAGTGGTTAGGTTGGTGGTGGTAGTTGGTGGTGGTGGTGGTGAGTGGGTTGGTGGTGGTGGTGGTGGTGGTGGTGGTAGTGGTAGGTAGTTGGTGGTGGTAGTAGGTGGATTAGTTTGGTGATGAGTCAGTGCTTGATTATTGGTAGTAGTAATTGGTGTTCGTGGTGGTAAGTGAGTCGTAGTGGTGGAGGTGTTGAGTGAGGTAGTGAGTAGTGGTGGTGGTGGTGGTGGTGGTTGGTGGTAGTGGTAGTGGTGTTAGTGGTGGTGAGTAGTGGTAGTGGAGTGTTGAGTGGTAGTAGTGGTTGTTAGTGGTAGTAGTGGTAGTAGTATTGGTAGTAGTAGTGGTGTGGTGTTAGTAGTAGTAGTGGTAGTAGTAGTAGTGTGGTGTTAGTGGTAGTAGTGTTAGTGGTAGTAGTAGTGGTGATTGAAGTGGGTAGTAGTAATTGGTGTTGAGTGGTAGTAGTAGTGGTGTTGAGTGTGGTAGTAGTAGTGGTGGTGGTAATTAATTGTGGTAGTGGTGTTAGTGGTGAGTAGTAGTAGTAGTAGTAGTGGATGGTTGGTGGGTAGTAGTAATTGGATTGTTAATGTGGTGGTAGTAGTAGTGGTGTTAGTGGTGGTAGTAGTAGTGGTGTTGGTGGGAGTAGTAGTAGTAGTAGTGAGTGAGTGGTGTTAGTGGTGAGTAGTGGCAGTGTTAGTGGTAGTGGTAATTGGTGTTGGTTGGCGGTAGTGGTAGTAGTGGTAGTTGGTGGTGGTAGTGGTGGTGGTGGTGGTAGTGGTAGGAGTGTTGGTGGCGGTGGTAGCGGTGGTAGTGATTGAGTAGTGGTGGTGATGGTGGTGGTGGTGTTGAGTGGTGAGTATTATTGGTGGTGGTGGTAGTGGTGGTGGCGAGTGGTGAGTAGTAGTAGTAGGGTGTTGAGTGTTAGTAGTAATTGGTGTGGTGTTAGTGGTGGTAGTGGTAGTAGTAGTAGTAGTAGTAGGTGTGGTGTTGGTGGTGGTGGTGTTGAGTGGTGGTAGTGAGTGATGTGAAGTGGTGAGTGGTGGTGTTAATTGGTGCAGTGTTGAGTGGTAGTAGTGTTGAGTAATTGGAATTGATTAGTGGTAGTGGTAGTAGTAGTAGTGTTAGCTGTAGTAGTAGTGGTGTTAGTGGAAGTAGTAGTAGTGGTGTTAGTGGTAGTAGCGGTAGTAGTAGTAGTGGTAGTAGTAGTGTTAGCGGTAGCAGTAGTAGTGTTAGTGGTAGTAGTGGTGGTGGTAGTAGTAGTAGTGTTAGTGGTAGTAGTGGTAGTGTTAGTGGTAGTAGTAGTGGTGGTGGTGGTGGTAGTAGTGGTCGTTGAGTAGCGATTGTGGCAGTGGTGGTGGTGTTGGTGAGTAGTAGTAGTAGTGGTAGTAGGCGTTAGTGGTAGTAGTAGTAGTAGTAGTAGTAGTAGTGGTGGTGTTAGTGGTAGTAGTAGTAGTAGGTGTTAGTGGTAGTAGTATTGGTAGTAGTAGTGGTGTGTGTGGTGTTAGTGGTTGGTGAGTAGTAGTGGTAGTGGTGTGGTGGTGGTGGTAGTAGTTGAATTGGTGGTAGTAGTAGTGGTTGTAAGAAGTGGTGGTAGTGGTTGTAGTGGATTAGTAGTGTTAGTGAGTGATGATGTTAGTGGTGAGTGGTAGTGATGGTATTAGTGGTAGGTGTTGAAGTGGTAGTAGTAGTGGTGTAAGAGTGGTAAATAGTGGTAGTGGCGTGGTGTTGGTGTGGTGAGTAGTGTTAGTGTTGGTGGTAGTGGTAGTAGTGGTAATTGGTGGTTGAGGTGGTAGTAGTAGTAGTAATAGTAGTAGTAGGTGTTAGTGGTAGTAGTAGTGGTGTTAGTGGTAGTAGTGGTAGCAGTATTGGTAGTAGTAGTGGTGTTAGTGGTAGTAGTAGTAGTAGGTGTTAATTGGCTGGTAGTAGAGTGGTGGTTAATTTGAGTGGTGGTAATTGTGTTAGTCGTAGTGGTGGTGTTGAGTGGTAGTGGTAGTAGTAGTAGTAGGTGTTAGTGGTAGTAGTAGTGGTGTTAGTGGTAGTAGTGGTAGTAGTATTGGTAGTAGTAGTGGTGTGGTGTTAGTAGTAGTAGTGGTAGTAGTAGTAGGTGTGAAGTGTGTTGGTGGTGACAGGTGTTAATTGGTGGCTAGTAGTGGTTGTGAAAGTGGTAGTAGTAGTGGTGTTAGTGGTAGTAGTAGTGGTGTTAGTGGTAGTAGTAGTGGTGTTAGTGGTAGTAGTAGTGGTGTTAGTGGTGGTAGTAGCAGTGGTGTTAGTGGTGGTAGTAGTAGTGTTGGTAGTGGAAGTAGTAGTAGTGTTAGTGGTAGTAGTAGTAGTAGTAGTGGTGTTAGTGGTAGTAGTAGTGTTAGTGGTAGTAGTAGTGGTGTTAGTTGTAGTAGTAGTAGTGTTAGTGGTAGTAGTAGTGGTGTAAGTGGTAGTAGTGGTAGTTGTAGTAGTAGTGGTGTTAGTGTTAGTAGTAGTGGTGTAAGTGGTAGTAGTGGTAGTTGTAGTGAGTGAATTGATTGATTGAGTGGTAGGGGATGGTTGTGTGTTGAGTGGTGAGTAATGAGTGGGTGATGGTGGTGGTAGTGGTGGTGGTTGTTGGTGGTTAGTGGTGTTGGTGGTGAGTGGTAGTGAGAGTGGTGGGAGTAGTGGTGTTGGTGGTGGTAGTGGTGTTAATTGGTGGTAGTAGTAGTGGTGTTGAGTGGTGGTAAGTGGTGTTAGTAGTAGTGGTGTTGTTGGTGGTAGTAGTGAGTGGTTGTTAGTGTATTGGTGAGGTGGTGAGTAGTGAGTGAGTGGTTGGTGTTAGTAGTGGTAGTAGTGGTGGTAGTGCATTGAGTGGTGAGTAGTAATTGGTGGCATTAGTAGTAGTAGTGGTGGTGTTAGTGGTGGTAGTAGTGGTGTTAGTGGTAGTAGTAGTGGTGTTAGTGGTAGTAGTAGTGGTGTTAGTGGTAGTATTAGTGGTAGTAGTAGTGGTGGTGTTAGTGGTGGTAGTAGTGGTAGTAGTGGTGTTAGTGGTAGTAGCAGTGGTGTTAGTCGTAGTAGTAGTGGTGTTAGTGGTAGTAGTAGTGGTGTTAGTGGTAGTAGTGTTAGTAGTAGTAGTGGTGTTAGTGGTAGTAATGTTAGTGGTAGTAGTGGTTGTTGGTGGTGGTGGTAGTAGTAGTAGTAGTGAGTGGTAATTGGTAGTGAGTCAGTAGTGGTAGTCATTGGTGGTAATGTGATCCAGTGGTAGTGATGGTGTTGTGGTGGCGAGTGGTGGTGTTAGTGTGGTGACCAGTGGTGGTTGGTTGGTGGTGGTAGTAGGTGTTGAGTCTGTGGTGGTAGTGAGTGGTTGTTAGTGGTGAGTAGTAGTGGTGTGGTGGTGGTGGCAGTAGTTTTGGTGGTAGTAGTGGTAGTAGTTTTGGTGGTAGTAGTGGTGGTGGTAGTAGTGGTGGTGGTGTTAGTAGTAGTAGTAGTAGTAGTAGTAGTAGTAGTAGTAGTAGTAGAGGTGTTAGTGGTAGTAATTGGTAGTGAGTAGTGGTGGTGGTAGTGGTGGTGTGAATTGTTAGTGGTGGTGGTAGTAGTGAGTAGTAGTGAGTAGTGAGGTGGTAGTAGTAGTGAGTGGTGTGGTGTTAGTAAGTGGTGAGTAGTGGTGTTAGTAAGCGTTAGTAGTGGTGAGTAGTGGATGTGTTAGTGGTATTAGTGAGTGTTAGTAGTAGTGAGGTGAGGGTGGTAGTAGTGCTGTTAGTGGTGCAGTAGTAATGGTGTTAATTGGTGGTAGTAGTAGTAGTGTTAATTGGTAGTAGTAGTGGTGTTAATTGAGTGGTAGTAGTAGTGGTGGTTAGCCAGTAGTGGTGGTGTTGAGTGGTGAGGTGGTGAATGGTGTTAGTGGTGGGGTGAATTGGTGGTGTTGGTGGTGAAGTAGTGAGTGGGTGATGGTAATTGGTGATGGTGAAAGTGTTGAGTGGTGGTGTTGGTGGTGGTAGTGGTGGTGTTGAGGAGGTGGTAGTAGTAGTAGTGTTGGTGGTAGTAGTGTTAGTGAGTGGTGAGTGTTGAGTGTTGGTAGTAGTAGTTGAAATTGGTGGTAGTAGTGGTGTTAGTGGTGGTGTAGTGGTGAGTAGTAGTGTTGGTAGTAGTGGTGAGAGTGGTGGTAATTGGTGAGGTGTTGAGTGGTGGTAGTGAGTGTTGAGTGGGTAGTGATTGGTGGTGATGGTGGTATTGGTGGTGAGTCAGTAGTGTTGAGTGTGAGTGAGTAGTGGTGTTAGTGGTAGTAATTGAATTGTTGAGTGGTAGTGAGTGGTTGTTGAGTGGGTAGTGAGGTGGTATTAGTGAGTGGTGATAGTGAGTGGTGGTGAGTAGTAGTAGTGAGTGAGGTGTTAGTGGTAGTAGTAGTGGTGTTGAGTGGTAGTAGTAGTAGTAGTCGTTGGTGGTAGTAGTGGTAGTGAAGGGTGGTGGTGGTGGTGGTAGTAGTAGTAGTGGTGGTGAGTGGTGAGTGTTAGTGGTGGTAGTAGTCGTTGGTGTTGGTGATTGGTGGTGGTGGTGGTTGTTGAGTGGTGGTAGTGGTGTTGAGTGGTAGTAATTGGTGTTAATTGGTGAGTAGTGGTGGTGGCGTTAATTGAGTGGTAGTGGTGAGTGAGTAGTGGTGGTGTTGAGGTGGTGAGTAGTGGTATTGAGTGGTGAGTGGTGAGTGGGTGATGGTGAGTGATTAATTGGTAGTAGTGGTAGTGGTGATGAGTAATTAATGGTGGTTAGTAGTGAGTAGTGGTGGTGGTGGTGGTGAGTGGTATTAGTGAGGTGGTGGTGGTGAAGTGGTAGTTGAGTGGTGGTGGTAGTGGTAGTGGTGGTAGTAATTGGTGGTAGTAATAGTGGTGAGTAGTAGTGAGTAGAAAGTGGTGAGTGGTGAGGTGTTAGTGTGGTAGTGAGTGGTGAGTAGTAGTGTTGGTGGTAGTAGTGGTGGTGTTAGTGGTGAGTAGTAGTGTTGAGTGGTGAGTAGTGTGGTGTTGGTGGTGGTAGTGGTGTTGGTGGGTATTGTGAGTGTTGGTGGTGATTAAGTAGTGAGTGGTAGTGTTAGTGGTAGTAGTGGTAGTAGTAGTGTTAGTGGTAGTAGTGGTAGTAGTGGTGTTAGTGGTAGTAGTGGTAGTAGTGGTGTAAGTAGTAGTAGTATTAGTGGTGGTGAGTAGTAGTGTTAGTGGTAGTGATGGTGGTAGTAGTGGTGTTAGTGGTAGTAGTAGTGTTAGTGGTAGTAGTAGTGGTGTTAGTGGCAGTAGTAGTGGTGTTAGTGGCAGTAGTAGTAGTGGTGTTAGCGGCATTAGTGGTAGGTGTCCTCACCTCACACATCTGCAGCTGGAAGGTCCTCCTCTCTCGCTCCATGTCCTCCGTCACGTCATATCCCTCCATCCTGATCAGGCCCGGCTGACGGCTCTTCTCCCTCCTCTCCTTCTCCAGCTTCCCACTGAGATAGATAGATAGAGAGATAGATAGAGAGGGGGTAGAGAGAGGGGGTAGAGAGAGGGGGTAGAGAGAGAGAGAGGGGGTAGAGAGAGAGAGAGGGGGGTAGAGAGAGAGAGAGGGGTAAAGAGAGAGAGAGGGGTAAAGAGAGAGAGAGAGAGGACTTTAGACTAAAGCATCTTTATTGATAACGGTCAATGAAAGAAAAGAGCATTGTTAAATGGAGACGGACTAAAAATCAAAATTCGTGGACACAGATGCTGAAGAGTGAAGGGACAGTGCATTAGATGTCTGTAGAATTGTCTTGGGATGAGGTGTGTGTGCCTGTGTGTGTGTGCATGTCTGTAAGAGTGTGTGTGAATGATAGAGAGATACGGGTGGATTTACAGGTATTTACTGTCCTAATCTTTGCCCTTTTACACATCATATTCCTGTAACACTCCCTCCTTCCAGGTATTTCACCTGAGGAAGCAGGAGAAAGGATAAGGGAGAGTGGAGGTGAACCCCCATTCTTATATTACATTGACTTAAAACCAGAACATGACTGTATCGGTGTACAGTAACACTCTCTTTTCATCTTTCTGAGAGGCACCACAAACCATATGGAAGACTACTTCCCTCATAATCACTTTAGTAGAGTGATATCAACTCACACTTTGATGTCATAGTCCTTCCAGCTCTTCTCCAACTGTTTCTTCAACTCCTAAAGAAGAGAAGACGGAAGAACGATAGATCAGTTCAGTTGGGCTGCACTCCGGACAAGTCAAATAAAAACAGCGTCTATATTATCTGAAGTGTGGACAGTCTCAGGACACTGCACAGGGGCCCCAACCTTAGATTACATTTGACTGTGAATAGTAGGCTCTGGCCAAAGGCTACAGGTACTAGGGCATGGAGTTTTACCAGGCCAGGCTTCCTTGTACTACTTAATGAGGCCATTCACCAGCAATAGGTTTTGTTATTGTACAGTAAACCCCATTGTTGAAGTGTCATATAAGGTGTCATATTATATGACACTTCAACAATAGGGTTTACTGTACAATAACAAAACCTATTGCTGGTGAATGGCCTCTCATTAAGTAGTACAAGGAAGCCTGGCCTGGTAAAACTCCATGCCCTAGTACCTGTAGCCTTTGGCTCAGGAGAGGCAAAGGTTGAGTCATGCGTCCTCTGAAACATGACCCGCCAAGCCGCGCTTTCTTAACACCCGCTCGCTTGTGTCGGAGGAAACACACAACAGCCAAGTAAAGCTCCCCTGGCCAAACCCTTCCCTAACCCGGACGACACTGGGCCAATTGTGCGCTGCCCTATGGGACTCCCGGGCACAGCCAGTTGTGACACAACCTGGGATCAAACCCCGGGCTGTAGTGATGCCGCAACACTGCGATGCAGTGCCTTAGACCACTTGCCCCTCGGGAGGCCCTAGATGTATGTCTTATTGTCTAGATGACTTTACAGACACAGTAAAGGAGACAGAAGTGTTCCACTATGTGGTGTACACTACAGTGGGGTTACTCACCAGTCTGCTGTCTCTAAGCTCACTCTTCAGGACATTCTCCAAGGGAAAGGAGATTATATTGTTCAGATTCTGGACCTGGAAGACAGGAAGGGAGCAAGGGAAGGAGAGAGGGAGAAAGAGGAAGAGGGAGGGAGGCAATGAGTCACATAGCTACACACAGACACACACACACACACACACACACACACACACACGTTCCGAAACGATGAAACAACAAAACCCAGTACTGGTTCCTAGGGATCCTATAATGTTGTTCCAGTTTCCCAGTGAGTCACATTCCATGGGATGGCTATGATCAACTTGTGATCCAATCCATACATCCCAGTGCACCACAATTTGTATGATTTTATTTGTGGGCTCAGAATGTGTGCATTACCAAATGAAAATGCGATTCAGATGGAATGAGTATATTCTAGTTACTCATGCTGCGATACATCCCGTTATGCAGTCAGTTGGACTACAGATGTGCTGTGGCCATTTTTAGGACATCCACAAGACATGTCCATTAATATGAGAGCTTGGTGCAGTAAAGTCAGTCAAGTCCTCCTCCACCTCAGATCTTACAGGACTAATAGATCATATAAACCCAACCACCCAGGGAAAAGGTCCTTAAATATACACCGTACACATGAAAGCTTGGTGCAGTTAATTCCTCCTCCAGTTCTGCTCTTACAAGGCTAGTACATCATATAAACCCTACCACCCAAGAACAAGGACATGGCACCCTGCCATCCCCTCCCTGTCTCTTATCTCAAGGCAGGGAGGTGAACTACTGAATGATTTGCTCCATGTGTTGGGTAGCGTCTATGTAGGTTTATCCTCATTCATATGCAGTACGTCAACATGTTGGGGTTTAAGGCTGGGTTTCTGAATAGCACTTTGTTGCATCGGCTGATGTAAAAAGTGCTTTATGAATACATTTGACTGATTGATGTCTGCCATTTTCCTGTGTTTTGGATAGCAGCATGTCGGTAGCTAGGTAACTTGTACATGTCTAGACAGAAGACTACACTTCGGACTGATTATTACATGACCCATCAAATTAGCCAGGGGTGTCTGGGGGTGATTATGGCAATCTATTGTATTTCATGAACATGTGTACATGTCTAGACAATAGTGACCCGTCCACTTAGCTAGATGTGGGTGAGGGGTGGTTATAGCATTTCCTTTACAAGACCCATCAATTTAGACAAGTGTGTTGTGTAAGGGTCATCTAATAATGAAAAAATATTTTTTTGCTGCACTTTTATTTTTGATATTGCTTCTATGCAAGTAGCCACTTCACTGTACCATTTACACCTTCTGTATCCTGTGCATGTGACAAATAAACTTAGATTGTATTTGATATATGGTGTGTTTACCACATGGCCTCACATGTAAAACCTTAAAGAGATGGGTGGGGCGAATGCTTAAGAGGGTGTGAACAATGCTGAATAGGTGTAGACAAAGAAGAGCTCTCCAGTAGGTGTACCAAAACATGTAAAAAACACAATTTCAAATTTTGCTTACACAAGACCAAATCGACCGAATCATACACCTTAGCCAAATACATTTAAACTCAGTTTTTCACAATTCCTGACATTTAATCCTAGTAACAATTCCCTGTCTTAGGTCCGTTAGAATCACCACTTTATTTTAAGAATGTGAAATATCAGAATAATAGTAGAGAGAATGATTTATTTCAGCTTGTATTTCTTTCATCACATTCCCAGTGGGTCAGAAGTTTACATACACTCAATTAGTACTTGGTAGCATTGCCTTTAAATTGTTTAACTTGGGTCAAACGTTTCGGGTAGCCTTCCACAAGCTTCCCACAATAAGTTGGGTGAATTTTGGCCCATTCCTCCTGACAGAGCTGGTGTAAGTCAGGTTTGAAGGCCTCCTTGCTCGCACACGCTTTTTCAGTTCTGCCCACACATTTTCCATAGGATTGAGGTCAGGGCTTTGTGATGACTACTCCAATACCTTGACTTTGTTGTCCTTAAGCCATTTTGCCAAAACTTTGGAAGTATGCTTGGGGTCATTGTCCATTTGGAAGACCCATTTGCGACCAAGCTTTAACTTCCTGACTGATGTCTTGAGATGTTGCTTCAATATATCCACATAATTTTCCTTCCTCATGATGCCATCTATTTTGCAAAGTGCACCAGTCCCTCCTGCAGCAAAGCACCCCCACAACATGATGCTACAACCCCGTGCTTCACGGTTGGGATGGTGTTCTTCAGCTTGCAAGCCTCCCCCTTTTTCCTCCAAACATAACGATGGTCATTATGGCCAAACAGTTATATTTTTGTTTCATCAGACCAGAGAACATTTCTCCAAAAAGTACAATCTTTGTCCCCAAGTGCAGTTGCAAACCGTAGTCTGACAAATTACTTGTCATGGTCAAAGTAGATGTCCTAACCGACTTGCCAAAACTATAGTTTGTTAACAAGAAATTTGTGGAGTGGTTGAAAAACTAGTTTTAATGACTCCAACCTAAGTGTATGTAAACTTCTGACTTCAACTGTACTTACATCAATAAAATATGCGTTGGATATGAAACAAATACAAATCTCCTTGTTCTGCCCACAGTTTCTATTTACCTCATATGATGGATGAAGTGATATCACTCAATGGAAACAACCATTCTCAAATATAATTCTCAGATAATCAAACCTATGAGCAAACATCGAAAATAACTATTTTCAACAGCTTGTGCTCACTGGGAAAACATCTGAAGGTCTTTTGTAGATCCTATTGATTAACAATAGACTGACTGACTGTTCAGTGCAAAAACATGTCCTGTACTGAAGCAGCTTTGTAGGTAAATACAAGTCAACCACTTCCCTCTCCTGAGTTCATACACCAGTTAACCTTGAGAAATTGATCCAAAGCTTTGTTGGTTTTGATTGGCTTCCAATAACTTAGCAAATGGAAAAAGGGCTTGTGTAGGACTAACAATGAAACCACACACACAGTTTACTTTGAAAGCCCCTAAATCAAACAGCGGTAGTGACTTGGATTGGTTTCCCCAGTTCCCTCAAACACTTCCTCTAGAGCCTGCGTGGGAAACTTTGATTGACAGATTGGGGGAGAAGGGGGGAGGGAACTTGTCCACTCACAACACCCACAGGTCTGGGAGGAATTATCATTGCCAAGGAGACCATCAGTGGGAGGGTTTCGGCTTGCTCCAGTTTTCTGAATGGCTCTAAATTGCTCTCCTGCAGCTGTTGTATCCCTCCAACACAATGAGACACACACTCCTGCAAGTATATATGCACACACACATACCTGAGACAAGTTTGGAGTCTCCCCTCACCCTTCCTCTCCCTAAAAACTGGGGTCCTTTGACCCTCGAGTTGTGACCAAAATGCAACTAATTCATAAATAACCCCTCTGACAGCACACACACAGGGTTATTGAGCTCATGGCATTGGTTAACTTGCATCTTAACGTTGACATTGTGGAGAGAGTTGAGTAATGTTTCTAGGACTATACTTTAATCATGTAACATAACTAGATAATAATTTAATTGATGGAGCTCAACTCCACAGGTTTATGGATTAAAATATTGTCCTGGGGTGTGTTCATTAGGCTACAAATAGAAGAAATGGACTGAAACAGTGTCCACAGGACAAAATGTAGACAATAGTACAAATAAAAAAAACCTTGAATGAGTAGGTGACTGGTACTGTATATACATTACCAGTCAAAAGTTTGGACACACCTACTCAATCAAGGGTTTTTCTTTATTTTTACTATTTTCTACATTGTAGAATAATAGAAGACATTAAAACTATGAAATAACACATATGGAATCATGTAGTAACCAAAAAAAGTGTTAAACAAATCAAAATAGATTTTATATTTGAGATTCTTCAAATAGCCACCCTTTGCCTTGATGACAGCTTTGTAAACTCTTGGCATTCTCTCAACCAGCTTCACCTGGAAAGCTTTTCCAACAGTATTGAAGGAGGTCCCACATATGCTGAGCACTTGTTGGCTGCTTTTCCTTCACTCTGCGGTCCGACTCATCCCAAACCATCTTAATTTGGTTGAGGTCGGGGGATTGTGGAGGCCAGGACATCTGATTCAGTACTCCATCACTCTCCTTCTTGGTAAAATTGCCCTTACACAGCCTGGAGGTGTGTTGGGTCATTATCCTGTTGAAAAACAAATGATAGTCCCACTAAGCCCAAACCAGATGGGATGGTGTATCGCTGCAGAATGCTGTGGCAGCCATGCTGGTTAAGTGTGCCTTGAATTCTAAATAAATCACAGAGAGTGTCACCAGCAAAGCACCCCCACACCATAACACCTCCTCCTCCATGCTTTACGGTGAGAAATACACATGCGGATATCATCCGTTCACCCAGACCGCGTCACAAAGACACGGCGGTTGGAACCAAAAATCTCCAATTTGGACTCCAGAACAAAGGACAAATTTCCACCGGTCTAATGTCCATTGCTCGTGTTTCTTGGCCCAAGCAAGTCTCTTCTTATTATTGGTGTCCATTAGTAGTGGTTTATTTGCAGCAATCTGACCATCAAGGCCTAATTCACACAGTCTCCTCTGAACAGTTGCTGTTGAGATGGGTCTGTTACTTGAACTCTGTGAAGCATTTATTTGGGCTGCAATTTCTGAGGCTGGTAACTGTAATGAACTTATCCTCTGCAGCAGAGGTAACGCTGGGTCTTCCTTTCCTGTGGCCGTCCTCATGAGAGCCAGTTTCATCAAAGCTTGAAGAAACTTCTTGAAACTTTCCATATTGATTGACCTTCATGTCTTAAGTAATGATGGACTGTCATTGTTTTTGCTTAATTGAGTTTCTTGACATAATATGGACTTGGTCTTTTACCAAATAGGGCTTTCTTCTGTATACCAACCCCCTACCTTGTCACAACACAACTGATTGGCTCAAATAAGGAAATACATTCCACAAATTAACTTTTAAGATGGCACACCTGTTAATTGAAATGCATTCCAGGTGAGTACCTCATGAAGCTGGTTGAGAGAATGCCAAGAGTCTGCAAATTTGTCATCAAGGCAAAGGGTGGCTATTTGAAGAACCTCAAATATAAAATATATTTGAAAGAAAAACCCTTGAATGTGTAGGTGTTCTAAAACTTTTGACTTGTAGAGGTCTACAATGATTTTCTGGGGTCCTGGCTGATTTCTTTTGATTTTCCCATGAAGTCAAGCACTGGAATTGTGATACAGTGAGTTATAAGTTAAATAATCTGTCTGGAAAAATGACTTGGGTCATGCACAAAGTAGATGTCCTAACCAAAACTATAGTTTGTTAACAAGACATTTGTGGAGTGGTTGAAAAACGAGTTAATGATTCCAACCTAAGTGTATGTAAACTTTCGACTTCAACTGTGATATATATATATACAGTGGGGGAAAAAAGTATTTAGTCAGCCACCAATTGTGCAAGTTCTCTCACTTAAAAAGATGAGAGAGGCCTGTCATTTTCATCATAGGTACACTTCAACTATGACAGACAAAATGAGGAAAAAGAATCCGAAAATCACATTGTAGGATTTTTTATGAATTTATTTGCAAATTATGGTGGAAAATAAGTATTTGGTCACATACAAACAAGCAAGATTTCTGGCTCTCACAGACCTGTAACTTCTTCTTTAAGAGGCTCCTCTGTCCTCCACTCATTACCTGTATTAATGGCACCTGTTTGAACTTGTTATCAGTATAAAAGACACCTGTCCACAACCTCAAACAGTCACACTCCAAACTCCACTATGGCCAAGACCAAAGAGCTGTCAAAGGACACCAGAAACAAAATTGTAGACCTGCACCAGGTTGGGAAGACTGAATCTGCAATAGGTAAGCAGCTTGGTTTGAAGAAATCAACTGTGGGAGCAATTATTAGGAAATGGAAGACATACAAGACCACTGATAATCTTCCTCGATCTGGGGCTCCACGCAAGATCTCACCCCGTGGGGTCAAAATGATCACAAGAACGGTGAGCAAAAATCCCAGAACCACACGGGGGGACCTAGTGAATGACCTGCAGAGAGCTGGGACCAAAGTAACAAAGCCTACCATCAGTAACACACTACGCCGCAAGGATTCAAATCCTGCAGTGCCAGACGTGTCCCCCTGCTTAAGCCAGTACATGTTCAGGCAAGTCTAAAGTTTGCTAGAGAGCATTTGGATGATCCAGATGAGGATTGGGAGAATGTCAGATGAAACCAAAATAGAACTTTTTGGTAAAAACTCAACTCGTCGTGTTTGGAGGACAAAGAATGCTGAGTTGCATCCAAAGAACACCATACCTACTGTGAAGCATGGGGGTGGAAACATCATGCTTGGGGCTGTTTTTTCTGCAAAGGGACCAGGACGACTGATCCGTGTAAAGGAAAGAATGAATGGGGCCATGTATCGTGAGATTTTGAGTGAAAACCTCCTTCCATCAGCAAGGGCATTGAAGATGAAACGTGGCTGGGTCTTTCAGCATGACAATGATCCCAAACACACCGCCCGGGCAATCGAAGGAGTGGCTTCAAAGAAGCATTTCAAGGTCCTGGAGTGGCCTAGCCAGTCTCCAGATCTCAACCCCATAGAAAATCTTTGGAGGGAGTTGAAAGTCCGTGTTGCCCAGCGACAGCCCCAAAACATCACTGCTCTAGAGGAGATCTGCATGGAGGAATGGGCCAAAATACCAGCAACAGTGTGTGAAAACCTTGTGAAGACTTACAGAAAACGTTTGACCTCTGTCATTGCCAACAAAGGGTATATAACAAAGTATTGAGATAAACTTTTGTTATTGACCAAATACTTATTTTCCACCATCATTTGCAAATAAATTCATAAAAAATCCTACAATGTGATTTTCAGGATTTTTTTTCCTCATTTTGTCTGTCATAGTTGAAGTGTACCTATGATGAAAATTACAGGCCTCTCTCATCTTTTTAAGTGAGAGAACTTGCACAAATGGTGGCTGACTAAATACTTTTTTTCCCCACTGTGTATATATATACACACACACACACACACACACACACACCTGAACAAAAATATAAAAACGCAACATGTAAAGTGTTTGAGCCAAAATAAAAGATCCCAGAAATGTTCCATACGCACAAAAAGCTTATTTCTCTAAAATGTTGTGTACAAATTTATTTACATCCCTGTTAGTGAGCATTTCTCCTTTGCCAAGATAATCCATTCACCTGACAGGTGTGGCATATCAAGAAGCTGATTCAATGGCATGATCATTAATTGGGACAATTAAATTAAAGGCCACTCTAAAATGTGCAGTTTTGTCACACAACACAATGCTACAGATGTCTCAAGTTTTGAGGGAGTGTGCAATTGGCAGGCTGACTGCAGGAATGTCCACCAGTTGTTGCCAGATAATTTAATCTACATTTCTCTACCATAAGCCGCCTACAACGTTGTTTTTGAGAATTTGGCAGTACGTCCAAACGGCCTCACAACCGTCTATGCAAACATTTCTGGGATCTTTTTATTTCATGAAACATGGGACCAACACTTTACATGTTGCGTTTAGGATGCTGGAATTATAATTTGGATGAAAGTGCAAAATTGTGACTGGTTGTGTTTATGCCACATATGAAAGGTAATACATTTTAAAAGTAAAATCATTTAGGCTATATTAAAGCGTTAGGTTCTAGTGCGCGAGGAATAGCCGCTCGGATTGGAGAGGAAGCGTGCGTTAAGCTTTCCTTAATAAATGGGCCTGCCGGGAGCATATGTGGCCACATAATTATAGGACAGCATCTCAGTATCAGAAGTAAAACTACAGCCAGACTGGCCTGCTACCGTGCCTTTCTAGACTTTATAAACTGTCGAGAGTAGAGCCACAACTGATCCAAATGGAATGAAACGTTTAAATCACAGGGCTTTTGTGTTGTTATTCAAAATACATTCTCACTGCAGCCTAGAGTAGAATTTTGTTCTCACTTGAAAACAATAATGCAATTATTGTTTTCAAGTGTGGTGTTGTAGGCTACTATAGTCTAGGTAGGATAGTTGTAGTGTCCCTAAACCAGATCAATATAAAGCTTTTTGAGCTGCATGTCTCCACTCTTCTTCATGAGTAATGACCCACCTGGCCTCTCCGCTGCCCATCCGCTATTCCTCGATCTTGTGGATTCATATAAAAAAATTGGTGCAGCTTTGAATGCCTTTATGTGTGTTATGATCGCTAGTTAGCCTATTGCAGATCTGGACAAACGATCCACCTATCACTAGTGTCACTATGAACGGTGGATAGAGGGCAGGACAGACAGAGTGGTATACTATATTGACCTGTGGTATAGTAAAACTGTAATGCATAAGGGAAGTACTAAAACACCTTGAAATCGAGGAGGTACATGCAAGCAGATGAGGACATGTGGCTCGGATGGAAGACAACCAGGGAGAAAACACACTACCCTCCCCAAAGCAACAACAAAAAAACTCCCCTATTTAGGACCACTGCAGTACATCAACACCTCTCATCACAGTCACTACAGTCACATCAACACCTCTCATCACAGTCACATCAACACCTCTCATCACAGTCACTACAGTCACATCAACACCTCTCATCACAGTCACATCAACACCTCTCATCACAGTCACTACAGTCACATCAACACCATCTCAACACAGTCACTACAGTCACATTAACACCTCTCATCACAGTCACTACAGTCACATCAACACCTCTCATCACAGTCACTACAGTCACATCAACACCTCTCATCACAGTCACTACAGTCACATCAACACCTCTCATCACAGTCACTACAGTCACATCAACACCTCTCATCACAGTCACTAGTCACATCAACACCTCTCATCACAGTCACTACAGTCACATCAACACCTCTCATCACAGTCACTACAGTCACATCAACACCATCTCAACACAGTCACTACAGTCACATCAACACCATCTCATCACAGTCACTACAGCACATCAACACCTCTCATCACAGTCACTACAGCACATCAACACCTCTCATCACAGTCACTACAGTCACATCAACACCTCTCATCACAGTCACTACAGCACATCAACACCTCTCATCACAGTCACTACAGCACATCAACACCATCTCAACACAGTCACTACAGCACATCAACACCATCTCAACACAGTCACTACAGTCACATCAACACCTCTCATCACAGTCACTACAGTCACATCAACACCTCTCATCACAGTCACTGCAGTCACATCAACACCTCTCATCACAGTCACATCAACACCTCTCATCACAGTCACTACAGCACATCAACACCATCTCAACACCCCTCACTCACAAATCTTCCCCCAAGTCTTGCACCCATTGCTTCTTGTCTTCTCCCCCACTTCCCAAAGCTCTTCCTCCACCCTCCACCCACAAAGTCTTACCCCCTTCCCACAACACCTGAAAGTCATCCCTCCCTCCCCCTCCCAATGTGTCTTACCCCTCCTACCCCTATGACATTGATGAAGCCCAGATGAGTGAAACGCTTGTCCTGTAAAATGGAATAAATATTGAGCGGACCTTCCCTCTTATCTCTATTACCCCTCCGCTCTCTTCTTCACCCGACTCCCAACCTCCTCCCCCTCCAAAGTCTCCCCCTCCTCTCACCAGGTTCTTGAAGAGCGCGGTGACCTCCCTGGTGAAGACGGCCATGTTGAGGAATCCTGTGGACACCTCGTTGTTGTCCTGGGTCAGGTGACTGTTCCCCAGGTTCTCCAGCACCTCAATGTACTGCTCCTTGTTCTCTGCATGACCTAGAACCACAAACACACTTCATTGTTGTTTCTCTATACCTACCTCTCTTTACCTCTCTCTCTGCCCCTCTCCCAGTGTAGTGTCTAACCCGCTAACCCAGTGGTACCACTGCTCTCTGACTACAGCCTGTCAACATAAAGATAACAAGAGAGAAAGTGACCACATATACCCTTTCATATACTCATTTCTCACTACTTACCAGAGCTGTACTACCTGCAATAGTTGCTGGAACCCAGCTGGATCAGAGCCAACATACTGTCGTTTGCACAATAGTGTGAAATGGGTAATGTAAACAAGTATTTTTGAGTACCTGTCTCCAGTTTTCTAGCATGGGTGCCAGTATGTGGATCCCAATCTGTTTGTGCTTTAGCCAGGTCCTTTGTCAAAGGTCTGGCATGGCAACGACAGTGGGAGCAGTAACAGCCTGGCACCTAGGCTACAGTTTTTCCAGTAACTGTGCCATCCTGACAGCTTACCTCAGATAATAGTCTGCTTTTGTTCAGTCTTTTGTTCAGTCTTTAATGTTGTGTGTGTGTGTGTGTGCGCATGCTTGTTTGTGTGTCAGAGCCAAGGTCTGCGGCTGCAACAACAAAAATCTGATGAGCGGCACAACATTGACTAACATATTTGAGGAAGATCATTAATGGCCCCCTGTAGAGAGGAAGCAAAAGAAAGAAAGAAAGAAAGAAAGAAAGAAAGAAAGAAAGAAAGAAAGAAAGAAAGAAAGAAAGAAAGAAAGAAAGAAAGAGTGGGATGGTGAGTCAACCAACCAACCACATACTGTATGGCTGATTGAGGGGTTCTGAATCAGCCAGCCACTAACAACGAACAGGAAAAGAGGGGCCCCCCTTAGCCTTACTGGAATGGAACGGCCCCATATGATTCCAGTTAAGAGGGATAAAGAAAGTGGGGGTTTAGAGGGGGGATGGGGGATGTGTGGATAGAAGTGGAGTTGGGTATATCTGTACTGACTGACACAAACATAATTTCCTAACTCTGTCTCTCTCTGACTTACATCTGACAGTTAAACCCCCCAAATAGGAAACAGACTATTTCACAGTTCAGTAAGAGGAAAAACAACTTGTTTCTTTATGTGTTGATCCATTTTTTCTGTATGTTGTTAGCATTATGAATCTGGTGAGTAGTTGCTTCGTCACATCAGTATGAAATAGTGAATAGTAGTAGTCGTCATCAGGGTTGGGTAGGTTACTTTATAAATGTAATCCATTACAGTTACAAGTTACCTGTCCAAAATTGTAAATCAGTAACGTAACTTTTGGATTACCCAAACTCAGTAACATAATCTGATTACATTCAGTTACTTTTAGATTACTTTCCCCTTAAGAGGCATTAGAAGAAGACAAAAATGTATGTTACCGATTGAAGACATCTATTGCAGGATAAATCAATGTTAAAGTTTACATAGCTGGCCATATATGGATGTTACATTTTGCTTTATGGGTTGGTTATGTAGGCTTCTTCTAACCAATCGCTTTCTACTACATATAATAATACGATTACATTATATCTTTACAAACCAAAGTCTATCAGAATTCCAGTCATTCCAATAAATGTATTACCCCTTGATTTTCAAGAATAGGACTTGGAAATATGGAAGTATAGATTAGCAAATTGTTTTACCTGAGCTAACCCCAAAACTAAGGACCTATTAGCCAGCCCTGTTGTTTTTGATTTTGTTATCACGGAGGACTGATTTGGCTCATTGATTCGAGTTTGAAAAATAAATGCTGCACTCATGGAATGGCATGCTTTGAGCACTACTGAAAAGTGCTATTTACATGTGAAAAATGAATGCCATATGCTGCATTTGCTGTAGGCCTATTGTTTACCTTTTTGTTGGTGACACTTTGATATCTTGATAATATGCAGCTGTTTAAAGGGCAAATCCACAGATGAAACAATAACAAAACGGTACCCTGCCTCTGTTTTGCGTTAAAAAAAAAAGAACTGAGGGATGGGCCTGGACAAATGCAACCACTCTCAGATTAATATGGGGACCTCGGTTCCGTCGGCCTGTGAACGCGAAAGAATACATAAATATATTTATCGAACAAAAACACTAGACCTATAGGTTATGTCTACGCTGCGTTCTATGCCTCTTGAGTAAAACTGAGCCGAAAGAAAACACAGTTCAGGCTATTCCCGTTAAAACAAAGTTGTAAAACAAACAACTTTTATCAAAATGCAACTCTTTAATCGGCGCATTTCAGGCTGTCATTTTGTGAGGCGCATCCAGAATAGCCTATGCAGCTGCCAACACCTCAAACATGTTGACACATTTACGCCGACATCACCCCAGTATTCCCCAGGTTTCAGCACCTCGTGGTGAAAGTCCGTTACGAACTTTGTTCACGGGCATCCATTTCAGCAAACGGGTAGAACGCGCTCTATATTAGCGAGCTAAAGTCGAAGTTGTCAAGGAATTGGCCAAAGCACCCTGTGTTGCGCTTACTACAGATGGATGGACCTCTAGGGCTACAGAGAGCTACTTAATAGCGACAGCCCATCACATTACCCCAGAGCTGGAATTTATAAGTACCGTGCCCCCTGTATGAGAGTCACTGCGCATATTATCTCTGTACGAAAACATTATAGCATAGACCTATACAATGTCTGAGCAATGTTTATATATTGATTTCACATGTATATTGCACTTTATTTTAGTGTTGTTCAAAAATCGAATCAAATGTATTGGTCACATACACATATTTAGCAGATGTTATTGCGGGTGTAGAGAAATGCTTGTTGTGTTCCAAGCTCCAACAGTGCAGTAGTATCTAACAATTCACAACAATACACACATCTAAAAGTAAAAGAACAGCTCCCAAGTGGCACAGCGGTCTAAGGCACTGCATCTCAGTGCTAGAGGGGTCACTACAGACCCTGGTTCGATTATAGGCTGTATTACAACCGGCCGTGATTGGGAGTCCAATAGGGTGGCACACAATTGGCCCAGTGTCGTCCGGGTTAGAATTTGGCCGGGGTTGGCCGTCATTGTAAATAAAAATGTGTTCTTAACTGACTTGCTTAGTTAAATAAAGGTTCAAATAAAATTTAAATAAATATATAAATATTAGGATGAGCAATGCCGGAGTGGCATTGACTAAATACAGTAGAATAGAATACAGTATATACATATGAAATGAGCAAAGCAGTACGCAAACATTATTAGTGACTAGTGTTCCATTACTAAAGAGGCCAGTGATTCCATGTCTATGTATATAGGGCAGCAGCCTCTAAGGTGCAGGGTTGAGTAGCCGGGTGGTAGCCGGCTAGTGATGGCTATTTAACAGTCTGATGGCCTTGAGATAGAAGCTGTTTTTCAGTCTCTCGGTCCCAGCTTTGATGCACCTGTACTGACCTCGCCTGGATGATAACGGGTTGAACAGGCTGTGTCCTTGATGATCTTTTTGGCCTTCCTGTGACATCAGATGCTGTAGGTGTCCTGGAGGGCAGGCAGTGGCCCCCCGTGATGCGTTGGGCAGACCGTACCACCCTTGGTTGTGGGCGGTGCAGTTGCCGTACCAGGCGGTGATACAGTCAGACAGGATGCTCTCAATTGTGCATCTGTAAAAGTTTCGGAGGATCTTACGGGCCAAGCCAAATTTCTTCAGCCTCCTGAGGTTGAAGAGGTGCTGTTGCGTTGTTGTTGAGTAGTCGTGTGTTTTCATTTAAGAAAATACCAAGAGTTGGTACTCTCATCAGGCCTTATATGACTCATTATCATATATGGAGTTAGGATTTTCTGGATTTTCTTAAATACACAAAAATTAACTGTTGGCAATACATTTTCCTACTCTACTGAAACGTGACCCCAAAACCGCAATACATAGCGAACCGTGTGTTTGATGAGCTGTTACACCCCTAACAAACAGACAGACAGGGTGGAGTGGCTTAGCCAACGCGCCATATAGAACCCATACAACGACACCATCCACAAACACACATTATCCCTCATCTCACACCCTAGTCACGTGACTAACAAAGAAGCCTAACAAACAATGCCCACACAACAAGCCTCTTGATGTCACTTATAAGGGAATTGGCAGCCATTTTGAAAATGCTGCTGATCAACACTTTTAATTAAAAAATTATAATTTATTTAACTAAGCAAGTCAGTTAAGAACAAATTTGTATTCACAATGACGGCCTACCCCGGCCAAACCCTAACCTGGACAACGCTGGGCCAATTGTGCGCTATGGGACTCCCAAACACGGCCAGTTGTGATGCCTGGAATTGAACCATGGTCTGTAGTGACACCTCTAGAACTGAGATGCAGTGCCTTGGACCGTTGCGCCACTCGGGAGCCCCACTTAAAGCCTGTCGGTATAATGCTTTATAACTTGTTGGACACATGTATGAGTCTTTATAATGTCATTTAATAAGGCTTATAATGCCGTGTGTGTGTATGGGCACTTACTTAGTCCAGAGCTGTGGATGGCCTTGACCATCTTCTTCATCCTTTGTAAGGTGCTCTGGTCCATCTCTAAGGACTGCAACACATAAAGAAAGGAGAAGAGACTTAAGGAAACATATACTTGACATGTATTGAGCAGTATAGGGTTTCAGGAAGGCAGATCTTTCCCTGAGGTAAATTCTAACTTCAGATCGGTCTGTCCATGCAACTCTGACTTTGACGTAAATCATGTATTGTTGATGTCAATGGGAGACTTGAACAAAAAAATATCTAATATTACATCACAGACGCCAAGTTAGGATTTCACCCAGTAGTAATGAGAAACAGCAAATGGTGAAAAAAATGGAACCTGTCGAAACTGTCTCTAGGGAAAACACACTTTCTTATGACTTTCTAGCAGCGGTCATGACGACTGTAAAGTTCCCACGCCATGACTAATGTTAAGTGAACAGGTGAATCAGCACTTAGTCCGTCTAGCACCGCCACGTTTTCCATCATTGGGCTGATGTCACTCATGCACTAACCACCGACCTCGCCTGTCGTTTTCTTTCAGGTTCCCCGACTCTTTCAGGTTCCCCGTGCATTTGACATGTTGAAACTTCACTCTACTCTGTTTGCATTAGAACAGTGGTATTCAAATCTTAGCCACGAGAACTGCTGGTTTTCTCTTCTACCTGATCATTAATTGCACCCACCTGGTGTGCCAAGTCTAAAATCAGTCCCTGATTACAGGGACGAATGACAAGAGAAAAAAGAACAACCAGTAGAACTGGATTCGTGGTCCAGATTTGCTAGTTACAGTTTTTATAAGGATTATTAAAGTTACAGTAACTCGACCGGTAGTGGTTAGTGTTCATGTGACATAATATCACTTGCCATTGTGGGGGACTTCCCCATGTCTTATTTGTCAAATTCAAAAGGCCATGGGACTTTAAACTGTATAGAAATGTATGGAAAGACTCACTGCTGCCTTATTTTCCACTTTCAGTCAACTGCTGAGCAAGGTCACGTACAGTAGGAGTCAGGGCAAGACATAGTGGTCAAAGTGAAAATGTCATGTCTGAAACTGTTAATGCTTCAATGTCATAAATGTGTTTACTTAAGTCTATGAGACAGTCCGGGTGAAGGTGATGTGTCCAATATGATGTTCCCTATGAGCAAATTAGGTGATGTCACCATTTAACAAAGAGATAACCTTTTGAAAACCTCTCCTCGTACACAGAATCCAAGTACAGGTCAGAGCACCATGGTGCAGTAGACGGTAGAACAGTTACAACACACCCTGTTACGGTAAATCAAAAGGTATGTTACGCTTCCTAACAGACTTTAAACGCCCAGCATGCATTTAGCATAAAACTTAAGGTCCTGAGGACCAGACCTTGTGGTTCACCCCTGCTGTGTCCTGTCTGAGGTCCTCTGGACCAGACCTTGTGGTTCACACCAGCTGTGTCCTGTCTGAGATCCTCTGGACCAGACCTTGTGGTTCACCCCTGCTGTGTCCTGTCTGAGATCCTCTGGACCAGACCTTGTGGTTCACCCCAGCTGTGTCCTGTCTGAGATCCTCTGGACCAGACCTTGTGGTTCACCCCTGCTGTGTCCTGTCTGAGATCCTCTGGACCAGACCTTGTGGTTCACCCCTGCTGTGTCCTGTCTGAGATCCTCTGGACCAGACCTTGTGGGTCACCCCTGCTGTGTCCTGTATGAGATCCTCAGGACCAAACCTTGTGGTTCACCCCTGTTGTGTCCTGTCTGAGATCCTCTGGACCAGACCTTGTGGTTCACCCCTGTTGTGTCCTGTCTGAGATTCTGAGGATCAGACTTTGTGGTTCATCCCTGCTGTGTCCTGTCTGCAGCATCTGCTGATACTCTGTCTTACACACACACATAGAGCTGCTGTAATAATAGAGCTGTGTCCAAGGTTTGAAACAGACAGTAGAATAGAGGGAAGATTGCATTGTCTGTGGAGCATACACCCAGTCTGTCTCAATGGAAACACATGTATTTATGGGTGTAACTGTTTTGCTCTTCTCTCAAGGGTATAGGGAATTTTGGTATGTGTGTGTCCCTGATTGCATGTGTGTATGTCCCTGATTGCATGTGTGTGTGTCAAAACCCCAGTGTGTGTCACTGTCAACCCATGGTCAGGCAGTGCAGCAGGAATTCCTGGCTTCAGGGATATCTGACCCTATGAACCTGCTGCTGGCATGAGGACAGATTTGTTGAATAACCACAAGAATGACTAGCCCTTGGAATCTGGCTTTCCCTTGCTCCCTCTCCTTTTCTCTCTCCCCCTTTATCTCGCTCTCTCTCTCTCTATTCAAATAACCTTATCAGCACTCAACTACTATCAAGAGTAACAAGCAGCAGTAGGAGGCCATAGCCAGCCCAACACAACCACTATAGCCATAACACCCAGCCTCCCCCCAAAACACCACGACCTAGTAGTGGGATCACTCTGCCCTCTGATCACTCTGATACCCAGCCAGCATTTGTAAATGGCCCTGATCACGTTGCATTAAAATGGATTCTCTCCATAGCTGCCCTGCAGATCTGGGTTCAAATCTTAATATTAATTGGCTTTAGCCTGCATAGAGTGGCAGACACTTTTGGGACTTTCCTATTGGTTCCATTGCACCAGGCAAGCTCAATCAAGCCCAGCTAAAGTATTTGAAATGATTTCAAATAGTATTTAAACCCAGGTCTGGGAATCAGATTCCAAAAAGGCCTCTCCCCAGCAAAGCTATCCTAGCTATGTTTCCAGACGGTCGTAACTATATATAGTTAGATTAGTCGTATAGAGAAATGGTAGGACTGGCACGTCCAACCCCAGGGTATCTCTGTTGCTTACCTCTCTTTTGTGATGGTTATCAGGAGAAATGTCATACACAGTGTGCGTGTGTGTGTGCCCATCCAACAGTCCTTCACCTAAACATACTGACAGAAATACACAAACAGACTCTAGCGGTACTGTTCAGTTAGGAGAGCTGGCCAGGAACCCAGTGATGTATCATATCATCTTAAAGGAGCAATCTGTAGTTGTTACATCCATTGTTGGATTTCTAAATGAATAAAATGTACCCATAGATTCTCAAAGAATTTAACACAATGCCTCATGTACACCATCAGAACCCAAAATATGAAATTGTTTTACTACAATGTTTGCAAACAATGTAAACCTCAAATCATGGTTAAAACTATAATGTTGATATCATGGATGGTCAGTCCTGGCATCCATAGCTCTGACTATGAATTTGAGAGTGGTTACATTTCTCCAGGCCCTTCCCTAAGCTTTAAAAAGTACATTGAAAAAGACGGGGTGACTGCATTGTTAACGTTTAAACTGCGGATTAATCATTTAAAATGTGTCATATCATCATTACACAACTGAAGTTTGTTTAATGATGATATGATATAGTAGAGTAATATGTTTTTTCTTTCTTTGGACTTTCACTGGGGCATCGCAGACCACTGAGGTTTACTTGGATCATAGAGATATATATTCATGAATAAAGCTTAGTGTCTGTGTGTGATGTCACAGTCAGAAGTCAGCTTCTCCCTCTGATTCATCTACAATGTTGAGAAGCCTTGAAACCACAGTCCGACGATAACTGGATTCAAACAAACATTAACACATACATAATCCCAAACAGGCCTTGAGGCTGCGTTCCGCTCACCAAACCCACTGTCCTTCACACACACACACACATGCATAGGCGTTCCGCTCACCCCCCCCAACCCCAACACACACTAATCCTTCCTAGCCGTCCACACTCCAAACGAGTGCCGTCTGGCTGGCCTGCTGTGTGTTTCCGGTGGTCCAGCTACAAGCTCAGCCAGGTCATCCCGGCCCAGAACCCCATAGAGCCCCAGTCACAGCCCTCAGGAACTGAGCTAATTAAAGAGGCTCTGCCATAATCCCTTCAGGAAGCTTTGCCAGAGATGTGCTGTGCAGCCATGGGCTTCTAGTGGGGCTGATTGGCTCTTTTAGCCTAGACCTGCTGTGAGGAAACCAGCCATGGGATTATGCTGAGTCAACATTTGAGGAAGGTTGTGGAAAGGTTGATTTGGGGTTGGGATTCAGTCTATGGAAAATGTAATTCTCCTAGCCTTGCTGTGACAAAATCAAGGCATGGGAGTCAACGTTTGGAGAAGGTTACGAGAAAGTTGTGGTAATGTTGGGCTTTTGGATTCATTCAGTCTGGCAGGTCTGCCATGCCAAGTCTGAAGAGCATTAGTCAAATGTGTTCCAGCCAGGATTGCATCGTGCTTCCATTGCCAGGCGTTTTATTCAGCCTCAGCATTTTGTGTAAAAAGAGGTAGGAAATACTTAAGTGTGTTGGTAGAGCCAATGAAGGCCTCTGATTATGTAACTGATGAGGAACAGACATTTCATGTCATTTCATGTGAATGGTTAAAAGCAGAAACAGACGTTTTATTTCATCCTCCCAGCCTTCAGTTCAGCCTCTCCAATTAGAGGCCATCGACTCTTCTAGCTGACAAGTTCCCGATAACAACAATAACAACGACGATAACAACAAATCGAGAGCTGCGTGATGCTCTGCGCTACAGCTTTCTCCAATAGCGAGTCAGCACTGATGTTTACCTGTGTAATTTCTTCACAGTTCCGTGCATTGCTAGCTGATCTTCACCATCATAATCACTCCCTTCTCCTATAAGAGGTAAGATCTCTCTAACAACTGCCTTGAGGAGAACCTACTTACTCCTAATCTCACATTGACATCGACGTTCAGTAAAATACGTTCATCAAGACCAGCCAATAGAGATCAAAGCTGTGGCCATTCATAGCACAAGATTTTGACGAAGGCTCGGATGATTATTGCCCATCTGAACATCTGTTCCACAATGGTCTCTCAAACAGTTCATGACAGAGACCATGAGAGAGAAGTCAATGTCTCAGTGGGTATGGTATTGGTATTTTATTAGGATCCCCATTAGCTGTTGCGAAAGCAGCAGCTACTCATCCTGGGGTCCACACAGATCATGAAACATGACATAATACAGAACATTAATAGACAAGAACAGAACTACATCAATTTAAAAATGGCACACTTAGCCTACACATAAATACATACACACAAAATATCTAGGTCAAATAGGGGTGAGGTGTTGCTTTATCTGTTTTTTTAAACCAGGTTTTCTGTTCACTTTCTGTTCACTTGCGCTATATGAGATGGAAGGGAGTTCCATGCAATAATGGCTCTATATAATATTGTACACTTTCTTGAATTTGTTATGGATTTGGGGACTGTGAAAAGACCCCTGGTGGCATGTCTGGTGGGATAAGTGTGCGTGTCAGAGCTGTGCGTGAGTTGCCTATGCAAACAACTTGGAATTTTCAACACAATAATGTTTATTAGAAAAATAAATGATGCAGTCAGTCTCTGCCCCAACTCTTAGCCAAGAGTGACTTGCATGCATAGTATTTATATCAGCCCTCTGAATACAATTAAGAGCAA
This sequence comes from Brachymystax lenok tsinlingensis, assembly GCA_030435695.1. Classification (NCBI taxonomy): domain Eukaryota; kingdom Metazoa; phylum Chordata; class Actinopteri; order Salmoniformes; family Salmonidae; genus Brachymystax; species Brachymystax lenok. Next base: position 32,513,910 of record CM059808.1, on the reverse strand, counting down.
AACATGCCGTTCTGGGTCAGCTGCAGCTTAACTAGGTCTTTCTTAGCAGCACTTGACCTATGACGACCTATGACTGGACAATAATCAAGATGAGACAAAACTAGAGCCTGCAGGACTTGCGTTGTGGAGTGTGGTGTCAAAAAAGCAGAACATCTCTTTATTATGGACAGACCTCTCCCCATCTTTACAACCATTGAATCTATACATTTTGAACATTACAGTTTACAATCTAAGGTAACACCAAGTAATTTTGTCTCCTCAACTTGTTCAACAGGCACACCATTCATGACCAGATTTAGCCGAGGTCTAGAGCTTAGGGAATAATTAGTACCAAATACAATGCTCTTGTATTTAGAGCTGTTCAGGGCCAGTTTATTACTGGCCACCCATGACTGCAACTCCTTGTTAAGGGTTTCAGTTACAATCAGTTGAATCATCAGCATACATGGACACACAAGCTTTGTTTAATGCCAGTGGCATGTCATTGGTAAAAATAGAAAAAAGTAGAGGACCTAGAGAACTGCCCTGCGGTACACCACACATTGACATAAGAGAAGCTTCCATTAAAGAATACCCCCCGAGTTAAATTAGATAGCTCTGAATCCATGATATGACAGAGGTTGAAAAGCCATAAAACATAAGTTCTCAACAACAGGTTATGGTAAATAATATCAAAGGCTGCACTGAAATAGAGCAGTACAGCTCCCACAGTCTTCTTACTGTCAATTTCTTTGAACCAATCATCAGTCATTTGTGTCAGTGCAGTTCTTATTGAGTGAACTCATGGGCACTTTCTCTGTTAATGGGAGGAATGGTAGGCTATAGCCTGTTACTGCAAGACAAAGGTCATAACTGTACTTGTGCTAAGATTATCCTGGAAAGTATTCAGCGTCACAGTCATTTAGCTTAACCCTCATACAGGCAAATTACATATTTGGACACGCTTATTTGTAATAATTATTTAAATAAACACCTCACCTATCTATCAACAGCCCCAACCCTCTGCATTGCACTATCCACTGTCACACAACAACGACATAAAACACTTGTGAAATATCATGGAAATATTTCTAAATAGCCTACGTTTATAAATTACATAAAAATGAACTTGACAAACTTGTTTTGCTTGGCCATTGAGAGGCTAAACTAGGGGCTTACCTATCGGTTCACCTCCCACAACTGTCAATAATAAGTTAGGCTACCTAATGCAGACAGGTATATTAGTACGCACTGCGCGTTCACCTCTCTCTCGCCGCACTGCACTAGCCTGACTTACCTCTTCGACTGCCGAAACGGTGTTCCGACATTCACTCATTTTGGACTGAAAACTCGAGGTAGCCGGTGAGGCCAAGTCCTCGTTTGTCAGAGCAACAAACTCCGAAATGTTGATACGCTCCGGCATATTTATCTCAAGGTAAAGGGGTCCAACTGAAGATATACAAAAGTTAGTAAAAGTGTCAAACACGCATGTTTCCACGGAAATTGCACTTGTTCTCCGATGTGGAAAAGGCTACAGCAAAAGGTAAAATGTCTCACTGCGGTGCGGTTCATGAGTGAGCGCTACTGATCCAATGCTGGCTCTGTGCGTGCGGTTAGGGAGGGAGTAATTCCATCATCACGTGGAATGTTTCTGCTTTCTGGCATACTGAATTGGGCGCGTGAAGAATGGACCCGCAGTCTTTTGCCATCTCATTTCCCCTCCATGCAAACCCTAGCGTGTAGTGAAAACAGTGGACTACTACACAGATGAATAGGGTGTCACACACCATGAAATCCCTTTAGAATGCAATGAAAAGGGTCAGGGTGCTATGAGGAAATGGAGCAAGATCCACCATGTGAAAGCACTGCAATATTCTACATTTTAAACAAGGCTAAACTAAACCAAAACATTCAACTTTCAATGCCTTCCATTGGCGTATTTCACCAGTTTAGCCAAATTATATAGCTGTCATTCTATGCCAAACCTCACCTGTACACTTGAAAAACCTTTATCCCTTGACATTACGGTTTCACCTTACAGGTGTACTTGGGATATCCGACTCCTCATTCCTGCCACTATACAATCTGCCAACACATGAAAGGAAGGATATCAAAGTATTTTGCCTGAGGGAAGTTAAGTTTTAGACTTGAAAAGCTTTGGGTGCAATGTACTCCAGGTTTGACTGTTTCCCAAGCCAGCTGCAACCATATTGAGTATGGGGGGACTACTTGATATGACTACAAAACCACATATTTACCTGCTTAAAGGATATAACCAATTGACCGTTCACTAAGCCCCACCCCAGAATTTGGTGCAACCTATCGCAGTGCTCCAATGCAAAGCAACTGTTGTCAAGTCTAACACACTGAGGTATAATAAGAACTGGAGACTGCATCCAAGATGTCAGCCAGTTGTTCTCAAGGGAACCTACTCACGGTCAATTTTTTTAAAATATGTTTTATTTCACCTTTATTTAACCAGGTAGGCCAGTTGAGAACAAGTTCTCATTTCCAACTGCGACCTGGCCAAGATAAAGCAAAGCAGTGCAACACAAACAACAACAACAGAGTTACACATGGAATAAACAAACATACAGTCAATAATACAGTAGAAAAAAGTCTATATGCAGGATAACGGAGGTAAGGCAATAAATAGGCCATAGTGGCGAAATAATTACAATATAGGATGAGGGATGAGGTAGTTGGATGTGCTATTTACAGATAGGCTATGTACAGGTGCAGTGATCTGTGAGCTGCTCTGACAGCTGGTGCTTAAAGCTAGTGAGGGAGATATGAGTCTCCAGCTTCAGTGATTTTTGCAGTTCGTTCCAGTCATTGGCAGCAGAGAACTGGAAGGAATGGCGGCCGAAGGAGGAATTGGCTTTGGGGGTGACCAGTGAAATATACCTGCTGGAGCGCGTGCTACGGGTGGGTCCTGCTATGGTGACCAGTGAGCTGAGATAAGGCGGGGCTTTACCTAGCAAAGACTTATAGATGACCTGGAGCCAGTAGGTTTGGCGACGAATATGAAGCGAGGGCCAGCCAACGAGAGCATACAGGTCGCAGTGGTGGGTAGTATATGGGGCTTTGGTGGCAAAACGGATGGCACTGATATAGCCGATATATCCGGGTTGCATCCAGTTTATGTTGATCAACATTGTGCGCATTTGGTGCACTAGCACTCGGAGCACACAGGGAACAGCGACAACGCCATCACATCATCCAACAATATGGGAGACATTGGATAAATATAAAATATTCATAGCTTTGGCTGTGACTAATGGAAAACAAATTGGCCTCAAAGACAATTATTTGAATAATAAATGTTTTGTCCACGGAGGTGATGACTAAAGTGTCTTATTAGGAATTTTCTAATCTGACTTTCTGGGTGGTCGTTTATGGAAACAGTTTTTCTTTCCCAACATTGAAAAAAACGTTCATCCAAAAACACATTTTTCAATGCCTAAATAATTGAACAGTGCATCAGGGGCACTTGTTACTGTGATTCCTGAAATGCAAAGCCTGTTGATGGAGTATTTTCTTCGAATCTGAAATTATACTTTTGTTATCATCGTTTGCTAGCTCAGCTGGTTAGCTAGATCTCAGTCTTATTGACCACCTAACGTTGCTAACGCTAGTTAGCCAGTTAATATAAATGTTTCGTTTTTTTTCTAAATGTTAGCAAGCTAAGTTAGCCATGTTATGAATACAACTATCATCTGCTGTCGACATAAGGATACGATTTGAGAGCACTAGTTAGCTCCAAAAAATTGTTATTAACTATGGTTGCATGCTGACAGAACATTCAGAGCCATCGTGGCTAGTCACACTACAATCTTCATTTTACCAGGTTCCCGTGAAGCAATTGTAATGACAGTCCACCACAACATATCCGAGGGTCTCCTGATTAGCAAGGGGTAGTCTGTGTTTAATTTCATTGTGTATTAAAAACACAGTTTAAGGGTCATTTTGAGGGGCTTTTGCCAGTGGTATATATAAGGAAATGGGCTTTGCAGGAAGCAAAAAAAATCAGAAGTTGCAACAGTAACCAAGGGGGGCGGGACTTAGCGAAGGGTCAACTTGGGAAACTTTTACATGCGTCACTGTGACAGTAAACTCAAACAAACTCAAGGTTATTTCCTGAACAGTCCTGAAGGAATAGCACAGTCACTGCCAGACTTTTGCAGTAGTAGTGCTGTGTTATTGTAATAGCAGCCTCTGTCTCTAACTCCGACCCTTACTTTATTTTTGTAAAAACAAATATTTAACCTTTATTTTAACTAGGCAAGTCAGTTAAAGTCCCTTGCAGAGAAACCACATGATCAAAATCACGTCACTTCATTGGTGTGACGTCATGGAAGGGGCTTCTAACAGGAAGCTAGCCGTAAGATCAGTGACATTGTTTTTTTGTTTTTTCTGTTTTGATATAAAGGCTATAAAACGGTCATATATAATGATTAACTGTGCAAAATTGTGATGTAAAATGTGCATAATATGTACTAGTACATTTTGTAATTCAGTCATTTTTTGTTGTTGTCCCGCATTACCAACCATAACTAGTTAAAGTAGGACAGCAAGGAGTAGCTAAGGTGGGACAGTCTTTTCCAATGCAGGAAAGAGATCCAGTTTACATTAGGCACCCTGTAATTAAATGAGACAGGGCTCTGGTTCTTGTAGTACTGCTATCTTGCACCAAGCAGAACTATAGTAGGTGGGATTCAGAAAAGTGGGACACTTTTTACATTTCCGTCTTCTGTAACCTCTTTCAACATCGATCCAACATATTAGACCAACACATGATCATTTTCTGAAATTCTCAAAATGTTTCCTAAACGCAATTTAATTGTCATTGGGGTACAATCAGGACTGTACTCGTTTTTCTAACCTGCTCTCCCTGTTGAACAAATGCAAACTGAAAATATGGTCTTGGCTCTGCGTACACAAATCGGTTTGTCATGCCTCCTGTGAATATGATATCAACATTTTTCCTTTTTGTGTGATAAGGAAACATCTTGACTATTTCAGAATTGTTTCATGTGTTGGGCTAATGTGGAGATGTGTTGGAAAGATGTGTTTCGAGGTGACACTGAAGAAGGTTGCGCTCAATCAAGACTGCAGTAAAGAAAATTCTATTAATTCTTTTTTTTCACAATGCATGTCATGGCAAGACCTCATTGCTTGTATGTAGAAAAGTTCAGACAGTCTTTGGCAAAGACTGCTGCTTCTTTTTATCATCAAACAAAGTGTGTCTCTTTGAGGAAAATGCTGACTTGAAGTTGTAAATTCTTGGGTGTACAGTAGAGTATGCTCGGACTCCACAAGCACTGTTGGAGACATGCTCCATGTAGTGTTGAGCTTAACAAATTGTCGTTTTCCCTCATGGTTTTCTGTGGCCTGTGTTGGCTGTGTGTGTTAGGGTTGATGGAATACAGACATTGCAGAGACACGCTGCCTGACTATAAACATACCCTCCTTCTGTTGCCATGCAGGGAGAGGAGATGAAGCAGCCTGCTTCAGTTACCATGCAGGGAGAGGAGATGAAGCAGCCCGCTTCAGTTACCAAGCAGGGAGAGGAGATGAAGCAGCCTGCTTCAGTTACCATGCAGGGAGAGGAGATGGAGCAGCCCGCTTCAGTTACCATGCAGGGAGAGGAGATGGAGCAGCCCGCTTCAGTTACCACGCAGGGAGAGGAGATGAAGCAGCCTGCTTCAGTTGCCATGCAGGGAGAGGAGATGAAGCAGCCTGCTTCAGTTACCATGCAGGGAGAGGAGATGAAGCAGCCTGCTTCAGTTACCATGCAGGTAGAGGAGATGAAGCAGCCTGCTTCAGTTACCATGCAGGGAGAGGAGATGAAGCAGCCTGCTTCAGTTACCATGCAGGGAGAGGAGCTGAAGCAGCCTGCTTCAGTTACCATGCAGGGAGAGGAGATGAAGCAGCCTGCTTCAGTTACCATGCAGGGAGAGGAGTTGAAGCAGCCTGCTTCAGTTACCATACAGGTAGAGGAGCTGAAGCAGCCTGCTTCAGTTACCATGCAGGGAGAGGAGTTGAAGCAGCCTGCTTCAGTTACCATGCAGGGAGAGGAGCTGAAGCAGGGCCTTTCTGTGGCTGCTGCGTTCTCTGGGGTCCTATTGTGAGACTGAGACGGAGCAAGCCGGTCTGTTCAGCCACACACACTGACACACACACACACGTACACACAGACACACACACACACGCACAAAGATTAAGAACAGTGTTCATAAGACGATAGTTTCATACAGGCAGAATGATTCCAATCTTAACTAGAGAATAATTACAATATTGATGTCACTTTTATTCATATGATATTAGGATATAAGAGAGAAAGGGGAGTGAGAGGGGGAGGATATGGTGAGAAAGAAAGAAAGAAAGAGAGAGAGAGAGAGAAAATTGTGTGTGTGACAGAGAGAGAGAGCAAGGGGGAGGGCGAAAAGAGGAGGGAGCAAGGAGGAGGGAGAAAAGAGGAGGTAGAAAGGAGGAGAGAGAAAAGAGGAGAGAGAAAGGAGGAGAGAGAAAGGAGGAGGGAGAAAGGAGGAGGGAGAAAAGAAGAGAGAGAAAGGAGGAGGGAGAAAAGAGGAGAGAGAAAGGAGGAGAGAGAAAGGAGGAGGGAGAAAAGAAGAGAGAGAAAGGTCATTTAGAAAACTTTTACAGAAGTTCATTGTCTTTTTGTGTTTATATCCAAACGTGCAGTTTGGATATAACGTCTCTCTGCCCTTTCCTTTTCTACCTCCCTCCCTCTCTTCCTTATTATCCTCCACACACTTTTTCAATCTCCTGCCTCTCACAATCTCTCGCTTCTCTTTCTGTCTTTTTCTCTCTCTCAAACGCACACTTTCTCTTTCTCCCTTTCTCCTCTCCTCCCTCTGTCCAATCAGCATCCTTCATTCTGCAGAGTGGCAGAGAGTCTCATGTTTCAACTCTTGAATGAGGCTGGAGCCTGGAGGTCTTAACCATGGCTTCCAGGAAAGGTTACCTCCAAGACAGACTCCCCCCAATTCCCAGCAGAGGTAGTGCAGCACGCCCATCCTCCCCTGCACATGAGACGGCCTATCAATTTACAGGGGGAGTCAGGTTTACTGTAAAACCCCTCTTCTTCTTTATTTTCCCTGAGAGAGAGGGGGGGAGGGAGGGAGGGGGGGAGGGAGGGAGAAAACCACTGTTTTGGCTAAAACGCGTTAAGCATGTATGAGTATGACTCATTGTGCAGTATTGCTCTCAGGTGGCAGTGGCAATCTTGATTCTTTTTGTCCCTCCACTCCCCTATACTGTAGGGTTACATCCCAAATGGAACCCTAATGCCTATATAGTGCTCTACTTTTGGAACACAAGCCTAGATCGCAGTGACAAACAGGACCTTTTATGACTCATCTGTCGCTGATGTCGTCATGGCAACACCTACGTGTTATGAATGGTGCTTGGGAGTTCAACTTGTTTATTATGAATGAAGGTGGTAATAAACCGACTTAAGTCAAATAAATAGAAATGTGTGCCTATAAAATGTTCCATTAAATTGTCTTTGCCATCGGAGCATTCACTGTCAGTCTACACCACTTGGGGATGCAGACCGGACCTGAGTCCCTCTCTCCATCCTGACACCCACCTGACACTTTCAACTGTGGCTGCCAATGGTTTTTAAAACGGTCTCCTCTGTGTTGTGCTTTAGTGGAGCATTACTGTTTAATTACAAAATAGTAATATAGTCAAAAGACAATTGTCTAATCATAATATTGTAACTTTTACTATATGGATAACAATTTTAAGTTGTTCATGTTTACAAATGAATTTACATCTAGATGTTCCATAGAAACGATCTGAAGCCAGGTCCTTTTGGGTTGCGGCTAAAAGTCTGGCTTGTAACTAGAAACATGCTTTTGTTTACTTGGTGAGTACATGAAAATTCAACGCTTTCATTATGGTCATAATTCTAAAACGTTTGGAAAAGTGTGGAGAGCACAGTCTTTCAGAGCATGTAACAAAATGAAAGCCCCATTCCTTAGTTTACGGCTATAAATATCAGACTCCGCCTTTAAGGTGTGACCTGTGACAGGCCTGGTTGAGTCTCTGGGGTTTTAGGTTAGGCATCTGTAAAGCACTTTGTGACAACTGTTGATGTGAAAAGAGCTTTATGCAATACATTTGATTGATTGTTATGTTGACAGCTTATAAAGCAGGATGCTAGAGGTTGCCAGGGGCATAGGAAGCATAGAGGTGAGCTGAATCTCAGACTATGCTGGGTGTGTGAGGTGTCTGAAACTGTTCATGACTGCTTGTCATAAACACGGAAAGAGTTGTGTTCAGCATTCACCAGCCACACAACCTAATGGACACGTAGGCTGGGGGCAAATAACAGTTTGGATAGGATTCAACTAATAATGATAAGCTTGTGGGAAACTGTGTGATATTCCATTCTTCCAGATAAAACTAGGTTACTCGGATACTTGCTATTTTTATAATAGAGCCAAATCCAAAATGAAATCTACACACACTTGATGGGCCCTTTCAATAGTTGTGTGGCCTCATACTCCAGCCTTATAGCCTCTCCTATAAGTCTCTCATACAAAAGCCTAAAAGACACGTGACTGGTGAATGAAAACACCAGAATGCATTCCCTTTTCCAGAATGGCAGTTTATTTCTGTGGTTTTTCTTCATATTTATTTCTCCTTCATCCTCTCCATTGCACACTAATGAGAGGAACACACCAGGCCTTGCAGATTGACTGGATGTCAGCCATTTAAAGATAGGCAGGTGGCTCAGGCTAGATTGTTCTTCACTTACATTAGAAACACAAGAGAAACAAAGTATTAAAGTTAAACTTCTATCAATGCTCGGATGTTTTTCATTATCTTTGGAGAGAGAATGATAGCAGTTAGGTCTCTGCCCAACACAGAAACACACGGATCAACACCAATCAAATACACATTTAGTTTTAGAGCTTTCTTGGCGGCAAAAGAAAGGTTACTTGGCCCGAGGTTGCTTGGCTACCATGGCGGGAAAATTCTATTGTCCAGTTCCATCCTGACCCCTAACCCCTAACCCCTTGACATCAGCGTAATCTGCTATCTATTGTCCGCAGATTCCCGTGGCAACACACTAATGAGAGGAACACGCCAGGACTCGCAGATTGACTGGATGTCAGCCATTTAAAGATGTGGTGACTCAGGCTAGATTGTTCTTCACTTACATTAGAAACACAAGAGAAAGAGAGAATTAAAGGCCCAGTGCAGTCAATAATGTAATTTTCTTGTATTTTATATACACGGAGTGTACAAAACATTAGGAACACCTGCTCTTTCCATGACATAGTCTGACCAGTTGAAAGCTATGATCCCTTATTGATGTCATTTGTTAAATCCATTTCAACCAGTTTAGATGAAGGGGAGGAGACCAGTTAAAGAAGGATTTTTAAGCCGTGAGACAATTGAGACATGGATTGTGTATGTGTGCCATCCAGTAGGTGAATGGGCAAGACAAAAGATTGAAGTGCCTTTGAACGTGGTATGGTAGTAGGTGTCAGGCGCACCGGTTTGATTGTGTCAACAACTGCAATGCAGCTGGATTTTCCACACTCAACAGTTTCCCGTGTGTATCAAGAATGGTCCACCACCCAAAGGACATCCAGCCAACTTGACACAACTGTTGAAGCATTGGAGTCGACATGGGACAGAATCCCTGTGGAATGCTTTCCACACCTTGTAGAGTCCATGCCCCGACGAATTGAGTCTGTTCTGAGGGCAAAAGGGGGTGTAAACTCAATATTAGGAAGGTGTTCCTAATGTTTTGTACACTCAGTGTATAGTTACATAGTGGTGTAAAGTACTTAAGTAAAAATACTTTGAAGTACTACTTAAGTAATTTTTGGGAGTATCTGTACTTTACTTTACTATTTATATTTTTGACTACTTTTACTTTTACTTCACCACATTCCTTTAGAAAATATTGTACTTTTTACTCCATACATTTTCCCTGACACCCAAAAGTACCCCGGTACATTTTGAATGCTTAGCAGGACAGGAAAATAGTGAAATCCACGGGCATATCAACCGAACATCCCTGGTCATCACTACTGCCTCTGTTCTGGGGGACTCACTAAACCGACATGCTTTGTTTGTAAATTCTGTCTGAGTGTTGCAGTGTGCCCCTGGCTCTCCGTAAATAAATAAAAACTAGAAAATGGTGCCTTCTAGTTTGCTTACTATAAGGAATATTATATAATACTTTTACTTTTGATATACTTTAAACCAAATACTTTTAGACTTTTACTCAAGTAGATTTTTACTGGGTGACTTTTACTTGAGTCATTTTCTATTAAGGATCTTTACTTTTACAGTTGGGACAGTTGGGTACTTTTTCCACCACTGTATTTACACAATATGAGGTTGGAATAATACTGCGAAGTAGTGAAAATGATGACAATGCCCTTCTGGTGTACATTTCAGCCCATTGTGGTGGGATGGACTTTTGGCCTGCCTGGTGACATCACCAGACAGTAAATTAGTTAATAGACCAATAAGAAAGAGAGTTCCAAACATCTCTGCCAATAACAGCTAGTTTTCAGTTTTCCCTTCCCAGACAGTCCTAGCAAAATTATTGCTTGAGAAATGTCTCTTCGCTAAGAAGCAATTTCTGTTTCTTTTTGACAATTTTAATTGAAAACAATCACAGGTAAGGTACTTCATTGTTAACCAGAAATGATTTGATATTGAGGATAAAATGTCTGCGTTGGACCTTTAAAGCTGAACCTTTATCAATTTTCAGATGTTTTTCATTATCTTTGGAGAGAGAATGATAGCAGTTAGGTCTCTGCCCAACACAGAAACACACGGATCAACACCAATCCAATACACATTTAGTTTTAGAGCTTTCTTAGCAGTAAAATAAAGGTTGCTTGGCTACCATGGGGAATTCCATTGTGTCCAGTTACATCGTAACCCCTGAACCCTTGACCTTAGCTTCATCCGCTATCTATTGTTTGCAGGTTTCCCCTGGAAACTTTCAAAGTCCAAAGAATGACAGTGGCTTTTTAATGTTTTTTTTTGTCCACCTGTCAGAGTAAGTTAATAGCGGTGTCAGTGTTGTTGTTACTGCTCATGTTGCCCTCTTCAGTCAGCGTGTGGGAACGTCACAATTCATTGCGTCAACGTGATGCTACCCTGAAAGTCCTCAGTCCTTGTGCCAAATTCGAACACAGAGAGATAGGCAAGTGCTTTCCAAGTAGTGGCATGTTAGCTCAAAATCAATTGATGTCAGTGTTGTGGAGCGAAGACACCCACACTGGAGATGCTGCTGGATCATGGTCCTACATTTGTATTCAAGTCTATGTTGATACTGAGGTTTGTGTTTGAATCTGTTACATGACATATTAACCAGAATTCTCTGCTTTGAAGAATACTTTGAAGCAAGTCTAAACAGGATTAGTTATTAGTTCATTAAGATTCTCTGATCAAACTGGTTTAGTATTGAACTAGGCAAACAACCCTACGGAAGGGAGTTTACTGCTTCGAAGACAGAAAAGAACAATGAGATATCTATCGTTGACCTACATGTGAGGTCTGCCAAGACTACTGGCGCTGCCTGCCATAGCAAATCAATGAATGATGTCATAGGAAATGAACAGAATCGCAAGTTTACACCATGGCTTCAATACTTTATTTATTCAAACAGACCCCAATATTACAAAATATTAAGTGCCGCATGTCATACAGAGACAGTCGCTCTTTAACAAACTTTCCAAATTACTTCAGGAAAAAGATTATAAATACAAAATCAATTCTGTACAGTTACAAAAAATAATACAACATTTAAAAAAAAACTAGATTGTTGTATTCAAATTGTCTAAAAATCTATACTTTTCCCACCCTTTCACACACACACACACACAAACACACAGAAAACACACACACACACACACAAACACACAGAAAACACACACACACACACACACACAAACAAAATATTCAAGTTTGTTAGGACAGGACAATTGCCTTAAACCCACATTGTGGGAATAGGCAGAAAATGCACCAAAATACAATTCACTAAAAAAAAAAGTCCTCAGATGTGTCCAAATCCTTTAAACTCCTAGACTAGTGTTCATTAGAGCACACAATGGAAAACGTTTTAAAACACTTTGCAATGGGAAACAACAATCAGTGATAGTTCCTCCGTGTTTCAGTACGTTTTGTTCCGTTTGGTGCCTAATGAACACAACCCAGTCTAAAGAGACCCAACTTTGACCTTGGGGTACCATTCTAGCTCTTTTCTCCGAGGTTTAAACTACCACACACGTGGGGCTAAGCCTTCTTTAACTAAAGAAAACAGAGAAAATATATAACGTCCTCTTTGTTCCCTAGAGTGGCTTTGACAACACACAAACCACCATTGAATCAAAGACTACATCTAGTTTCAGCAGAAGGGGGGACATGACGATTGCCCTCTATTTAATCTTAATGGCTGACTAAATCAAAACACACATTAAAAGCCAGATGTTGTCGTATATTATTACCCTTACTGGATAATTTCCTTGGAAATATATAGTCATTCAATACTACAAAGTCTCTCAACTTTATATATATATTTTTAAACACTATCAAATGCATCTTGATAGAGAAGCTTCAGGATGTGAAACCTAGCTGCCGATTCGCAAGCAAAGCACGATACTGTAATCCGTCACATATAGAATAGAATAGGGACATATAGAATAGGGATTGGGTAGATAATATCCGTCACTAAAAAGACCCAGGAAGCATTCCAAATAGCACCTTATTCCCTATGGGCCTCTGGTTACGATGTGATGGACACATCCTGTCACGGGACACAGAAGATTACACTACCTGACCGTCCATAAAGCTAGGCTGGAGGCAGTGACCAGGTCCCCAATACAAACAGATGTCTTGGGTATACCCAACAACTACATTACCCATACTCCTACACCTTGTTGAAACGTCATATTATGTTAGCACCAGAGACTCCATGTTTGGTACCTGGGTCGTGTTCAACAGGGCACAACGTTTTGCAACGGACAAAGAAAATCTATGTTCTTATTGGACACGTTCAGGTAGTGCCTCCCTGTTTTACTCTGAGTTCTATACATTTTCTTCCTTATGAACATGACCCTGGTTTAGCTTCACATACAATGATTCAACCTTGTAAAGCTGGCGAGTTAAAGCTGACATAATACAATATTGCCCCCTAATGGCCAAATGGCAGTACTATAAACATTTTGACTGGAAAACACAACATTCCTGAGAGTTAACATAACACCCCTTACCCAAAATGCCCAAGTAGTTTTTTGCTGTTTTTCTTTTTTGCTCATCAGATATGCATACAAAACGTGCTGCGTCTATATTTTTACGCAGCACACGTTGCAATTTAAATGTGACGGAAACGAACTGTCCGCTATACAAATACACAGAACAAAAAACGTTGAGAGCTATATAAGCTGGACACACACCAGTGTCAATCCAGGCCCTATTCTGAATTCCAAACCACAAAGGTATAAAAAATATATGTACAAATGACAGAGACCCATTTTTTCAGACAAATCATTAACGTGGAGTAGACATGGCTTAAGCAAAGAGTTGATGGCGTCATAGTGTAACATTTCCTCCCTACCCCCATACCCCTACAGAGGACACTACTCCTTCATGAATAGGGCCTGGAATTTTCCCTGACCACTTATATCCTATTACAACTGGGGCCTGGAGGTTTTCCTGGTCAGGTCAATTACTATTTGTATTCATTCTATTTAGTGATTCTGTTTTTATGGTCACAACTAAGCTATAACTAGATACACAAGTTTCTCCAGGTCACGCGATGTGGGAAGAACTCCTGGCCCTATTCGTGCAGATAGTCTACCCTCTCCCGTCCCTCCTCTCCCTCCCTCTCTCTCTTCCTGAATCCCAAATCAACTGCTAGACCCTAAACCATAAGCACCCTGACAGGGTTGCCAGTGCCACTTCACACCTATCCAACCCTCTCAGATCTACTCAAGTGATTAGAATGTAGGGTGTAGGGCTTGATTTAGAATTCAAAGTCTATTTCCATCTCTCAGCTTCGCAGCAGGTCTCCCAGGTCGTAGGTGTCGAAGAAGTCGGACACGCCCTCGCTGTCCTCCAGCCCCCATAGGTAGTCATCGTGGTCGAGGGGCGGTGAGAAGCTGACGAAGGGGGCGTTGGGGTCGGGGGTGAACCCGGGTCCCGGGAGCTGGTCCTCTGTCATCTGGAGCATGCTGGGGGGAAGGCCCAGGAGACCTTCTACGTCCAGGAGGGTAGTGCTGCTGGTGGTGGTGGAGGAGTTGGGGACCGGTGTTGGTCTGGAGAGTTCAGCTAGGAGAGAGAGAGAGAGAGAGAGAGAGAGAGAGAGAGAGAGAGAGAGAGAGAGAGAGAGAGAGAAAAAGACAGAGAGAGAGGTTAGGCCAGTAAACCACATAATGTGGACCTCAGCTGTATCAATCACAAGCCCCCCCAGTTCAGCTTACCCTCCATGGGCTCCTGCTTGACCTCCTGTTTGATGGTGGTGTACTGTGGTGGTGCCATGGCCGGGGAGGTGGTGGCAGTGTGACCCAGGGGGTGATGAGAGTACTCTTTGCTGGGGGTGGTGGTGCTCTTGACGGGGCTGGCATCCTCCAGGCCCTCCTCGGGACAGAGGTACACCTCGATGGGGCCGTTCTTACTCTTCAGATAGATCTGTTGGGAGCCCTGAGGGTACGGGACAACGGGAAGCTCATATTAATACAATGTTGTTTCTCATTTAATCACAGTAGAAAAGCAACGTAATGTAAAGTGTTGCCTGCAGCTGCAACCTGTGTGAAAATACATTTTGTTAAAGTCATCATAAAAAAAACATCATTACACGAAGGCTAGTACATTCACAGATTGAATTCACAAATACAGCTGTAGACGTGCAATAAATAGTTTAGTAATGCAGTAATTGCAAAACGGGTCCTTCCTCAAGACAAGACGTGGGCCATAATGTAAGTAGTTGTACGATAGGAAACCACATGAAACGGTTTGGTAAGAACGTTAGACACGTCCTCCTACACCAGGGGTTCCCAAACTCGGTAGCCCCCCCCCCCAGGACTACATAGCTGATTCAAATATCCGACTCATCATCAAGCTTTGATCATTTGAATCAGCTGTGTAGTGTTGGGGCAAAAACAAAACGTGTAACCCTTGGGGTCTGCCTTTATTTAACCCAGTAAATCACTGAGAGCAAATGATCTTGTTACAATAACGACCTGGAACTATATATCAATCCAGTATACTGTATCAGGAACTACATCAGTCTGATTTGTAAAACTTTACTCATTGTCTTTTTTTATTTCTTAAACGAAACCAGAAATAGGCTGGCCGATCCGCTCCGGTGTTAACGGCACGCTAACAGCCAGCTCAGTGTATCTATGACCGTTGACCGCTCACCCCTGAGGACTCTGGGACCTCCAGCTTGGTTTCTGACGGGGCCTTGACGGCGATGACCGTCTGGTCCTGTAGACAGGCTATCGACCTGATGTCCTGGTAGGTAACGTAGCCTAGCCGCTGGTTGTCTCTGTGTTCGGTCAACTCCTTGATCTGGGCACTACTGGACGTGATCAGGTCACCCAGGGCCTTCTCAGCCCTCTCCAGCTCACCCAGCTCCCGCCTCAGGGCACGTGACTTCTCCCCGCTGCTGGCCGAGCCCTCGAACACACCACCCACCCTGGGAGGCAATGGACACATATTTTAGACTATCAGCCACCTGGAGTTGCTAGACAATGTACGTGTTTGAGAAGGCCTACATTGCAGGCAGATAAATTATTGATTCTGTGCCATGCTTTGCTCAAAGTACTGATTGACTCAAACACGCTGAATAGGATCTGTACGTCACGGTACAGGTTATTGTGAGGTATGGTTTGAACCTATTACCATATTGTTCACCCAAAAACGCCCAGAGGTGGGCGTGATTTGGAATTAGACCCAACGATGAGAAGCTACTTGTTCTAGGGATACTTTCCTAAGTGTACTTGTCCACTTCTCTTTAGTGTGCTACTCACAACCACTGGATGTTGTTCTTGGACTTCTTGCGGATGAGCTGTACGCCCTCCAGCACGTTGGTGATGTCATAGATGCGTCTCTTCTGCACCTCGAGGACCTCGGTGGCCCAGTTGAGGTCCAGCACGCCGTCAGGTGACTCGCTGAGCAGGCCGACAAACTTCTTGGTCAGCAAACCAAGCGAGGTGTCGTAGCCGTCCGCTCGCCGGGAGACTTGGGCGCTGAGGGTCATAGTTCATACAAGTGATATGTGTTGGAGAATGCAGCGGCAGGGCAATTATGATATGCCTATATTTTTGTATCTAGGTACAGTATCAGTCAAAAGTTTGGACACACCTACTCATTCAAATGTTGTTCTTTATGTTTACTATTTTCAACATTGTAGAATAATAGTGAAGACATCAAAACTATGAAATAACACATATGGAATCATGTAGTAACCAAAAAAGTGTTAAACAAATCAAAGTATATTTTATATTTAAGATTCTTCAAAGTAGCCACCCTTTGCCTTGATGACAGCTTTGGACACTCTTGGCATTCTCTCAACCAGCTTCACCTGGAATGTTTTTTCAACAGTCTTGAAGGAGTTCCCACATATGCTGAGCACTTGTTGCTTGCTTTTCCTTCACTCTGCGGTCCAACTCATCCCAAACCATCTCAATTGAGGTTGGGTGATTGTGGAGGCCAGGTCATCTGATGCAGCACTCCATCACTCTCCTTGGTCAAATAGCCCTTACATAGCCTGGAGGTGTTTTGGGTCATTGTCCTGTTGAAAAACAAATGATAGTCCCACTAAGCGCAACATAATGCTGTGGTAGCCATGCTGGTTAAGTGGGTCTTGAATTCTAAATAAATCACTGACAGTGTCAACAGCAAAGCACCCCCAAACCATCACACCTCCTCCTCCATGCTTCTATGTGGGAACCACACATGCGGAGATCATCCGCTCACCTACTCTGCGTCTCACAAAGACACGGCGGTTGGAACCAAAAATCTGACATTTGGACCAAAGGACAGATTTCCACCAGTCTGATGTCCATTGATCGTCTTTCTTGGCCCAAGCAAGTCTCTTTTTCTTATTGGTGTCCTTTAGTAGTGGTTTCTTTGCAGCAATTTGACCATGAAGGCCTGATTCACGCAGTCTCCTCTGAACAGTTGATGTTGAGATGTGTCTGTTACTTGAACTCTGTGAAGCATTTATTTGGGCTGCAATTTCTGAGGCTGGTAACTCTAATGAACTTATCCTCTGCAGCAGAGGTAACTCTGGGTCTTCCTTTCCTGTGGCGGTCCTCATGATAGCCAGTTTCATCATAGCGCTTGATGGTTTTTAAGACTGTACTTGAAGAAACTTTCAGAGTTCTTGACATTTTCCGGATTGACTGACCTTCATGTCTTCAAGTAATGATTGACTGTCTTTTCTCTTTGCTTATTTGAGCTGTTCTTGCCATGATATGGACTTGGTCTTTTACCAAATAAGGCGATCTTCTGTATACCCCCCTACCGTGTCACAACACAACTGATTGGCTCAAACGCATAAAGAAGGAAAGAAATTCCACAAATTAACTTTTAACAAAGCACACCTGTTAATTGAAATGCATTCCAGCTGACTACCTCATGAAGCTGGTTGAGAGAATGCCAAGAGTGTGCAAAGCTGTCACAAAGGCAAAGGGTGCCTACTTTGAAGAATCTCAAATATAAAACACTTTTTTGGTTACTACATGATTCTATATATGTGTTATTTCATTGTTTTGATGTATTCACTACTATTCTACAATATAGAAAATAGTACAAATAAAGAAAACCCCTGCAATGAGTAGATGTGTCCAAACTTTTGACTGGTACTGTAATACACATGTAGGATCATATCTGTATATTGGGATGTTGACTGGGCAAGATTGATGGATGGATGGAATGATGGATTGATGGGTGGATGGATTGATTGATGGGTGGATGGATTGATGGGTTGATGGATGGATTGATGGGTGAGTGGATGGATGGATTGATGGATGGATTGATGGGTGGATGGATGGATGGCTTGATGGATGGCTTGATGGATGGGTGAGTGGATGGATGGATTGATGGGTGGATGGATTGATGGGTGTATGGATTGATGGGTGGATGGATTGATGGGTGGATGGATGGCTTGATGGATGGCTTGATGGATGGGTGAGTGGATGGATGGATTGATGGGTGGATGGATTGATGGATGGATTGATGGATGGATTGATGTTGTGTCGCTTTATGCAAACCATCCCTTATTTGAGAATGAAGAAACGTTAAGTTATGGGGCAGTGCTTATGAAGAAACGTTAAAAAAGGAGGCAGTACTTATGAAGAAACGTTAAGGTAGGAGACAATGCTTATGAAGAAACGTTAAGGTAGGAGGCAGTGCTTATGAAGAAACGTTAAAGTAGGGGGCAGTGCTTATGAAGAAACGTTAAAGTAGGAGGTAATGCTTATGAAGAAACGTTAAAGTAGGAGGCAATGCTTATGAAGAAACGTTAAAGTAGGAGGCAATGCTTATGAAGAAATGTTAAAGTAGGAGGCAATGCTTATGAAGAAATGTTAAGGTAGGAGGCAATGCTTATGAAGAAACGTTAAAGTAGGGGGCAATGCTTATGAAGAAACGTTAAAGTAGGAGGCAATGCTTATGAAGAAACGTTAAAGTAGGAGGCAATGCTTATGAAGAAACGTTAAAGTAGGAGGTAATGCTTATGAAGAAACGTTAAAGTAGGAGGCAATGCTTATGAAGAAACGTTAAGGTAGGAGGCAATGCTTATGAAGAAACGTTAAAGTAGGAGGCAATGCTTATGAAGAAACGTTAAGGTAGGAGGCAATGCTTATGAAGAAACGTTAAGGTAGGAGGTAATGCTTATGAAGAAACGTTAAAGTAGGAGGCAATGCTTATGAAGAAACGTTAAGGTAGGAGCCAATGCTTATGAAGAAACGTTAAGGTAGGAGGCAGTGCTTTTTCTCATTGATGCAGACACTCACTTTTGGGACTTGGATGACTGGCTGCGGCCGTGCTCCCCTTTCCTTTAGGGGTCCTGAAGTCAGGGAGGTAGAGAGGGTCCTCCAGATCCAGCTTCCTCTTGGCCTATGGGGGGTTGGGTAAAGAAGAGGGACAAAAGGGTTAAAGACAGCTTGAGACAGAGTAAGTGTCCCAATAATATCTCCTTTCTCCTGCAGTGTACAGTCGTTCACTACTTCCCACAAATGTTAAATCCTTGGATGACGTAGGCATAGGCTAGAGAGTTCTGCACTGCCCGCCAAACGCCTGGAAATCCCTGGACTCACTCAACTCACCATCCCCATCCCCCCTTTCTCCTCCTCACCCCTTCTTTCACCCTCTTCTGTCTCCAGTAAACACACAGGCAGCCTGACCAAGACCAATACACACACACCTACTAGGAGGTCCACTGCTACCCCACACACTCGGTTATGGACACACACACACACACTAGGCTATGGACACACACACACACTAGGCTATGGACACACACACACACACACACTAGGCTATGGTCACACACACACTCGGATATGGACACACACACACACACACACGTTTATGGACACACACACTTGGTTATGGACACATACTCGGTTATGGACACATACTCGGTTATGGACACACACACACACATTTGGTTATGGACACACACACACACACACTCGGATATGGACACACACACACACGTTTATGGACACACACACACACTTGGTTATGGACAGACACACACACGGTTATGGACACACACGCACTTGGTTATGGACACACACACACACTCGGTTGTGGACACACACACACTTGGTTATGGACACACACACACTTGGTTATGGACACACACACACTCGGTTATGGACACACACACGCACTTGGTTATGGACACACACACGCACTTGGTTATGGACACACACACACTCGGTTATGGACACACACACACTCGGTTATGGACACACACACACACTTGGTTATGGACACACACGGTTATGGACACACTCGGTTATGGACACACTCGGTTATGGACACACTCGGTTATGGACACACACACGCACTTGGTTATGGACACAAACACGCACTTGGTTATGGACACACACGGTTATGGACACACACACACGATTATGGACACACACGGTTATGGACACACACACACGATTATGGACACACACAGTTATGGACACACACACACACACACTCGGTTATGGACACACACACGCAAACACACAAATGAACCAGACCACCTATACACACACACATGTCCAATTGGACAACACATTTATTCACCACAACCAGACCTGTACAGTGCACCATTGTCCCCAAACTGCACAACGCCCCTCGCCAACACACAACAGCTCTAAAAAAAAAATGTAAAAACTCTACACACACTCCTGACTGAACTATCTAACGAAGCATAGGATTTCATCCAGATGGTCATGCACTATGTAATTAGTAACTACTGCTGCTTGGAGGCACATACACACCTCCCCCAACCCCTCTTTATCCCTCTCCCATTTTCTCCCCACTTCGTGTTATTCCCCTCTCACAGATAGGACCCTACCATGTTAGTGGGCCCAGTGACGCTGTTAATAGGGCTTCAGAACAACACCCCCGCCTACACACACACACACACAACACCCCCATACTGCAGCAATGGTTTGCTCCATCCTCCCCAACACACACTAAAATGAGTTCAGTGGCAGTGGGGGACGCCTGCCCTGGGGGCACCGCAGGTACTGCTGGAGGGAGTACCCCCCCCCAGCTGTGTTCCCTCTCTCACACACACACACACACACACACACACACACACACACACACACAGACACAGACACAGAGGAGGCCACATGTCTTCGGAGACCACATGTCTACAAGCTACAAATCACTCGATGTGATGAACTAGGCTATGTGACACGTGCCATGACCTGGCTCTGCAATAAACCCTGTGTGTGACTACCCAGTGACGTCATTACAGTACAACTAGATACACAGAGGTATAGCTACTCATTTGTAGTTTTCTTAAGTACTCATTTGTAGTTTTAACTTTCAACTATGGTCTTTGTTGCACTGGTTCTCTTTTCTCACCATGTTGTAACCATGGATAGGCTACAAACTGACAAGGGAGATTCTGGAAAAGCAGCTACGGTGTTCCCATACTGCAGCCCATACAAAGGAGGCTGTAGGTCCAGAGGTTTCCTGTCATTACACAGGGTCAGGAAAAACTACTGGCCCTAAGTAAACCATACTGTACTGATCCTAGATCAGCACTCCTACTTGGAGATGCTTTGTGAATTTGGGCCCAGAGAGGAGGCTGGAGAATGTGAGCAGCTTGTGGATTTAGACTGAAACATGGCGCGGGGGAAGAAAGGTGTCATTGTCGCTCTGTCCTCCACCACATGTCCCACCCGTCTGTCAGTGACATCTGTGGCAGCCGCACACAGCAGGGAGACCACAAGAGAACCTGCCTAATCCTTATAGCACACGTGCACACACACACACACAAGTTCACTTTATGAGCACTAACTTCGCCTACTACATAGTCTATTTACTGTACTTGTCTATCACCTTCACCATGACAACCAATCACGTGTTTTAGTTACAGCAACTTGGTAGTGAGGCAAACATTTGCAGTCTGCCAGTGCTAGTTATTGTAACAATACATTAGTAATTATATAGGCTAATGTCTGTTTTGTGGACTGGTTTGTTCCCTTCTAAATAGTTCAACCTGCATTAAGATATGACTTCTCCTTTTGACCAATCTAGAGGAAATTGATAAAGAGGTACTGCCCAGAGGTGGAATTGAGGAAAGATGACAACTACCACACTGTTAAAGGCCCAGTGCAGTCAAAAACTAGATTTTCCTGTGTTTTATATATATTTCCACACTATGAGGTTGGAATAATACTGTTAAATTGTGAAATTGATGAAAATGCCCTTTTAGTGTAAGAGTTGTTTGAAAAGAACACCTGAAATTTCAGCCTGTTTTGTTGGGATGGAGTTTTGGCCTGCGTTTTGGCAAATTAGTTAATAGACCAATAAGAAACAGAATTCCAAACCTCTCTGCCAATAACAGCTAGTTTTCAGTTTTCTCCTCTCCACTCAGACCACTCCCAGACAGTCCTATCCAAATTCTTGTTTGAGAAATGTCTCTTTGCTAAGAAGCAATTTAGGTTTATTTTTGACAATTTGTATTGAAAACAATCACAGTAAGGTACTTAATTGTCACACCGAAATAATTTGATATTAAGATAAAAATGGCTGCATTGGACCTCGCGGATTAAAATGTGACACTTTCACATCTAGTCTAAAATGTAGTTGTCAAATACAGAAACTACAGACATGATTACACGACGTGTGATGGTTAAAATGGCAGCCGTGTGTTGTTGACAGCTCTGTGGACCTCCTCAGTTTTGCCCAGCAGCTTTGCAAAGGCTCAGCTGAGGCCTGTGAGTTTGTGTTTGTAGTGAGGTTTTGGATGGAGAGTCAAGCGCTTTGCAAACAGTTTGACGGGTGAAAATACAAGTCCTATATGTCAGCTAACATACCACGAGGGGATCACTCAACCACCAAATGCTAACAACACACAGTCAAGTACATAGAGCTACAGAACAGAATGAGACACACACTAACAGTAGCTAAAAGAATGAGCTCAAACACAGTGAGTTAACAGCTAACTACAGCAATTGTCAGCACATTAGTAGGCCATTGCCGGGCATTTAAATACACTGAGTCCCTCCTTCACAATCCCTTCTTTATCTACATGACACAGTAAGTTATAGTGTTTCAACCCACAGTCATTATTGCCCTACAGCGACTAGGCTACACCCTAAATATGCACGAGTTCAGCTCTCCTTCCACCCACCCATGACCCAACCCTCCCATTCAACTCCCGCCATTTCACCAGATATGACTGAAATGTATTCAGACATTTCACAAAATATGGGTCACATGAAGCAAAGGCTTTCAACAGTCTTGTTAGCTAGACTAGCTACCGTCTCTCTCTTCATACACCAGGGTTGTATTCAATAGTCAACAAACAGAAGAAAACTGACAACCATCACTACTACTACTACTAATAATACTACTACTACTACTACTAATACTACTACTACTACTACTACTACTATCACCATCCCTACTACTACAACTATCACCATCCCTACTACTACTACTACTACCATCACTACTACTACAACTATCACCATCACTACTACTACAACTATCACCATCACTACTACTACAACTATCACCATCCCTACTACTACCACCACCATCACTACTACTACAACTATCACCATCACTACTACTACAACTATCACTATCACTACTACTACTATCACCATCACTACTACTACAACTATCACCATCCCTACTACTACTACTACCACTATCACTACTACTACAACTATCACCATCACTACTACAACTATCACCATCACTACTACTACTACTATCACCATCACTACTACTACTATCACCATAACTACTACTACAACTATCACCATCACTACTACTACAACTATCACCATCCCTACTACTACTACAACTATCACCATCCCTACTACTACTACAACTATCACTATCACTACTACTACTATCACCATCCCTACTACTACTATCACCATCACTACTACTACTACTATCACCATCACTACTACTACTATCACCATCACTACTACTACTATCACCATCACTCCTACTACTACTATCACCATCACTACTACTACTATCACCATCACTACTACTACTATCACCATCACTACTACTACTAATAATAATAATAATAATAATACTATCACCATCACCATCACTACTACTATCACCATCACTACTACTAATAATAATACTATCACCATCACTACTACTACTACTATCACCATCACTACTACTACTAATAATAATAATAATAATAATAATACTATCACCATCACCATCACTACTACTATCACCATCACTACTACTACTACTACTACTACTAATAATAATAATACTATCACCATCACCATCACTACTACTATCACCATCACTACTACTACTACTAATAATAATAATAATACTATCACCATCACCATCACTACTACTATCACCATCACTACTACTACTAATAATAATAATACTATCACCATCACTACTACTACTATCACCATCACTACTACTACTAATAATAATAATACTATCACCATCACTACTACTATCACCATCACTACTACTACTAATAATAATAATACTATCACCATCACTACTACTACTATCACCATCACTACTACTAATAATAATAATAATACTATCACCATCACTACTACTATCACCATCACTACTACTACTAATAATAATAATACTATCACCATCACCATCACTACTACTATCACCATCACTACTACTACTACTATCACCATCACTACTACTAATAATAATAATAATACTATCACCATCACTACTACTACTACTACTACTATCACCATCACTACTACTACTACTATCACCATCACTACTACTACAACTATCACCATCCCTACTACTACTACTACTATCACCATCACTACTACAGCAAAACAGTTTTTTGGGTTTCCATTGTGAAACTTTTGCTATGCTTTGCCCTAATGAACATGACCCAGTTAAATTACGTAGAACCAGTCTTCCCAGGTAGGGACAAGTTTCAATATGTCTGACAAAGAAAATGACAAAAAGATCCATTCAAAACCTAGCACATTCCTACCTACACAACACTACACCCATGGGACTGTTAGTCGGAGGCACAACAACAGCGAAAAGGTTGAAATGCATCGCTGATGACATTGTCAAGGTGCCGATGGGAAAGGGGAGAGGAGGAGGGACAGGGGGTCATATTGGGGTGGACTTTCAAATGCTACACAAACCCCATTGAGGGTGAGCATGTGAGCTTGTGGATTCGGAGTGGGGCCTAGGGCAGGCCAAAATGAGAAGGGGGGAAGAGAGAGACTTTGGCTAGAGTGTAAACAAGGTACAAAGTGGGCACTCTCACACCCCGGCACCCTGAGCCCTAGTCGGAATAGGGGCTCTCCATGGGGGTCCCAGAGATGGTGATGGCGTAGGCAATGACAACATGAGGCAGTGGCGTGTGAGGGGGATCAGGGGGTAGCTAGCATAACACGGAAACCTACATACCTAGGCCTGTATTGTGGAGAACACCATTACACATTACATATAACACACAGTTTTATTCATTATCATAATAACACATTTCAGAGGCAAAAGTATTATTTTCTAGAACCCTAAAGGGGGTACAATGACTAGCCTAAGCCTCAATCCATCTCACACAGTCACTCAATGTGCATGTATAAACGCAATTGTCTACTCAAACTTCCATCATGATGTGTTACATCCCCACCTATTGTGAACTTCAATCTGTGTCAAACTGAAACCCTTGACCTTTCTGTCCTGTTTTTTCAACTGTGGAGTAAACTTCTGTCAAACATTTACGAGTTAGTAGTAGTATCACCCTCACAGGAAACGCAGTGACAATGTCACAGCTCGTGCCTCGCAAATCACTCAAACATCACAGCAACCACTATAAATACTACACAGTGGGAATTTATCCTCTCAGGTTATCTATAGTAGTACGACACGTGACCACATCTGCGTCCCCAAAAGTAGTGCACTATGTAAGGGTGTGCCATGTATAGGGTGCCATTTGGGATACACCCCATGCCAAGTTTGAAGTATGCAGCATGACTATGTGTGAAGTGTCTGTGAGTGACCCATATTTGAGGTTTAATTCTACTCCCAACCAAGGAGAAAATATATGGCGTGTTGTTGAGAGGACAGGAAGAAGGAAATGTCTCGTTCACAGCAGCGCAGCCCAAAGTGTTTACCAGTAGCAGGGCAGGAGGATGTTCCGCTCCAACACTTCTTCTGACACTCAGTGAGCACCAGACATTGAAAATACGTATTTTCCACCAAAAATATATATTTTCAAAGGTTTTAGCTCATAGGCCTATCCCTGTGCTTTCACTGTGCTTTCCAGACAATATAAGGAACTTATTTCCTGCCAAAGCTGACATTTTGTTGTTTATCATAACTAGGGCCAGGAGTGACCACTTGACTCGACAAGGAAAAACTCTGGGCCCTAGTTATAGGTGACCACTGTTGTTTTACGAAGCATAAACTTTTTTTCAACTAGTTGTAAACTAGTAGTAACTCGTTCTTTTTAGTTTTTTTAATTCCCTGGTCAAAAAGAAACTCATGGCCCTTAATCCTAACAGTAGGATAGAGAGGGGCGATGAATACCCGGACCACCTGACCTAGTGCCTTGTTCAGACTTGACCTAGAATAGGAAGCTGACATTAGAACAATAGAGAGTAGTACACAATGAAAATTGCATTAGCCCAATCACATGACTAGCCTAGTTAATGTCATTTTATTGGTGCAAAGCATAGGAGTAGTCCCCACTCTAGTCAATATTTTGCCTGGATATTATCAGCCTGGACACATAACACACACAGCATTCAGGGTGTGTAATCAGCAACATGCCATTATCTCCCTCAAGGCTACTACTACTACAACTACTACCACCATCACTACTACTGCTACTACTACTACCACCATCACTACTACAACTACTACCACCATCACTACTACTGCTACTACTACTACTACTACCATCACTACTACTACAACTACTACCACCATCACTACTACTACTATCACCATCACTACTACTACTACCACCATCACTACTACTACTACTACAACTACTACCACCATCACTACTACTGCTGCTACTACTACTACCACCATCACTACTACTACTACTACTACCACCACCATCACTACTACTACTATCACTTCTACTACTATCACCATCACTACTACTACTACTATCACTACTACTACTACCACCATCACTACTACTACTATCACTACTACCACCATCACTACTACCACCATCACTACTACTACTATCACCATCACTACTACTACTATCACTACAACTACTACCACCATCACTACTACTACTATCACCATCACTACTACTACTATCACCATCACTACTACTACTACTACTATCACCATCACTACTACTACTACTATCACCATCACTACTACTACTACTATCACCATCACTACTACTACTACTACAACTACTACCACCATCACTACTACTGCTACTACTACCATCACTACTACTACTACCACCACTATCACTACTACTACTATCACTTCTACTACTATCACCATCACTACTACTACTATCACTACTACTACTACCACCATCACTACTACTACTACCACCATCACTACTACTACTACCACCATCACTACTACTACTACCACCATCACTACTACTACCACCATCACTACTACTATTATCACCATCACTACTACTACTACTATCACCATCACTACTACTACTACTACTACTATCACCATCACTACTACTACTACTACTACCACCATCACTACTACTACTACCACTACTACTACTATCACCATCACTACTACTATTATCACCATCACTACTACTACTACTATCACCATCACTACTACTACTACTATCACCATCACTACTACTACTACTACTATCACCATCACTACTACTACTACTACTATCACCATCACTACTACTACTACTATCACCATCACTACTACTACTACTATCACCATCACTACTACTACTAATACTACTACTATCACCATCACTACTACTAGGGTTAGGTTTTGGGGTTTAGGTCAGGGTTAGAGTAAGAGTAGGGGTTTGGTGTAGGGGTTAGGGAAAATAGGATTTTGAATGGGACTGAATTGTGTGTCCCCGCAAGGTTAGCGGTACAAGACTGTGTGTGACTTAAGGGCTTCCTCCCTTGAACATAAAAAGTATCCCAAGAAAAGTAAATGGTTGTCCAGCTGTGACCTGTAAGGTAGGCAGGAACAATTTGGTCAAGGTGACGTTATGGTTTGGTTAGTCAAGGTGAGGTTATGGTTTGGTTAGTCAAGGTGAGGTTATGGCTTGGTTAGTCAAGGTGAGGTTATGGTTTGGTTAGTCAAGGTGAGGTTATGGCTTGGTTAGTCAAGGTGAGGTTATGGCTTGGTTAGTCAAGGTGAGGTTATGGTTTGGTTAGTCAAGGTGAGGTTATGGCTTGGTTAGTCAAGGTGAGGTTATGGCTTGGTTAGTCAAGGTGAGGTTATGGTTTGGTTAGTCAAGGTGAGGTTATGGCTTGGTTAGTCAAGGTGAGGTTATGGTTTGGTTAGTCAAGGTGAGGTTATGGTTTGGTTAGTCAAGGTGAGGTTATGGCTTGGTTAGTCAAGGTGAGGTTATGGCTTGGTTAGTCAAGGTGAGGTTATGGTTTGGTAGTCAAGGTGAGGTTATGGCTTGGTTAGTCAAGGTGAGGTTATGGCTTGGTTAGTCAAGGTGAGGTTATGGTTTGGTTAGTCAAGGTGAGGTTATGGCTTGGTTAGTCAAGGTGAGGTTATGGCTTGGTTAGTCAAGGTGAGGTTATGGCTTGGTTAGTCAAGGTGAGGTTATGGTTTGGTTAGTCAAGGTGAGGTTATGGTTTGGTTAGTCAAGGTGAGGTTATGGTTTGGTTAGTCAAGGTGAGGTTATGGTTTGGTTAGTCAAGGTGAGGTTATGGCTTGGTTAGTCAAGGTGAGGTTATGGTTTGGTTAGTCAAGGTGAGGTTATGGTTTGGTTAGTCAAGGTGAGGTTATGGCTTGGTTAGTCAAGGTGAGGTTATGGCTTGGTTAGTCAAGGTGAGGTTATTGGCTTGGTTAGTCAAGGTGAGGTTATGGCTTGGTTAGTCAAGGTGAGGTTATGGTTTGGTTAGTCAAGGTGAGGTTATGGCTTGGTTAGTCAAGGTGAGGTTATGGCTTGGTTAGTGACAGCTGGGGGCTATGGTTTGGTTAGTCAAGGTGAGGTTATGGTTTGGTTAGTCAAGGTGAGGTTATGGCTTGGTTAGTCAAGGTGAGGTTATGGCTTGGTTAGTCAAGGTGAGGTTATGGTTTGGTTAGTCAAGGTGAGGTTATGGCTTGGTTAGTCAAGGTGAGGTTATGGCTTGGTTAGTGACAGCTGGGGGCTATGGCTAAACAAGGTGTTAAACTAAATAGCATTTTGGGCAAATATAAAAATAAATATCTTCCCTGTCCAGATGGAGCATTTTCTAAATTCATTTAACAATAAATTGACATTTAGAATGAGACATCTACCTTTCCAAATAGGGGTGAAATTAGCAACCGGCATTGTTGAATTCAGTGATACTCTCAGTTCTGGCTAAACCCCCCACTGAGGGGCCCCCCAAACACTCAACACCCCCAACCCTCTGTGTTTAATACAGCTGGGCTGCGGTAGAAATGTCACCGACTCAAGCTCGTTTCTCAAGCTGGGCAAAAAGATGACAAAACCTTTCATTGACACAAAGTGCACACTGCTTCAGTGACGTTGTCTGATAATGTCCAACACTTTTAAATGTCAAGCACTGCATAACTCCTATAAATATATGCATGCCATTGGAACTTGGGAATATTTTGCCCATATAAGACACATTGTTAGCAACGTTAATTATCAAGTGGATGGCTAACTGTTATATCGATTGGTGGTAGTTGCATCATCCTTTGTTTATGAAGTCTTACCGGGAGACGGCCGGAGGATGATCTGATGGGTTTAGCTTCGGGTCCATGGGGGGTTGCATACAGGCAGTTCGCCCTTTGTTCGGCCGCTGTTGTGTTGCATATTTGGGTAAAATATCCAGCCGGTACCGAGTTCATCGGTGGACTGGATAACCCGGTGCTGAAGAACTCGGTCTTCACTCCGGACAAAACTTTATTCTGCGAACACAACAGTCCCCCTACAGCACCTCGACCAGACGCAGGAGAAACGCCTTTGGGCATCCGCATCATTTTAGTAAATAAGAAAATAACGACAGTTTAAAATAAATATGTTTAGCTAGCAAAGCACGAAGATTCCAGTAATCTGTATTCAGGCCAGTGAATGAGAGGAGTTGCGGTCTTTCCGACACGAACTGGAAACGTTCTCTTAACTAGTAGCTAGCTTGATAAAAGTCCAAATAAGTTAATAAAAAAGTTATTTAGTTAATAATGTGCACAATTCTCAAGTGAAATATGCACCAGAGGTATCCTTTGCTTGACTATTTTCAATGAAACGAATACTGTAGATTTGCAACCGATATTATCCTTTGTCCAGTAGAGGAAACGTACACTTTGTCTAATTATTTTGATAGTACATAAATAAACAGAAAGTAGTCCCGATATTTGCAAGTATAGTATGAGCAAACTTTTACGTTTACGTCTTGAGATGCAGATTCCTCCAGAAAATACAAAGTTTAGAAGGATTCTTCAGATTTTCAGGAGAGGAGATATTGCTACTATCGGGTTCACTGTCCAGCTAAAAAGCTTAATTTTGTATACAAGGGACTTGGAGCTCGGAAGAACTGCTTTTTTAGCGCCAAATTACGTCCCGCGAAATTTGGATCTCCCGCGGTCAGAGCTCGTCTTTGATTGGTCCAGAGCACACTGTGATTGTTACATTCCGTATATATTATGCACATTTAGCATAAAGCAGTTGGCGTGGGGCGTGCCCAGCCTTAAAGGAACAGCATGTCCCTTTGTGGTCATTTTGAAGGCAAAGTTACCCATTTCGAAACTTAAATTTCAACAATAACATATTTTTTTATAACACTTACAGAAAAGCAGCACGATATCATGAGCACAAAAACACATCTAGATATTATTTTTATTTCCTCTATAGAGTAGAGCACAATAATTTAGGCCTAGTTAACCATCGTGCTTAGACCCCCACTACTCTCACAATATCTCATTGTCAGAAACTAATTAGAATCAAACCAACTTTTTAAACAGGGTATTTCAAATCCTCAATCCAACAATCACAAAGTAAAGTTGTATGTGAATTTGATGTGCAAAAAAAGTTTAATCGAATGACATATGCCGTGAACTAGTGAACTAACCCCCCCATCCCTCATTGACCTGCACAAGCTTCCAAATATGACACAAATGTCCCTGTTCATTTCACATGAAGTCCTATTGGTAGGCTGGTTCTAGATCTGGCTGTGTTGTTTTACCAACTCCTATATCTATTGTCATGACAACAGCCATAGGAGCTGGCCATACAGCACTAGGATAGCACTAGGATTAGGCTTGGTGCCTTCCATCTACTGTTCAGTCAAGATGGTCACAATAAAACAATACAGTGAGCAAAATTAGTTCTGAAGTGGGCAATTCTCACATCAAGAGTTGATAATGGCCTTGGAGATGTGGTGATGTGTATGTTAAGCTTATTACATATACATTCGTCTTAGGTCTCTCTTTATGTAGGGTTGTGTTGTCTCTCTTGTCGTGATGTGTCTTTCGTCCTATAGTTTTATTTAATTGATATTTATTTTTAATCCCAGGCCCCCATCCCCGCAGGAGGCCGTCATTGTAAATAGGAATGTGTTCTTAACTGACGTGCCTAGTTAAATAAAGGTTAAATAAAAAAATAAACATTCAGCTTGCTGCAGTTGGCAGACACCCTGCAGTGACTTTCCCATGCATGCGGCGAGACTAGAAGCCATAGGCTACATGGTCAACTGGAGCAGAACCAAATTATTCAAGAGAAGAAGAAAAAAACAGCACTTGTCCTTTCCTACCAGCCACCGACTGCTGATAACGTCTTTACTGAGGAGAAATGTACTTACTACGACTATGATGCGGTTTTCTCACCTAGCTATCTTACTGTAATATGAATAAACGAACTGTAAGTCTCTCTGGATAAGAGTGTCTGCTAAATTACTATAATATAATGTAAATGTAACAATTATATTATACACATCTGTAGGTCTTGGGCTATGGTGTATGTGTTGTATTGAAATGTTACCCAGGGAGAGAGGTTTTGGTTTGTGTGTGTGTGTGTGTGTGGGGTCTGTTCATCTGTTTCTGTGTTTGCACCTATTTGCTTTTGCCCTATCGCGATGAAATACCTCCCAATATGGGGTCGAAATAAACAGAGACAAACACATGTTGTCAAGCAAGTACCAATACTATGCAGTTGACCTGATTACTTTGATAATGTCATTTGTTACAAAGGCAAAAAAGCAGTAGTTGGCTGCTCTCGCATGTCTCTCAGGCTCATATGAATTCATGCTACATTTTATTTAAAAAATGCATGTTCAGCACTGCTATATGTTTTTCCTGATTGGTTTATCTATCTAGAGCTGGTCTTATTCACTAGCAGTATGTATATCTCATTCACTAGCAGTATGTATATCTCATTCACTAGCAGTATTTATCTCATTCACTAGCAGTATGTATATATCATTCACTAGCAGTATTTATATCTGATTACAGTAACACTCATATATAGAGAGACTGGAGGTCTTGTAGTTATGGAAATCTACAGCATTTGTTGACATATCATGCAAATATCCCCATCTTGTGGCTCAGTGAGGCATTTTATCTCACACAGTAGTAGTCCAAAGCACTGCAATGATAAAGAGATCTACAGAACTGTTACAACACGTTTAAGCTAGTTTAATTGTGTCTTATGCAAATTCAACAACTGTTCTTTTAAACAAACAGGAATAAACAAGAGTAAGATATGAGAGACTCATGGGTTTTCATAGAGTCCAGGACATTTTCTAAGACGGTATAAACCATACATAAATGTCCGTGTTCGTTCCCTGGGAGCTTTGTATTTTGTAAGACACATTTGTAACCTTTGTTTGGCTTTTTAGCTTTGGTTGCTGCTTAGTTTGTGACTCATTTGTAACACATTTGTTACCTGTTAACACACATTTGTAACCTGTTAACGCACATGTGTTACCTGTTACACATTTTTATTCACATTTGGTTGCTGCTTAGCTTTTTATAAAATATATATAGGCCCATCTGTTTCTTCTCATTTAACAGATTGCAACTGTGTGTTAACGAGGAAGAAGGTACGGACCTCCGCGGGGAGAAAGGAAACGAAGAGCCCAAGAAGGAGAAGAGCTGATTCTCTGGGTGAACGACAAGCTTAAAGACCGATACCAGAAGAAGACTGAGCGCAGCTATTTCAATGAGGAGCACAAAGGAGGCAGGCTGGTGTACAAGGGGTTTTTATGACATAACCCGAGCGGAGCAGGAGAGACAGAAGCTGGAGAAACGCTAGACAGGCTAACTTAGGCATGACATGCCAGCAACAAACGCCGACGCCACACATCCAAGTATAACTGACCAAATTACGAAAGACAAGCATTGTCATTTTGAATTCTGTAAAGTGAGTATGGAAGAGGTGAACAAATTATTGTTGTATATTTACTTGAAATAAGATAAATAGTTAATTTTGCCTTGTTCACATCCATAACCTGTTTTTGCTAACATTGTACTTGTACTATGCCATTTCTAAACACTGTTTAGCATGGCAAATATCTGTTAAGGAGTGGAACGATACCAGGCTAATCCTGACTGTGATGCACACAGTAAAGTACTGTATTTTTTGTGCCTGAATGCTGTAATATCATAATGAATATGTTTTATAGCTAGAAAATAGTCCTGTACTAATACAATGGGGCATATAGCTGTATTTAAATGAACCTACTGTAATCTGACATTACAGGAGCACACTCTGTTGCCAGTAATTCACTGTAAATGTACAATGAAATCCTCCCTGACATCTAAATGTAATAAAAATAATACATTTTTGCATAAAATATGTTTTCATATTCATAACAAAGAACCTTGGCGTGACCTTGGACAACACCCTGTTCTCTGCAAACATCAAAGCAGTGACTCGCTCCTGCAGGTTCATGCTCTACAACATCCGTAAGGTACGACCCTACCTCATGCAGGAAGGGGTCCTAATCCAGTCATCTCCCGTCTGGACTACTGCAACTCGCTGTTGGCTGGGCTCCCCATGGTGTTCAGCCTTCCCAAGTTTTCCCATGTCACCCCGTTCCTCCGCACACTCCACTGAATTCCAGTTGAAGCTTGCATCCACTACAAGACCCTGGTGCTTGCCTACAGAGCAGCAAGAGGAACTGCCCCTCCCTACCTTCAGGCTATGCTCAAACCCTACACCACAACCCGAGCAGTCCATTCTGCCACCTCTGGTCTCTTGGCACTCCCACACTTACGGGAGGGTGGCTCCCACTCAGCCCAGTCAAAACTCTTCTCTGTCCTGGCACCCCAACAGTAGAACCCCCAAAAAAAACATTTGTTTATATACACTTCTGTTTTTCCACCACTAGCACAGACTCTGCTTATAAATACTTTGTTGAGGGAAAGCGTACTTTATATGACCGTGATGTGTTGTTGTCTCACCTAGCTATCTTAAGATTAATGCACTAATTCATTGTAAGTCGCTCTAGATAAGAGCATCTGTTAAATTACTAAAATGTAAATGTATAAATGTAAAGAGGAAATTAACAACAAATTAGCAACAGTTAACACCAGAATGAACAGGATTAACAACAGTAATGTTGTGTGTGGAGAGAAAGTGAAAGAGAGCATGAATATGAGTCAGGTGAACCCTGACGAAAAAGCTAACGAAAGTATGAGCAAAGTCAACATTAGAGAGAGAGAGAGCGTGTCATTCACTGAGTTGTCAGATACAGTACAGGACCAAAAGTATGTGGACACCTGCTCGTCAAACAAATTATGGGCTTTAATATGGAGTTGGTCCCCCCCCTTTGCTACTATAACAGCCTGCAGTCTTCTGGGAAGGCTTTCCACTAGATGTTGGAACATTGCTGCGGGGGACTTCCTTTCATTCAATCACAAGAACATTAGTGAGGTCGGGAATTGATGTTAAGCGATTAGGCCTGGCTCGCTTCCAATTCATCCCAAAGGCGTTCGATGGATTTGAGGTCAGGGCTCTGTGCAGGCCAGTCAAGTTCTTCCACACCGATCTCGACAAACCATTTCTGTATGGACCTCGCTTTGTGCACGGGGGCATTGTCATGCTAAAACAGGAAAGGGCCTTCCCAAACTGTTGCCACAAAGTTGGAAACACAGAATCGTCTAGAATGTCATTGTATGCTGTAGTGTTAAGATTTCCCTTCACTGGAACTAAGGGCCCTAGCCCGAACCATCGAAAACATCCCCAGACCATTATTCCTTCTCCACCAAACTTTACAGTTGGCACTATGCATTGGGGCAGGTAGCATTCTCCTGGCATCTGCCAAACCCAAATGTATCCGTCATCTCTTTATTGAAGAGATGAGTCTTCAATAAAGACTTAAAGGTCGAGACCGAGTCTGCGTCTCTCACATGGATAGACAGACCATTCCATGAAAATGGAGCTCTATAGGAGAAAGCCCAGCCTCCAGCTGTTTGCTTAGGTTAAGATCTCACGAAGAATTGCTGTAAAAATACAAAACAGAACACAGTTGTGTTTTATCCTTCACATTCTTTCAGTAGTTAAAGTTATAAAGGATAATAAATATAAATATAAACAACATAATCAACGCAATCACATTATAGATCAGGGGTGGGCAACTTTGATGTTGGTGGTGGCCACAATATGTACCTTACATGTAACACTTACGATCACACACTGGCTGCTGCTGTTGTTGAATGTTTGGCCAACAAGGATTGAGACAATTAGAATTCCCCGGTGTCTCTCTTCTGGAGGTCTGATAACTGGTGCAGGTGGCAAACCCTTAGAGGTGTTTGACTGGCTCTTGGAGGTGTTTGACTGGCTCTTGGAGGTGTTTGACTGGCTCTTGGAAGTGTTTGACTGGCTCTTGGAAGTGTTTGACTGGCTCTTGGAAGTGTTTGACTGGCTCTTAGAGGTGTTTGACGGGCTCTTGGAGGTGTTTGACTGGCTCTTGGAGGTGTTTGACTGGCTCTTGGAGGTGTTTGACCTAAAAAAAGATTGACCTAAGAAGTTTTCAAAAGGGAAACCTGACATGGTATCAAGGTGACCATGCTGTTTCACATCATCACATAGATGTATAAGGCCATGCACATTGTATACCAAATTCTTATCCCCATAGAGCTGGCCAGAGTTCTCTACAAAAGACACCAGCAAACATTTGAGTAAAGTCACACATCTGGACACATTGGGAAGGACTAGCCAGAATTTATATTGCAACTGAAAGGAGCATGAAATAATTGTACACCGGTGTACTCAAAACATTGTACAGCACAGCTGTAGCAGAGTTGCAAAGAAAAAGCCATATCTCAGACTGGCCAATAAAAAGAAAAGATTAAGATGGGCAAAAGAACACAGAACTCTGCCTAGAAGGCCAGCATCCCGAAGTCGCCTCTTCACTGTTGATGTTGAGACTGGTGTTTTGCGGCTACTATTTAATGAAGCTGCCAGTTGAGGACTTGTGAGGCGTCTGTTTCTCAAACTAGACACTCTAATGTACTTGTCCTCTTGCTCAGTTGTGCACAGGGGACTCCCCCTCCTCTTTCTTTTCTGGTTAGAGCCAGTTTGCGCTGTTCTGTGAAGTGAGTTGTACACACTTCACAGAAGAAAGGTCTTTGTTTCTGGCCCTTTTGAGGTTGTAATCAAACCCACAAATGCTGATGCTCCAGATACTCAACTAGTCTAAAGGCCAGTTTTATTGCTTCTTTAATCAGAACAACAGTTTTCAGCTGTGCTAACATAGTTGCAAAAGGGTTTTCTAATGATCAACTAGCCCTTTAAAATTATAAACTTGGATTAGCTAAAAAAATGTGCCATTGGAACACAGGAGTGATGGCTGCTGATAATGGGCCTCTGTACGCCTCTGTAGATATTCCATTAACAATCAGCCGTTTCCAGCTACAATAGTAATTTACAACATTAACAATGTCTACACTGTATTTCTATAAAATTGCTTTTATTTTTAAAAAAATGACATTTCTAAGTGACCCCAAACTTTTGAACGTATTACAATTATACACTTATAATTGTATTACAATTATACACTTAAACAGTGTTTACCAATCCTGGTCCTGGGACGTCAATGGTTACACATTGTAACTATGCAATAGACTAGAAACATGATTTAACTAGTTAAAGGCTGATTTGCAATTCATATATACAGATATAGAATAAAAAAAACAGTACACTACACTTCCTATGCATCATGTAAATACTCTAAAACCAGTTCATCTCAATCTAATTTCCTTCATCTACATTGATCAGCCCCTGGTTCGACCGTGATCTTGAAGAGTTACTCCACCTCAAGAATTGCACTTGGCAAAAACATCTGGGTCAGATGGTTAAGATCCTTTCTTCTTTAAGACTGCAGCCCCTATAATCGCCAAGTCCATCTCTGACCTTTTTAACCTGTCTCTCCTCTCTGGGGAGGTTCCCATTGCTTGGAAGGCAGCCACGGTTCGTCCTTTATTTAAAGGGGAGGTCAAGGTGATCCTAACTGTTATAGGCCTATTTCTATTTTTCCCTGTTTATCAAAAGTGTTGGAAAAACTTGTTTATAATCAACTGACTGGTTTATAATCAACTGACACCCCTCCAGGTGTTGTTTATTTTCCCCAGTGTATTTATCCCTGTGTTTCCTGTCTCTCTGTGCCAGTTCGTCTTGCATGTTCAAGTCAACTAGCGTGTTTTTCCTGTGCTCCTGCCTTTCTATTCTCTTTTACTAGTCTGCCCGGTTTTGACCTTTGCCTGTTTTTCTGGACTCCATTCCCACCTGCCTGACCATTCTGCCTGCCCTGACCTCGAGCCTGCCTGCCATTCTGTACCTCTGGAACTCTTAACTGGTTTTGACCTTTTGCCTGTCCACGGCCATTCTCTTGCCTACCCATTTTGGATTGTTAATAAACATCTTGGACTCTAACCATCTGCCTCCTGTGTCTGCATCTGGGTCTTGCCTTGTGCCCTTATACAATATTGTGCTGCTATTTTTATTGACTTGGCCAAAGCTTTTGATACGATAGACCATTCCATTCTTGTGGGCCGGCTAAGGAGTATTGGTGTCTCTGAGGTGTCTTTGGCCTGGTTTGCTAACTACCTCTCTCAGAGTGCAGTGTATAAAGTCAACAGCTGCTGTCTCAGCCACTGCCTGTCACCAATGGTGTACCCCAAGGCTCGATCCTAGGCCCCACGCTCTTCTCAATTTACATCAACAACATAGCTCAGGCAGTAGGAAGCTCTCTCATCCATTTATATGCAGATGATACAGTCTTATTCTCAGCTGGCCCCTCCCCGGACTTTGTGTTAAACGCTCTACAACAAAGCTTTCTTAGTGTCCAACAAGCTTTCTATACCTTAACCTTGTTCGGAACACCTCCAAAACAAAGATCACGTGGTTTGGTAAGAAGAATAACCCTCTCCCCACCTCTGAGGGTTTAGAGCTTGAGGTAGGTAGTCACCTCATACAAGTACTTGGGATTATGGCTAGACGGTACACTGTCCTTCTCTCAGCACATATCAAAGCTGCATGCTAAAGTTAAATCTAGACTTGGTTTCCTCTATCGTAACCACTCCTCTTTCACCCCAGCTGCCACTAACCCTGATTCAGATGACCATCCTACCCATGCTAGATTACGGAGACATAATTTATAGATCGGCAGGTAAAGGTGCTCTCGAGCGGCTAGATGTTCTTTACCGTTCGGCCGTCAGATTTGCCACCAATGCTCCTTATAGGACACATCACTGCACTCTATACTCCTCTGTAAACTGGTCATCTCTGTATACCCTTCACAATATCCACTGGTTGATGCTTATTTATAAAACCCTCTTAGGCCTCACTCCCCCCTATCTGAGATATCTACTGCTGCCCTCATCCTCCACATACAACACCCGTTCTGCCAGTCACATTCTGTTAAAGGTCCCCAAAGCACACACATCCCTGGGTCGCTCCTCTTTTCAGTTCGCTGCAGCTAGCGACTGGAACGAGCTGCAACAAACACTCAAACTGGACAGTTTTATCTGAATCTCTTCAATCAAAGACTCAATCGTGGACACTCTTACTGACACTTGTGGCTGCTTTGCGTGATGTATTGTTGTCTCTACCTTTTTACCGTTTGTGCTGTTGTCTGTGCCCAATAATGTTTGCACCCTGTTTTGTGCTGCTACCATGTTGTATTGCTGCCATGTAGTCATGTTGTGTTGCTACCATGCTGTGTTGTCATGTGTTGCTGCCATGCTGTGTTGTTGTCTTAGGTCTCTATGAAGTGTTGTCTCTTGTCGTGATGTGTGTTTAGTCCTATATTTTTATTTCATTTATTTTTAATTCCCCGTCCCCGCAGGAGGCCTTTTGGAGCATCCCTAATATTCTCTCAGTTCATCACAAGTACATAAGTGTCTCTAGTGGTGTCTCCTAACCAGCCTTGGGCTCCCAGTCGGCCTGAAGGTTATCTTAAGAGCGGGTGAGGTGGCGATGACATCCTCTCTCACATCAAAACATACCTGCAGACGAGAGACAGATGGAGAGAGAGATATAGCATGTTTAAGCTTTGTTTTTTGTGTTTTTTATTTTAACACCGTCATCATAATCAGGGTGAAATGCAAAACTGACCTTCCATCATCAACTCTGGGACTACTACATCTCTGGGACTACTACATATTTGTATTTCAACGTAAAGCATCTCTTTAATAATACTTCCATGTTGACCCGACCAAGTGACCTCTCACCTCTGATCATGCTGTGCCCTCTATGTAGCCAGTTCAGATGTGGGAGGGGTTCACCAAAACAGCTGATTTAACCTAGAGGATTTAGGGAGAAGGGGGAGAGGGATGAAGTGAAGGAGAGAGACTTATTGAGAAAATAAGGTAGTTAAAGTGTTCAACAGGAATCTGTGTGTGTGTCCTCACCTGGTGTCCACACTAAGTGGCTGCAGAGTACTTTATGCTCAAAAACATGCACAGACACACCAGGACAAACAATATAGCGTAGTTATAGAAATAATGAAGTGTCTTACTATTCTCCATGGTTGGACCTCTTGCCTATTCTTTGGAGGGGGATGGGGCCACAGTTATACACCTGAGCCTGCTTACTGCACAACACAATCCATCAATCAGATTGATACATGAGTTTGTAGGTGTGGGTTGTTCTATATTTTTTCAATATGGGTGACTTAAAATAGCCTGTTTTGTTTTAGTACAGACATCACACCCTTACCTAAACAGCAACCTCACCTTAGAAGTAGAAATCAAATGGAGAGAAACTGGGAATTGAATAACTGCAGTTGACATAGCTAAGTAAATGGAAGAATACTCAGGTCAAGGGAGGATAGTTTTTAAAAGGTCAAGGGAGGATAGTTTTTAAGGTCAAGGGAGGATAGTTTTAAAGGTCAAGGGAGGATAGTTTTTAAGGTCAAGGGAGGATAGTTTTTAAGGTCAAGGGAGGATAGTTTTTAAGGTCAAGGGAGGTAAGTTTTTAAAAGATCAAGGGAGGGTAAAAAAGAGAGATATCCTCACGTGCTCAGCCATCCACACAAAGAGACGCGCGTCCATTGAACTGAACATTTTCACGCTGTGAGAAATTTTACAACGTGACGTCACATTACAATCAGAACGATTGGAAACTATTTATTTATTTGTATTTTTTATATATATATATATATATATAAAAAAAAAAACTTTTCATTTTATTCAATTTTTAAAAGTACAGAACTGCAAAAATTGGGTTTACAAAATTGCCACACTAACAAAACTGATTTCAGGTGTGATAGGTAATAGTAACAGGTAATAGTTAAATGGGTGGAGGATGAAGGGCAAGGAAAGCTTGACTGTATGTGGCCAATAGAGGGTGCTATTGTACCAGTTTTCCCTCCGTCCCACTGAAGCAGCGAGCCTCTGCACACATCGACAACAGTCACCCTCGAAGCATCGTTACCCATCGCTCTAGGAAATCCTCGGCCCTTGCAGAACAAGTCAAACAACTACTTCAAGGTCTCAGAGCGAGTAACATCACCGAATGAAACGCTATTACCGCGCACCCCGCTGACTAGCTAGCCATTTCACACCGGTGACACAATGACAGCAGATAATGTGTGTAGGGTGGTATCATGTGGAACAGAGAACGGGGTATTTTCAAGATGCTGGAAAGCCTTGTTCACATCAAATCAAATAAAAATCCGATTCAAAAGGTATTTTTCCTGCAGTCTGAACAGTCAAATAGCACATGGAATAGGATATTTTAAGTCACCTTCGTAGGTGGTTTGAAGTCAGATACAAATATGATTACTGGCCATGCGACTTGTCTGAATGGTCAAATCTGAAGTATTTGCCCTCAAGTGTTTTGTGTTAAACTTATTTGGCCTGTCTTGTTGCTTGCTAGCTACACGGTTGACAGTTTGACAAGAATGTGGTAATTAACTAGTTTATGAATTGATTACAAATAAATGTGTGAATGTGCTAGAAAGATAAACGGCTACCAAGTTCTTTGACTGCTGTGTCTAGCCAAACAATATTTGTTTTGGAAGTTGGATTATTTTATCCTTTTAGGCTTTTAAAGTGTTCTTACGGTATGATTTTGAACATTCAAAGGAACTGGGAAATGTCCACTGCAGGCATTGTCAAGTTAGCTTGCTACATAACTTCTGAGTCATAGGAAGCAAAAGCATCACCACACATCTGCTCACAGCACTGCGCCCACACACCTGTCATATTATGACAACTAGCTCCGCCTTGGCAGCAAGACTGGGAACTTTCACCCTGAGAAGAGTTTTACGTGACATGGTGCAGGCGGGGGATTCACTGCTCACTTCAGAGTGTAATTAATACCAGCACGTTTGGGACCAGGTCCACGCCCATCTGAGGCAACTATCCTATAGCAAGTATCCTACAGCACCACGTGACTCACGAAAGAGCTGTGTATTATCCGGCATTATTCAGCGACAGCACTCTGACAGGAGCATGCAGAGTTCATCTCTCATTTCCAAAAGGAATATGACTATTCTGGGGGTTCTTCTCATTCTTTTGCTAAGTATCAACACAGGTAACATTCATTATATTATTTATATTGTGTGGAGGAATCTCTTTTGATTTTGAACTCTAGAAAGAATACTTTGTGCACATAACATGGGTAAATGGAAAAGTTTTGATTTTAGGCAGCAAATGACTTAGTGACTCAATATGTACATTAATGACCGTCAGTGAAAT
Source organism: Brachymystax lenok tsinlingensis (assembly GCA_030435695.1). Classification (NCBI taxonomy): domain Eukaryota; kingdom Metazoa; phylum Chordata; class Actinopteri; order Salmoniformes; family Salmonidae; genus Brachymystax; species Brachymystax lenok. The sequence goes on along the minus strand of CM059808.1, from coordinate 32,471,868 downwards.
GGTACATGTGATCTTGGTCCTCTCTCATTAGGAATCAGGGGGGAACCTTCAGTGGACCAGTATATGTTGAAGGGGGGTTCAATATGTCTGGCTGTTGCAGAACCTCCTGAGATGATCAAAGGACTTAAATGGATGAAGGACAGTGATGTAATATTTGGAGACAAAGAGATCTCTCCTAAATACAAGGAGAAGGTGGACTATAACAATATAAACCATTCTCTGTGTATTAAGAATCTGTTGAATACAGACAGTGGAATTTACATGGTAAACTACCGGAAAAGTTGGAAAGAATCAACTACTACATATAGACTGTTAGTGGAGGGTGAGTTTTCTAAGGTTTCAGTTCTGGTAATGTTCTGTACATTTAATGTGTCTGATCAGGTTCAATAATGAAGGCCTAATATTTATCTGTCTCTTCTTTGGTTCTTAAAACTGTCTCATATAGATCATGTTACCAAACCAGTCATGGATGTCACATCTCTCTTCAACACAAGTGTGGGACTCTGTGACGTCACAGTTAACTGTTCAGTTAAAGATGGCTGGATGTTGTCTGTCTGTGGCGGGGGTCAGTGTACACTGTCACAACAGTCTCCGTCACTAACCGGTGGTAACATGACCATGTCCGTATTGACTGGAAGGATCCACTGCACCAGCAGCAACCACGTCAGCAATGAGACCACCTTTCAACCCATGGAGGACTGTATGTACCATTTAGCCTCCACCTTCACTGTATACCTCTGTCACTGTTTAATAACCTACTAATAATATCAGATGAATACAAGTTTCATTAATATATATATATTTTTTATAAGTCAAAAGTTTTGGTATCATTATTGCAATTCTTCTCTAGTTAAGATTGGAATCATTCTGCCTGTATGACACTATCATCTTATGAACACTGTTCTTAATCTGTGTGTGTGTGTCCTCAGGTAGTGGTAAGGATGTGAAAGTCCCAGTGTTATCAGTTGGCACTATTGTGGGTAGTGTTACTGGTATATTACTCCTAGTTGCTGTGTTACTTGGTGTTGGATGCATCAAACATGCCAGAAGACAGAAAATCCCTGAAGAACAACATTCACTAGAAGAGGTACCTGCTCTGTCATTCATTCATCTATGCATTATACTAGACATTTGTTTTAAATAACGATCATTTTAATAAATGTTGTAATGTTGTTTCATCTCCAAACAGGTCATTGTTCCAAGAGCTTACAACTCAGTGAACACTTCACCAGGGAGAGAAGAACCACAGCACTCTCCTGACCAGAACCACAGCACTCTCCTGACCAGAACCACAGCACTCTCCTGACCAGAACCACATCACTCTACTGACCAGAACCACACCACTCTCCTGTCCAGAACCACATCACTCTCCTGACCAGAGCCACAACACTCTACTGACCAGAACCACATCACTCTCCTGACCAGAACCACATCACTCTCCTGACTAGAACCACAACACTCTCCTGTCCAAAACCACATCACTCTCCTGACCAGAACCACACCACTCTACTGACCAGAACCACAACACTCTCCTGACCAGAACCACAGCACTTTCCTGACCAGAACCACAGCACTCTCCTGACCAGAACCACACCACTCTACTGACCAGAACCACATCACTCTCCTGACCAGAACCACAGCACTCTCCTGACCAGAACCACATCACTCTCCTGACCAGAACAACATCACTCTCCTGTCCAGAACCACATCACTCTCCTGACCAGAACCACAACACTCTCCTGTCCAGAACCACAGTACTCTCCTGTCCAGAACCACAGCACTCTCCTGTCCAGAACCACAGCACTCTCCTGTCCAGAACCACACCACTCTCCTGACCAGAACCACAGCACTCTCCTGACCAGAACCACAGCACTCTCCTGACCAGAACCACAGCACTCTCCTGACCAGAACCACATCACTCTTCTGACCATAACCACATCACTCTCCTGACCAGAACCACATCACTGTCCTGACCAGAACCACATCACTCTCCTGACCAGAACCACACCACTCTACTGACCAGAACCACATCACTCTCCTGACCAGAACCACATCACTCTCCTGACCAGAACCACAACACTCTCCTGACCAGAACCACAGCACTCTCCTGACCAGAACCACATCACTCTTCTGACCATAACCACATCACTCTCCTGACCAGAACCACATCACTCTCCTGACCAGAACCACACCACTCTACTGACCAGAACCACATCACTCTCCTGACCAGAACCACATCACTCTCCTGACCAGAACCACAACACTCTCCTGACCAGAACCACAGCACTCTCCTGTCCAGAACCACAACACTCTACTGACCAGAACCACAACACTCTCCTGACCAGAACCACAGCACTCTCCTGACCAGAACCACAACACTCTACTGACCAGAAGTGGGAGTGCTTCAGGAAGTGCTTCACCAGAGATGAGAGAAAAGGTGGGCCTCTTGATGTCACATCATACAGTCATTGCGTTACATCAGTTCAAGACATAACTCAGAAACTGTGGGACATTACACCACCTAGTGGACATAAATAATACCAGCAGAGTAAACCTCAGGGCCTCATTCATCAACATGTTGTGAAGTTGTTTTATACAAAAATCTTTGTATTTGCTAGTATGTGGTTTTATTATACCGTAGAGCCCACATTTTCCCAGATTTGTGGCCAATCCCAAATTAACCCCTTGTTCAGGCTTACGCTCTATGAATTGGAGAATCAGATAGTTGTACCAATCAGCAATAATATGGTATTAGTTCCACCTACCCATCGTTGTTGTGTATTTGAGAGCACAGACTTGACCTCATTAGGCCACCGTAGATAGAATCTTTGAAAATAAATGGTCTATCAAGACGAAGGAGATGATTGTGGACTACAGGAAAAGGAGGGCTGAACACGCCCCCATTCACATTGACAGGGCTGTAGTGGAGCGGGACGAGAGATTCAAGTTCCTTGGTGTCCACATCACCAACAAACTATCATGGTCCAAACACACCAAGACAGTTGTGAAGAGGGCACGACAACACCTTTTCCCCCTCGGGAGACTGAAAAGATTTGGCATGGGCCCCCAGATCCTCAAAAAGTTCTACAGCTGTACCATCGAGAGCATCCTGAGCGGTTGCATCACAGTCTGCTACGGCAACTGCTCAGCATCCAACCGAAATGTGCTACAGAGGGTAGTGCATACGGCCCAGTACATCACTGGGGCCAAGCTTCTTGCCATCCTGGCCCTCTATACTAGGCGGTGTTAGAGGAAGGCCCAAGTCATAGACTGTTTTCTCTGCTACCGCACCTCAAGCGGTACCGGAGCGCCAGGTACCGGTCCAAAAGGCTCCTTAACAGCTTCTACCCTCAAGCCGTAAGACTGCAGAACAATTAACTAAATGGCCTCCCAGACTATTTACATCGACACCCCCTCCCCTTTGTTCTTACACTGCTGCTACTCGCTGTACAAGTTACCTCGACCAACCTGTACCCCCGCACATTGACTCGGTACCGGTACCCCTGTATATAGCCTCGTTATTGTCATTTTGTGTTACTTTTTCTTTTTTTAACTTTATTTAGTAAATACTTTCTTAACTCTATTTTCTTAACTGCATTGTTGGTTAAGGGCTAAGTAAGCCTTTCACTGTAAGGTCTACACCTGTTGTATTCGGCACATGTGACAAATAAAATTTGATTTGATAGCCATCAAAGGAAAACGTCCTTTTTACATCAGTCATCTTTTTAACTGGAACACAAGTATTTACAGTGCATTCGGGAAGTATTCAGACCCCTTGACTTTTTACACATCAACTTTTTCCTCATCAATCTGCACACAATACCCCATAACGACATCACAATACCCCATAACGACATCACAATACCCCATAATGACATCACAATACCCCATAATGACATCACAATACCCTATAACGACATCACAATACCCCATAGTGACAATGCAAAAACATATGTTTTAAAAATAAAAAATGAAATATCACATTCACATAAGTATTCAGACCCTTTCCTCAGTACTTTGTTGAAGCACCTTTGGCAGTCATTACAGCCTCAAGTCTTTTTTGGTATGACGCTACAAGCCTGGCACACCTGTATTTGAGGAGTTTCTCCCATTCTTCTCTGCAGATCCTCTCAAGCTGTGTCAGGTTGGATGGGGAGCTTCGCTGCGCAGCTATTTTCAGGTCTCTCCAGAGATGTTCGATCGTGTTCAAGTCCGGGCTCTGTCTGGGCCACTCAAGGACATTCAGAGACTTTCCCGGAGCCACTCCTGCGTTGTCACGTTAGGGTCGTTGTCATGTTAGAAGGTGAACCTTCACCTCTGTCTGACGTTCAGAGCGCTGCGGAGCAGGTTTTCATCTTTCTCTCGATCCTGACTAGTCTCCCAGTCCATGCCGCTGAAAAACATTCCCACAGCCTGATGCTGCCAACACCATGCTTCACCGTGGGATGGTGCCAGGTTTCCTTCAGACGTGACGCTTGGCATTCAGGCCAAAGAGTTCAATCTTGGTTTCATCAGACCAGAGAATCTTATTTCTCATGGTCTGAGAGTCCTTTAGGTGCCTTTTTGCTAACTCCAAGCAGGCTGCCATGTGCCTTTTACTGAGGAGTGGATTCCATCTGGCCACTGTTCCATAAAGGCCTGATTGGTGGAGTGCTGCAGAGATGGTTGTCCTTCTGGAAGGTTCTCCCTTCATCATGTTCTTGGTCACATCACTGACCAAGGCACTTCTCCCCCGATTGCTCAGTTTGGCCGGGCAGCCATCTCTAGGAAGAGTCTTTGTTGTTCCAAACTTCTTCCATTTAAGAATCATTGAGGCCACTGTGCTCTTGGGGACCTGTAATGCGGCAGACATTTTTTGGTACCCTTCCTCAGATCTGTGCCTTGACACAATCCTGTCTCTGAGCTCTACAGACAATTCCTTCAACCTCATGGCTTGGTTTTTGCTCTGACGTGCACTGTCAGTTGTGGGACCTTATATAGACAGGTATGTGCCTTTCCAAATCATGTCCAATCAATTGAATTTACCACAGGTGGACACCAACCAAGTTGTAGAAACATCTCAAGGATGATAAATGGAAACAAGATTCACCTGAGCTCAATTTCGAGTCTCGTAGAAAAGGGTCTGAATACTTATTGAAATAAGGTATTTCTGTTTTTTAATACATTTGCAAACATTTCTAAAAACCTGTTTTCGCTTTGTCATTATGGGGTATTGTGTGTAGATTGTTGAAGAGAAAAATTTATTAATACATTTTAGAATAAGGCTGTAACGTAACAAAATGTAGAAAAAGTCAAGGGGTCTGAATACTTTCCGAATGCACTGCATATTATGTTTCTAGTGCTGCCACATTCAATCAACACGGCGGGAAGTTTTCTCCTCACCAAAGAGCTCAACATACTTACATTACAAACACACGTGCACTGCTGTGGACTGATCGGTGGGCCTGATGATGTTTAAACCACAGAGGTGCCTGGATAGCTCAGAGATAATACACTACGGACACATGAGTTATCTAGCAGAGCTCTCAGACCCGACATTCAACAAACACAAGTTGCATTAAACTGAGACGTAGCGATTTGACGTTTCCACGACCAGCAGAATGAACCACAGAATCTGTAGATAAGTGCGGAGCAAGACGTTGTACTCACAGGGTATCTGTTCATGTGTAGGGTCTGCTTCACACTGCTGCAACTGCTGCAGGACTAAAACATGCAGAGTTTAGCCTCATGCTTCAATGCTCTTAGTTGTTGTGGAAGTCGACCCAACACGGCTCTTCCTTTAAGCGACTACACTGCAGATAATACTAAATGAAATATGTGTTCACTATTTGTCCCATGGTATTACATTCGATCATACAAAATGCTGATCATTTGTGGGAAGTCCATTCAGTGTTGCTGTCCTGGTTTCTGCACATTGCCGTAAAGTGTTTGTACCTCAGGAGGGCCCAGTGGTTCATCAACGATGACCTGCTAAAGACAAGACATTAAAACAATATTCAAATCATCATTTAATAAAGCTAACAATCCTAACTAATGCATTCATTTCACAGGAAATACCTGAGTTGAGTCAACTTCTTTTGAGGATATCCATCTTTTGATCTTGATGATGGCCATTATGGTGACTGCCAATCCAACACAGACAATCACTGATGGAACAGCAATGGTCCTGACTGATAATACTGAAGCTTTGCCCTCCTTCTCACCAATACCTGGGACACACAATCTGGATTACCCTCTCAGCCAAAAAGACAATATTTCCTCACTAGTTACATTAGACACCAATACGTTTGGTCTAATGTGATGCTCATTGTTTCCAACAGTCAACATTACTCTATGGCAGGTACCTTTTATGTATCATACCGTTCAAACAAAAGTCCTTGCAGCCAAGATTATAATAAATTGTTCCAAGTAGATGTTTGCGGTTCTAATTCCAAAAAGAGTCAATATAGAAATATATCCACAGGGAAAAGCACACGAAGGATATCAAAGCTTTATGCTCAGTATTTTAAATGATTTAGAGGCAGTTTATCAACACCCAACGTTTTGACTAGGATGTTTTGTTGTTGTTGAAATTACTAATTGACTTAGTCATCAAAACAATACCTAGTCAAAACATTGGGTGTTTGTGTTTGTTCTAAATAAATAAAATACTCAGCATAGAACTTTGATATCCTATGTGTGATTTTCCATGTGGATATATTTTTACAATGTATGATATCGCATCATATAGTATTAAACAATGACAGAGCTATTAAATAATTACTCTACAATATCAACATGAGGTTCAGCTTCTAACCTCACGGGTAGATCTCCAAATGAATGCTAGAATGGGACTTACATATGTCCTCCATGGGTTGAGAGATGGTCTGTGTGCTGACGTGGTTGCTCCCGGTGCATTGGATAGTCCCGTTGCCATTGGAGATGATGATGTTGACCCCAGACAGAGACAGTAACTGTTGTGAAAGTGTACACTGACCCCCACCACAGACAGACAACATCCAGCCATCTTTAACTGAACAGTTCACTGTGACGTCACAGAGTCCCACACTTGTGTTGAAGAGAGATGTGACATCCATGACTGGCCTGGGAACATGATCTATAAGAACCAATGGAGTTTGGAAAGAGATGCCTACATTCATGAGTGGTCTAGAGACCTCAATTGTATTAAAGAAACAAAAAGAAGACTATCAGCACAAACAATGCACGCAACTCACCCAGCACCTTTAGTCTGTATGTGGTAGTTGAATCTGTCCAGTCTCTCTGATTAATTGCACTTCCCATGTAAATTCCACTGTCTGTGTTCAACAGATTCTTTATACACAGAGAATGGTTCACAGAGTTATAATCCACCTTCTCCTTGTATTTAGGAGAGATCTCTTTATCATCAACTATTACATCACTGCCTGTCTTCCATTTAAGTCCCTTGAGAATCTCAGGTTCTGCAACAGCCAGACACATTGAACCCCCCTTCAACCCATACTGGTCCACTGAAGGTTCTGCCCTGATTCCTAATGAGAGAGGAACAGGTTCACATTTAAACCAAACATTGTTATATGGATTGCTGGACAAGGTTTGAGTCAGTCCTGATGTGGGCTACAATAACCCAAGGTCTTCTTTTGAAAAGTATTTTACCAGACTCAGGACATAACCCTTGCCTAGTAATTATAGTTTACAGTTATATTATCAAAATAAATGTTTATTCTTATGTGATACAGTTACAACTTTTACCATCTCTAGTTAGGTGTTAAGAATAAGAACAAGGATCACTCAAACATGTTTTAAAGTACCGTATCTCATCTATGGCTTGTGTTCAGATCACTCATGTTCAAAGTATCTCATCTATGCCAATCTATGGCTTGTGTTCCAAAAGGATGAATAATTAAGCCTACAGCAGGATTCCCAGTAGCTACCTCCAAGTCCAAGAGGTATACCTCCTTTAACTCTAGAATTAATTTCATGTAAAAGGTATGAAGAGTTTAGATACCTGTGATGATTTCCAGCCAACAGATGTGTAGCAGAAACAGAGTTTTCATTTCAAAATATTGATAGATTAAGTTTGACTTCCTGTCTATGTCGAAAGGATGAGACCATGTGGTGGTAAACTACAAGTAGGTTGCCTTTCAGGAAGTAAATAGGTCCTCGCTCAGTCAAAGTTGGACATAGACCCTTGCTTACTAAACTCCCCACCCCCTCAAAGCATTTTCTATAGAAGAGCTTGTGGTTTTTCAGAAACTAGGTGGTTTGTGCTGTGAAAGATTTGATGGAAGGAAGTCCTTAGTGATGTGTTAAAAGCAGATACACTGTACTGAGCATTGCTCAATATGTTAACATCTGCAATTGAATTATGTTGAATAATTAAATGTATTTATCAATCTGACTCCATTATCATGTGACTAAATGTAATTACTAATTGACTTAGTCATCTAACTATCACATTCTGTGATCTAATTATCACATTCTGTCATCTAACTATCACATTCTGTCATCTAATTATCACATTCTGTCATCTTAATTATCACATTCTGTCATCTTAATTATCACAATCTGCCATCTAATGTGTGTAGCTGGTGTAAAAGTCAGGCGCAGGAAAGCAGAGATGAGTGAACAATGTATTTAATAAAATATTGGAAAAACAGGATAACAAATCCAACGTGCCCTTAAAACACACGGGTGACATAACCAGCCACCACCGGCCTGAGGAGAGACACATAGAACGAGGGTGTTAATGCGGCAATATGGGGGAGCTTTAACCTCTAACAAACCTTGTTCAGTCTCCTCAGGACTTTGAATGGCCCCACAGACCGAGGGCCCAGCTTCCGGCAGGGCAGGCGGAGGGGCAGGTTTCGGGTCGAGAGCCAGACCCTGTCCCCCGGTGCGAACACCGGGGCCTCACTGCGGTGGCGGTCAGCGCTCGCCTTCTGCCGCCTCACGGCCCGTTGCAGGTGCACATGGGCGGCGTCCCAGGTCTCCTCCGAGCGCTTAAACCATTCGTCCACCACAGGACTGGCTCTGATGCCAAGGTGCCAGAACCGGCTGATACCCCAGTACACACTGGAAGGGAGAGAGGTTAGTAGGAGTGAGTTTTGGGCCATCTCTGCCCATGGGATGAACGCCGCCCACTCCCCCAGCCGGTCCTGGCAATATGACCGCAGAAACCTACTCACATCCTGGTTTACTCTCTCCACTTGCCCGTAACTCTCGGGGTGAAAACCTGAGGTGAGGCTGACCGAGACCCCCAAAAGCTCCATAAATGCCCTCCAGACCATGGACGTGAACTAGGGACCCCGATCGGAGACTATATCCTCAGACACCCCGTAGTGCCGGAAGACGTGTGTGAACAGGGCCTCCGCAGTCTGTAGGGCCGTAAAGGGAGGAGACGGCAGGACTTCCACAACGACCAGGATCGTGGTGTTGCCCTGTGAGGGAGGAAGATCAGTCAGGAAGTCCACTGACAGGTGCGACCACAGCCGCTGTGGAACGGGTAGGGGTTGTAACTTCCTTCTGGGCAGGTGCCTAGGAGCCTTGCACTGGGGCAACACCGAGCAGGAGGAAACATAAACCCTAACGTCCTTAGCTAAAGTGGGCCACCAGTACTTCCCACTAAGACAGCGCACTGTCCGACCGATGCCAGGATGACCAGAGGAGGGTGACATGTGGGCCCAATAGATCAACTGGTCGCGGACAGCAGACGGAACGTACAGACTCCCAGCTGGACACTGAGAGGGAGTGGGCTCTGTACGTAACGCCCGCTCGATGTCCGCGTCCAGCTCCCACAACACTGGTGCCACCAGGCAAGAGGCCGGGAGTATGGGAGTGTGATCCATGGACCGCTCCTCTGTGTCTTACATCCAGGACAGCGTGTCTGCCTTGACGTTCTGGGAACCTGGTCTGTAGGAAAGGGTGAAAACAAAACGGGTAAAGAACATGGCCCACCTTGCGAGGGTTCAGTCTCCTTGCCGCCTGGATGTACTCCAGATTGCGGTGGTCAGTCCAGGTGAGAAAAGGGTGTTTAGCCCCCTCAAGCCAATGTCTCCATATCAGAATGTCATCAATATACACCACTACACCCTGCCCGTGCAGGTGCCTGAAAATCTCGTCTACAAAGGCCTGGAAGACTGATGGAGCATTCATCAACCCGTACGGCATGACAAGGTACTCATAGTGCCCTGAGGTGCTACTAAATGCAGTCTTCCACTCGTCTCCCTCCCGGATACGCACCAGGTTGTAAGCGCTCCTGAGATCCAATTTTGTGAAGAAGCGCGCCCCGTGCATTGACTCAATCGCACTGGCTATGAGAGGTAGCGGCTAACTGTACCTCACAGTGATTTGGTTGATGCCTCGATAGTCAATACTTGGGCGCAGACCTCCATCTTTCTTCTTCACAAAAAATAAGCTCGGGGAGGCGGGTGAAGTGGAGGGCCGAATGTACCCCTGACGCAGGGATTCGGAGACATGTTTCCATATCCGCCGTCTCCTCTTGCGACGGGATACACGTGACTCCTGGGAAGTGCTGCGTCTACCAGGAGATTTATTGAGTCGACTTCTTTTTACAGAAGATGAGAGCCAAATCGGCATATTCAGAGGGGATGCGCACGGTGGAGACCTGGTCTGGACTTTCCACCATAGTAGCACCGACGGAAACACCCAAACACCTCCCGAGCACTCTCGTGACCACCCCTTGAGAGCCCTCTGTTGCCACAAAATAGTGGGGTCATGACAGGCTAACCAGGGTAGGCCCAGCACCAAGGGAAACGCAGGAGAAGCAATAAGAAAGAGACTAATTCTCTCCTTGTGACCATTCTGCGTCACCATGCTCAGTGGAGCGGTGACCTCCCTAATCAGCCCTGACCCTAATGGTCGTCTATCTAGGGCGTGCACAGGGAAGGGCATATCAACAGGAACAATGGGAATCCCTAAACTATGGGCAAAAGAATGATCAATAAAATTCCCAGCTGCGCCTGAATCTACGAGCGCCTTATGCTGGGAATGCAGGGAAAAATCAGGAAATTCAATAAACACATACATGTGAGCAACAGGGGGCTCTGGGTGAGGCTGGTGCCGACTCACCTGGGGTGACACGACAGTGCCCTGCCTGCTGCCTCGACTCCCTGAGGAATCCCCCCAGCACCGACCAGCAGTGTGCCCTCTGCGGCCACAGACGGTGCAGGGAATGGCCCCTCCTCTGGTCGCCCTAAGTGCGGCACCTCCCAGCTCCATGGGCGTCGGAGCGGAGGTGCTGGGGGATGGAACTGACAGGCCCCGATCCGGACGTCCTCGGGTGGCCAGCAGGTTGTCCAGCCGGATGGACAGGTCCACCAGCTGGTCCAATGTGAGGGTGGTGTCACGGCCGGCCGTCCTCGCGCAGACTGCACCGGTAGTGATCGATCAGGGCCCTGTCGTTCCATCCCGCGCTGGCGGCCAGGGTCCGAAAGTCCAAAGCAAAATCCTGCGCGCTCCTCGTCCCCTGCCATAGATTGAACAGACGTTCACCCGCCCATTCCAGGGCTTTGCCTAAGAGGCAGGAGACGAGGGCGGACACGCTCCCACGTCCCGAAGGAGCCGGGTGGACGGTCGCCAGGTAGAGTTCCAGCTGGTGTAGGAACCCCTGGCATCCGGCAGCCGTCCCATTATACTCCCTCGGGAGCGCGAGCCGAATCCCGCTGGGACCGGGTGAAGGAGGGGTGATCAGCGGTGTCCTTTTTGTTGCTGGTGGAGACGCTGGAGGAACTCCTCTTCTCTCCCAGCGCTCCATATTCTGTAGGACCTGATCCATAGCGGTGCCGAGATGTTGCAGCATCTCCTCATGCTGCCGGACGCGCTCCAGGGTAACTGCTCCCGCTGACTCCATTAGTGGTTAGTGGTGCGTGTTTCTTTTAAAGACGGTGTGTGTAGCTGGTGTAAAAGCCAGGTGCAGGAAAGCAGAGATGAGTGAACAACGTATTTAATAAAATACGGGAAAAAACAGGATAACAAATCCAACGTGCTCTTACAACACACGGGCGACATAACCAGCCGTAACATACCGACAAAGATCAACAAACAACCACGCACAAAAACCATGGGGGAAACAGAGGGTTAAATAATGAACATGTAATTGGGGAATAGAAACCAGGTGTGTAAAACAAAGACAAAACAAATGGAACATGAAAAATGGATCAGCGATGGCTAGAAAGCCGGTGACGTCGACCACCGAAAACCGCCCGAACAAGGAGAGGGACCAACTTCGGCAGAAGTTGTGACAAATTATTACATTCTGTCATCTAATTATCACATTCTGTCATCTAATTATCACATTTTGTCATCTAATTATCACATTCTGTCATCTAATTATCACATTCTGTCATCTAATTATCACATTTTGTCATCTAATTATCACATTCTGTCATCTAATTATTAAGTTCTGTAATCTAATTATCACATTCTGTCATCTAATTATCACATTTTGTCATCTAATTATCACATTCTGTCATCTAATTATTAAGTTCTGTAATCTAATTATCACATTCTGTAATCTAATTATCACATTCTGTAATCTAATTATCACATTCTGTAATATAATTATCACATTCTTACATTTCAGTTTGAGGACAAGACAGGAATTCTCCCAGCTTCATAGTTAAGAACACTGTAAAGATATGGAAGAAAATGAAACTTATTTTTACAAGAACCAGTATCACTCCCTAGAAACACCACTTTATGGAATAATCCTTGGATTATATGTGATAAAGTGAAAATCTGAGGCTGGCACCCAACCCTAACCCTCAAATATAGATATGGTTATAGGCGACAGTCAAAACTGCAGATTTGGTTTTTGAACGGGGCGCAGGGTATATTTTTGTGTTGTATAGATATGTTTCTGCTTATAATTTCCGACATTTTGGTTGGTTATTTGTTAGTCAACTCCCATTAAATGTTTTGTCCTTTCTAGATACATGTAGCTTCTATTGTGTCATTATGTGTTGACCTAGAAGACTAAATTAACCCTTGCTCAAAAGAATATTGCAGTAGATCGTTAGAAGATAAAAAAATATGTTATGTTATGTTATGTGCAAAACCATCGTGCCTCTTCCAGAGTGGACAGCACTACCCCACTACACCCAATGCTAACAGGACAACACCCCAATCAGAAGAGACCAACAGTCCAGCAAGACAGCTTTGCAGAAGTGACATGGAGAGTAGAGCGCCCTGCTGCTGCCGAGCTGAATCAGACAAGGCTTCTGTTGAACATTATCTGCTGAAAATCCATTCATTCATTTTATTATCAGTAATATCATTATTAGAAAAACGACCTATTATGATAATGAGTTCAGTTTTAGATAGGCTACCCAGGAAAGGGTTAATGTTTGCTCATAGAAATATATGTAGCCTCAGAAACAAAATTCATGAGATTAGTAATTTGTTAATCTGAGATAATATGAATATATGCAGCGTCACTGAAATATCAACAACAAAATAAACATAATTTAAAAAATAAAGTAATGCACTGGGCCTTTACTAGTCCTGAGATAGGGGACCAAATCTGCCAAAGAATATGATATTGTATTGATTTACATAATTAACAGAAGACAGATTTCATCCCCATTTTCTGAAAGGAATCTGAATATTCTGGGTTTTCTCATTCAATGGCTAGGTATCACCATAGGTAACCTATTCATTATATTGATGATATTGTGTGGAGGAATCTCTTTTGATTTTGAACTTGAACTCTAGAAATAATACTTGGTGCACATATCATGGGTAAATGGAAACGTTTTTATTTTAGGCAGCAAATGACTTACTGACTCAATATGTACATTAAGGTAAATTCACAGTCAGTGAAATGCTAAATGTAATCTTGGTCCTCTCTCTAATGTTTCATCTCCAAACAGGTCATTGTTCCAAGAGCTTACAACTCAAGTTGAAACAGGAAGAGCGTCACCAGACATGAGAGCAGAATAACAGAAAAGGTGGGCCTCTGATGTCACATCATACAGTCAACGAGTTACATCAGTTCAAGACCTTGCACAGAACCGAGGGACATTGCACCACCCAGTGGACATGAATAGTAATAGCAGAGTAAACCTCAACTTCATTCATCAACAAATTGTAAAGTTGTTTTATGAGAAACTGATGAACACAAAAATCTTTATATATGCTAGTATGTGTTATTACTATACCACAGAGCCCATATCTTCCTAGATTTGTGTCCACATGAACCCCTGGCTCAGGTTTACACCACATTGATTGTAGAATCAGATTGGTGTACCAGTCAGCAGTATGTAGTATTAGTTCCACCTACCCATCAATGTTGTGTATATGAGAGGGCAGACTTGACCTCATTAGGCCACCGTAGATGGATTCTTTGACACATTTTATCTATCAAGCCATCAAAGGAAAACATCCTGTTTATATCAGTCATCTTTTTAACTGGAACACAAGTATTTATCATCTCTGTAACAATAACCTGCTACTTTCTACTGTGCCTTGTCCTTCCTCTGAGTTTGGACACTACATGACCAAAAGTATGTGGACACCTGCTTGTCGAACATATCATTCCAAACTCATGGGCATAATATGGAGTTGGTCCCCCCTTTGCTGTTATAACAGCCTCCACTCTTCTGGGAAGGCTTTCCACTAGATGATGGAACATTGCTTTGGGAACTTGCTTCCTTTCAGCCAAAAGAGCATTAGTGAGGTCGGGCACTGATGTTGGGTGATTTGGCCTGGCAGGTGTTCAATGGGGTTGAAGTCAGTGTTCTGTGCAAGCCAGTCAAGTTCTTCCACACCGATCTCGGCAAACCATTTCTGTATGGACCTCGCTTTGTGCACGGGGGCATTGTCATGCTGAAACAGGAAAGGGAATGATGTAAACATGCCTAGCTATTTCAATGTACCTGTTGACTAGGAATTTACCTGACCTCTGAACCTTTTATCGTGATGAAATGTGAGTAAAAAATAACTATGTGATACATCCACCCCTGAACTGTGTTATGAATGAATGTACATGAAAACTGAAAAAAAACAAATACCTATAAATCTTTAGAAAGTCTTATTCAACCACTAGATGTCAGCACATATTAAGATACCTGTCAGTAGGGTAAGAGGGCCCAGTGCTTTAAATCAGTGGTTCCCAAATAAGTATGGGAACCAATAAGTATTCAACTATTTTTTTATGATAAGCCAAAATACATTCAGGAGTAAAGGTTAGGGGAAGGGTTAGCTAACATGCTAAGTAGTTGTAAAGCAAGGTAGCTAATTAGCTAAAATGCTAAAGTTCTCCATGATGAGATTCAACACACAACTTCTGGGTTGATAGATGTTAGAGTTATACACCCAACCATCCTCCCTTCTATCGTTTCTGTCTTAAATAACTTACTGTCTTTATCTGGGATTGAAATGCACTGTGTACAAAATAGTGTACTGCACATGAATAAATATACTTTTCATGTACCTGTCACAAATTTCCAAGAAGCAATTTGTGTCTATTTCACAATAATCTGTGATACTGGGTTGCAACACCCTCTGGGTCATTTACATTTTTCAGAGAGAGAGCAGCTTCTTACTGTTCACCTTCCTTTTGTCTCACATGTACACATCTAGACTGATACAGATATAGTTTTAGAATTAACTAATAGATAGAGAATAACATACATTTATTGTGTGTATTGTATGTTTGTGTGTTTTCAAGTTTGTGTAGAGCCAATTTCTTTGGATTGGTTTTGTCCAAATTTGACTCAACAGTTTCTGTTTCGATGTGCTACGCGCATGCAATTGAACATTGCCAAAGGAACACCTCTGAAACCAGGTAATTTCCCTACACCAAGAGGACGATTTGTCCATCTTGCCATGGATTTTATAGATCTTGCAGAAAGAAAAGAAAGGAAAAGGTACTGTTTAGTCCTTACTGACAGGTTCACCAGGTGGGTGGAGGCATTTTCCACCACACACTGTGATGCTGAGACAGGAGCAAAACTACTAGTGAGGGAGAGAATACCTAGATTTGGTGTTGCTGAGGTTTTATCTGCAGACAATGGTACCCACTTCACTGGTGATGTGGTGCAGCAGGTAGCCATAATGATGGGAATGCACCGTTCTGCACTAACTGTCATTTTTATTCAGACATTTAGAACAACACAAATAAATAATCATAACATTTAAAACGATATAAATATATACAAAAACAAGACTCATAAATATAAAGAAGTAACAAAGACAAATAGAAACAAATTGTAGTGTTTAAATATAAATTAAAAAGATAATTGAATTATTACACTATTACCCTATTGCTAACAAGAAAAACGAATACACAAATAGAATAACACACTTATAAAGAAGATAACCTGCTTATTACACTATTGCACTTTAAACAACAAACACACAAACTAAATTGCACAACTGCCATCTAAACCCTGACCTTTCTTGCCTTCCTTGATGCAAAGTCATCAATTACATCATCATAAGAAATCTGCCCAGCAATTATTCTTAACGATTTTGCACAAACTAGAAAAAAATGCAACAACATGTCTGTGAAACTATATTTTCACAGTATTATGAATGAATTGGGGTTTATTTGGTAGCATTTCGTTGTGTGACTGATTTTACTAATTGTATTAGTACTGTACAAAGTTAGAGGTGCGCTATTTGATAGATTCCCCCGCTCCCCCTACCTTGGGATTCCAGTGGGGAGACCTAAGGCCAACCTACCAACGCCCCCCTCTCCATCTCGTACTTCTGAGTGGCAGACCTTCTCAGGCAGTAGCCTGCTTAGCTCACAAACTAGAATCAGGGTGCCCACTCCGACAAGGTTAATTGACCCACAGTCCCACACGGTGACATGATATCATTGACGTGACGTGCAAATGAGCGATAGAAAACCGATTGCGCAAATGTCACCATTCCAATTGTTTTTGAGCGGGCGCCCATGTCGCCTATACCTAAATCCGACAGTGGTCTTTAAAACGTCTTAATGTAAATATTGAGTCACTTAGTCATTTGCTGCCTAAACTCAAAACTTTTCAAATTACCCATGTAATGTGCATAAGGTATTCTTTCTAGAGTTCAAGTCCAAAATCAAAAGAGATTCCTCCACATCATATAAATAATATAATGAATGTTACCTGTGTTGATTACTAGCAATAGAATGCGAAGAACCCCCAGAATATTCATATTCCTTTTGGAAATGAGTGCTGAAATCTGACTTCTTCTGTCAGAGTGCTGTCGGCTAGTAATGCAGTTTAAATCTACAATCTTTGTGATTGTCTCTTCTCGCTAAGTTAAAGGGTTGATTCCTCCTCCAAACCACAAAGCCCAGAGGAAGTTCCGTTTGTGTGTGTGTGTGTGTGTGCGTGTGTGTGTGTGTGTGTGTGTGTGTGTTTGACCGCAGAGACCTCTAGTCTGATCATTACACATATCGTTATGTATGAAAAGAAGAGCGAGGGAGGTAACCACCACCACATACCCAAATCTAACTGCCTGTAGCTCAGGACCTGAATCAAGGATATGCATATTCTTGATACATGAATGGAAGCACTTTGAAGTTTGTGGAAATGTGAAATGAATGAAGGAGAATATAACACATTAGATCCAGTAAAAGATAATACGAAGAAAAAAAACATGTTTTTTTTAAACTTTTTTTGTACCATCATCTTTAAAATTTCAAGAGAAAGGCCATAATGTATTATTCCAGCCCAGGTGCAATTTAGATTTTGCTCATTAGATGGCAGCAGTGTATGTGCAAAGTTTTAGACTGATCCAATGAGCCATTGCATTTCTTTTCAAAATGTTGTATCAAGACTGCCCAAATGTGCCTAATTGGTTTATTAATAACTTTTCAAGTTCAAAACTGTGCACTCTCCTCAAACAATAGCATGGTATTGCTTACACATATGTTATGTTATGTTATGTTCTCTAGTTCCCCGGTTCTGACCTCTGCCTGTCCTGACACAGAGCCTCCCTCCTGTTCTGTACCTGCCTGACTCTGACCCGTTTACGAACCTCTGCCTGTCCCGACCCCGAGCCTGCTTGCTGTTCTGTACCTTATTGACTCTGCTTTGGATTACGGACCTCTGCCTGAAAGTGCAGTCACAAAAACCACAACGCGATATGATGAAACTGGCTCTCATAAGGACCGCCACAGGAAAGGAAGACCCAGAGTTACCTCTGCTGCAGAAGACAAGTTCCTTAGAGTTACCTCAACATCAACTGTTCAGAGGAGACTTTGTGAATAAGGACACAAATAAAAAGAAGAGAATTTCTTTGGCCAAGAAACATGAGCAATGGACATTAGACCGGTGGAAATCTGTCTGTTCCAACCGCTGTGTCTTTGTGAGACTCAGAGTAGGTGAACAGATGATCTCCGCATGTGTGGTTCCCACAGTGAAGCATGGAGGAGGAGCCGTGGGGTGCTTTGCTGGTGACACTGTCTGTGAGGCACACATAACTAGAATGGCTACCACAGCATTCTGCAGTGATACGCCATTGCATCTGGTTTATGCTTAGTGGGACTATCATTTGTTTTTCAACAGGACAATGACTCAACACACCTCCAGGCTGTGTAAGGGCTATTTGACCAAGAAGGAGCGTGATGGAGTGCTGCATCAGATGACCTGGACTCAACAATCACCCGACCTCAACCCAATTGAGATGGTTTGGGATGAGTTGGACCGCAGAGTGAAGGAAAAGCCGCCAACAAGTCCTCAGCATATGTGGGAACCCCTTCAATACTGTTGGAAAAACATTCCAGGTGAAGCTGGTTGAGAGAATGCCAAGAGTGTGCAAAGCTGTCATCAATATTTTTGGTTACTACATGATTCCATATGTGTAATTTCATAGTTTTGATGTCTTCACTATTATTCTACAATGTAAAAATTTGTAAAAATATAGAAAAACTCTTGAATGAGTCGGTGTGTCCAAACTTTTGACTGGTACTGTACATACAATGTTGTCAAGTTCTGTCTAAATGGTGTTTCAAGACATGGCATTAAATAACAACAGTGCCTTGAGGCATGTCCCATAGAATTGCATTGCATGTCTTCAAGACATGGCATGGGGTGTCTTGAGACGTCTTGAGCGACAAGACATGTCTTCAAAATGTTTCTTGAGTCCTCTTAATGACTGTCAGTGAAATGGTAAATGTGATCTTGGTCCTCTCTCATTAGGAATCAGGGCAGAACCTTCAGTGGAAAAGTATGGGTTGAAGGGGGGTTCAATATGTCTGGCTGTTGCAGAACCTCCTGAGATGATCAAAGGACTTAAATGGATGAAGGATTGTGATGTAATATTTGGAGACAAAGAGATTTCTCCTAAATACAAGGAGAAGGTGGACTATAACTCTATGAACCACTCTCTGTGTATTAAGAATCTGTTGAACACAGACAGTGGAATTTACATGGCAAACTACCGGAAAAGTTGGAACGACTCAACAACAACTTAAAGACTGTTAGTGGAGGGTGAGTTTAATAAGATTTCAGTTCTGGTAATGTTCTGTACATTTAATGTGTCTGATCAGGTTTAATAATGAATGTGGGACTAATAATTATCTGTCTCTTCTTTGGTTCTTAAAACTGTCTCTTATAGATCATGTTACCAAACCAGTCATGGATGTCACATCTCTCTTCAACACAAGTGTGGGACTCTGTGACGTCACAGTGAACTGTTCAGTTATAGATGGCTGGATGTTGTCTGTCTGTGGCGGGGGTCAGTGTACACTGTCACAACAGTCTCCGTCACTAACCGGTGGTAACATGACCATCTCCGTATTGACTGGAAGGATCCACTGCACCAGCAGCAACCACGTCAGCACACAGACCACCTTTCAACCCATGGAGGACTGTATGTACCATTTAGCCTCCACCTCCACTGTATACCTCTATCACTTTTTAATAACCTACTAATAATATCAGATGAATTCAAGTTTAATTCATTGGAATAAAAAAGAAAAAAAGACCAAATCTTTGACATCATTATTGTAATTCTTCTCTAGTTAAGATTGGAATAAATCTGCCTGTATGAAACTATCATCTTATGAATACTGTTCTTATTGTGTGTGTGTGTGTCCTCAGGTAGTGGTAAGGATGTGATAGCCTCAGAGTTACCAGTTGGCACCATTGTGGGTAGTGTTACTGGTATATTACTCCTAGTTGCTGTGTTACTTGGTGTTGGCTGCATCAAACATGCCAGAAGACAGAAAATCCCTAAAGAACATCATTCACTAGAAGAGGTACCTGCTCTGTCATTCATTCATCTATGCATTATACTAGACATTTGTTTTAAATAACGATCATTTTAATAAATGTTGTAATGTTTCATCTCTAAACAGGTCATTGTTCCAAGAGCTTACAACTCAGTGAACACTTCACCAGGGAGAGAAGAACCACAGCACTCTCCTGACCAGAACCACAGCACTCTCCTGACCAGAACCACAGCACTCTCCTGACCAGAACCACAGCACTCTCCTGACCAGAACCACATCACTCTCCTGTCCAGAACCACAGCACTCTCCTGACCAGAACCACAGCACTCTCCTGACCAGAACCACATCACTCTCCTGTCCAGAACCACAGCACTCTCCTGTCCAGAACCACAACACTCTCCTGACCAGAACCACAACACTCTCCTGACCAGAACCACAGCACTCTCCTGACCAGAACCACAGCACTCTCCTGACCAGAACCACAACACTCCACTGACCAGAACCACAACACTCTCCTGTCCAGAACCACAACACTCTACTGACCAGAACCACAGCACTCTCCTGACCAGAACCACAGCACTCTCCTGTCCAGAACCACAACACTCCCCTGACCAGAACCACAGCACTCTCCTGACCAGAACCACAACACTCTACTGACCAGAAGTGGGAGTGCTTCAGGAAGTGCTTCACCAGAGATGAGAGAAAAGGTGGGCCTCTTGATGTCACATCATACAGTCATTGCGTTACATCAGTTCAAGACATAACTCAGAAACTGTGGGACATTACACCACCTAGTGGACATAAATAATACCAGCAGAGTAAACCTCAGGGCCTCATTCATCAACATGTTGTGAAGTTGTTTTATACAAAAATCTTTGTATTTGCTAGTATGTGGTTTTATTATACCGTAGAGCCCACATTTTCCCAGATTTGTGGCCAATCCCAAATTAACCCCTTGTTCAGGCTTACGCTCTATGAATTGGAGAATCAGATAGTTGTACCAATCAGCAATAATATGGTATTAGTTCCACCTACCCATCGTTGTTGTGTATTTGAGAGCACAGATTTGACCTCATTAGGCCACCGTAGATAGAATCTTTTAAAATAAATGGTCTATCAAGACGAAGGAGATTATTGTGGACTACAGGAAAAGGAGGGCTGAACACGCCCCCCCATTCACATTGACAGGGCTGTAGTGGAGCGGGACGAGAGATTCAAGTTCCTTGGTGTCCACATCACCAACAAACTATCATGGTCCAAACACACCAAGACAGTTGTGAAGAGGGCACGACAACACCTTTTCCCCCTCTGGAGACTGAAAAGATTTGGCATGGGCCCCCCAGATCCTCAAAAAGTTCTACAGCTGTACCATCGAGAGCATCCTGAGCGGTTGCATCACAGTCTGCTACGGCAACTGCTCAGCATCCAACCGAAATGTGCTACAGAGGGTAGTGCATATGGCCCAGTACATCACTGGGGCCAAGCTTCTTGCCATCCTGGCCCTCTATTCTAGGCGGTGTTAGAGGAAGGCCCAAGTCATAGACTGTTTTCTCTGCTACCGCACCGCAAGCGGTACCGGAGCGCCAGGTACCGGTCCAAAAGGCTCCTTAACAGCTTCTACCCTCAAGCCGTAAGACTGCAGAACAATTAACTAAATGGCCTCCCAGACTATTTACATCGACACCCCCTCTCCTTTGTTCTTACACTGCTGCTACTCGCTGTACAAGTTACCTCGACCAACCTGTACCCCCGCACATTGACTCGGTACCGGCACCCCCTGTATATAGCCTCGTTATTGTCATTTTGTGTTACTTTTTCTTTTTTTAACTTTATTTAGTAAATACTTTCTTAACTCTATTTTCTTAACTGCATTGTTGGTTAAGGGCTAAGTAAGCCTTTCACTGTAAGGTCTACACCTGTTGTATTCGGCACATGTGACAAATAAAATTTGATTTGATAGCCATCAAAGGAAAACGTCCTTTTTACATCAGTCATCTTTTTAACTGGAACACAAGTATTTACAGTGCATTCGGGAAGTATTCAGACCCCTTGACTTTTTACACATCAACTTTTTCCTCATCAATCTGCACACAATACCCCATAACGACATCACAATACCCCATAATGACATCACAATACCCCATAATGACAATGCAAAAACATATGTTTTAAAAATAAAAAATGAAATATCACATTCACATAAGTATTCAGACCCTTTCCTCAGTACTTTGTTGAAGCACCTTTGGCAGTCATTACAGCCTCAAGTCTTTTTTGGTATGACGCTACAAGCTTGGCACACCTGTATTTGAGGAGTTTCTCCCATTCTTCTCTGCAGATCCTCTCAAGCTCTGTCAGGTTGGATGGGGAACTTCGCTGCGCAGCTATTTTCAGGTCTCTCCAGAGATGTTCGATCGTGTTCAAGTCCGGGCTCTGTCTGGGCCACTCAAGGACATTCAGAGACTTTCCCGGAGCCACTCCTGCGTTGTCACGTTAGGGTCGTTGTCATGTTAGAAGGTGAACCTTCACCTCTGTCTGACGTTCAGAGCGCTGCGGAGCAGGTTTTCATCTTTCTCTCGATCCTGACTAGTCTCCCAGTCCATGCCGCTGAAAAACATCCCCACAGAATGATGCTGCCACCACCATGCTTCACCGTAGGGATTGTGCCAGGTTTCCTCCAGACGTGACGCTTGGCATTCAGGCCAAAGAGTTCAATCTTGGTTTCATCAGACCAGAGAATCTTATTTCTCATGGTCTGAGAGTCCTTTAGGTGCCTTTTTGCTAACTCCAAGCAGCCTGTCATGTGCCTTTTACTGAGGAGTGGATTCCATCTGGCCACTGTTCCATAAAGGCCTGATTGGTGGAGTGCTGCAGAGATGGTTGTCCTTCTGGAAGGTTCTCCCTTCATCATGTTCTTGGTCACATCACTGACCAAGGCACTTCTCCCCCGATTGCTCAGTTTGGCCGGGCAGCCATCTCTAGGAAGAGTCTTTGTTGTTCCAAACTTCTTCCATTTAAGAATCATTGAGGCCACTGTGCTCTTGGGGACCTGTAATGCGGCAGACATTTTTTGGTACCCTTCCTCAGATCTGTGCCTTGACACAATCCTGTCTCTGAGCTCTACAGACAATTCCTTCAACCTCATGGCTTGGTTTTTGCTCTGACGTGCACTGTCAGTTGTGGGACCTTATATAGACAGGTATGTGCCTTTCCAAATCATGTCCAATCAATTGAATTTACCACAGGTGGACACCAACCAAGTTGTAGAAACATCTCAAGGATGATAAATGGAAACAAGATTCACCAGAGCTCAATTTCGAGTCTCGTAGAAAAGGGTCTGAATACTTATTGAAATAAGGTATTTCTGTTTTTTAATACATTTGCAAAAATGTCTAAAAACCTGTTTTCGCTTTGTCATTATGGGGTATTGTGTGTAGATTGTTGAAGCAAAAAATGTATTAATACATTTTAGAATAAGGTTGTAACGTAATAAAATGTAGAAAAAGTCAAGGGGTCTGAATACTTTCCGAAGGCGCTGCATATTATGTTTCTAGTGCTGCCACATTCAATCAACACGTCGGGAAGTTTTCTCCTCACCAAAGAGCTCAACATACAGTGGGGCAAAAAAGTATTTAGTCAGCCACCAATTGTGCAAGTTCTCCAACTTAAAAAGAAGAGAGAGGCCTGTAATTTTCATCATAGGTACACTTCAACTATGACAGACGAAATGAGAAAAAGAAATCCAGAAAATCACATTGTAGGATTTTTAATTTATTTGCAAATTATGGTGGAAAATAAGTATTTGGTCAATAACAAAAGTTTATCTCAATACTTTGTTATATACCCTTTGTTGGCAATGACAGAGGTCAAACGTTTTCTGTAAGTCTTCACAAGGTTTTCACACACTGTTGCTGGTATTTTGGCCCATTCCTCCATGCAGATCTCCTCTAGAGCAGTGATGTTTTGGGGCTGTCGCTGGGCAACACAGACTTTCAACTCCCTCCAAAGATTTTCTATGGGGTTGAGATCTGGAGACTGGCTAGGCCACTCCAGGACCTTGAAATGCTTCTTACGAAGCCACTCCTTCGTTCGGGCGGTGTGTTTGGGATCATTGTCATGCTGAAAGACCCAGCCGCGTTTCATCTTCAATGCCCTTGCTGATGGAAGGAGGTTTTCACTCAAAATCTCACGATACATGGCCCCATTCATTCTTTCCTTTACACGGATCAGTCGTCCTGGTCCCTTTGCAGAAAAACAGCCCCAAAGCATGATGTTTCCACCCCCATGATTCACAGTAGGTATGGTGTTCTTTGGATGCAACTCAGCATTCTTTGTCCTCCAAACACGACGAGTTGAGTTTTTACCAAAAAGTTCTATTTTGGTTTCATCTGACCATATGACATTCTCCCAATTCTCATCTGGATCATCCAAATGCTCTCTAGCAAACTTCAGACGGGCCTGAACATGTACTGGCTTAAGCAGGGGGACACGTCTGGCACTGCAGGATTTGAGTCCCTGGCGGCGTAGTGTGTTACTGATGGTAGGCTTTGTTACTTTGGTCCCAGCTCTCTGCAGGTCATTCACTAGGTCCCCGTGTGGTTCTGGGATTTTTGCTCACCGTTCTTGTGATCATTTTGACCCCACGGGTGAGATCTTGCGTGGAGCCCCAGATCGAGGAAGATTATCAGTGGTCTTGTATGTCTTCCATTTCCTAATAATTGCTCCCACAGTTGATTTCTTCAAACCAAGCTGCTTACCTATTGCAGATTCAGTCTTCCCAACCTGGTGCAGGTCTACAATTTTGTTTTTGGTGTCCTTTGACAGCTCTTTGGTCTTGGCCATAGTGGAGTTTGGAGTGTGACTGTTTGAGGTTGTGGACAAGTGTCTTTTATACTGATAACAAGTTCAAACAGGTGCCATTAATACAGGTAACGAGTTGAGGACAGAGGAGCCTCTTAAAGAAGAAGTTACAGGTCTGTGAGAGCCAGAAATCTTGCTTGTTTGTATGTGACCAAATACTTATTTTCCACCATAATTTGCAAATAAATTGTACTGCATGTACTGTGGTGCTCCTGGTCCTCAGACCTCTTCATGCTAGTATAATAACAATACAATGAATATTAATAAACATTTGGTGGATACTTATATTTGTCCTAATGTGTTTTTTGCATATCCCTACTTCCCCTGAGACACTCTCAGAGAGTTGGGTCATGGCTAGGGTAATGACAATATCATCTATCATTTCTAATTACCAGGTCTGTCTTGAGGACAAAATATTTGCAGCGTAATTATACAAAGAAGAACAAAGAAGAAGAAGAACAAAGAAGAAGAAGAACAACAACAACAAAGAAGAAGAACAACAAAGAACAAGAACAAGAACAAAGAAGAAGAACAACAAAGAAGAAGAACGAAGAAGAAGAACAAAGAAGAAGAAGAAAAACAAAGAAGAAGAGGTGAAAAAAATCCACAAATCCCAGACTTCACTTTTAGTTCAACACTATCCGTAAAAAAAAAGGAAAAACTTACTCTATTAAAAATAAACATGACAGACAGACATCTAGTTTGTCTTACGAAAACTCAAGTGTTGCAGATGTGTGACGGGCACTCTCTAACCAACTTTAGCACATACCAGAAGAGTGCTTACAGAATCATTCTAGGCAGGGCATTCCAAATTTGAAGATGCTCTGACTTCAATCACTGCCCTGCAAATATCTCTGAAGTTGGAGACGTATATCTCCCTCACTAACTTTAAGCATCAGCCAGTGGAGGTTCTAGACCCTTTCAACTGGGGGGGCCAAGCTGGGGCCAGTTGTACTGTTAGAGGGGCCAGTTACATTAGACGTTATTGTTGTCATATCGTTTTCTTCACTTCATTGTAGGCATTAGTAGACAAAAGACCACGTCCCTCTAGTAAATGTGTGGGTTTAATTAGTGTTCTGCGTTGCCACAGTCTAATAACGGATGTAAAAAAAGAACGATAGCAAAAATGTGTTATGCAAAAATTATTTCATACTCCACATTTAGGGGGGCCACAAGGGGGTCCAAAATTGTTGTCACAGGGTCCCTGGCCCTCCCTGCCCCCAGAACCACCAGTGGCATCAGCTATATGAGCAGCTTACCGATCGCTGCAGCTGTACACAGCCATCTGTAAATAGCCTATCCAACTACCTACCTTATTGTTTTACCTTATTGTTTTACCTTATTGTTTTACCTCATTGTTTTACCTTATAGTTTTACCTTATTGTTTTACCTTATAGTTTTACCTTATTGTTTTACCTTATTGTTTTACCTTATTGTTTTACCTTATAGTTTTACCTTATAGTTTTACCTTATTGTTTTACCTTATTGTTTTACCTTATTGTTTTACCTTATAGTTTTACCTTATTGTTTTACCTTATAGTTTTACCTTATTGTTTTACCTTATAGTTTTACCTTATAGTTTTACCTTATTGTTTTACCTTATAGTTTTACCTTATAGTTTTACCTTATTGTTTTACCTAATTGTTTTACCTTATTGTTTTACCTTATAGTTTTACCTTATAGTTTTACCTAATTGTTTTACCTTATAGTTTTACCTTATTGTTTTACCTTATTGTTTTACCTTATTGTTTTACCTTATAGTTTTACCTTATTGTTTTACCTTATAGTTTTACCTTATTGTTTTACCTTATTGTTTTACCTTATTGTTTTACCTTATAGTTTTACCTTATTGTTTTACCTTATAGTTTTACCTTATAGTTTTACCTTATTGTTTTACCTTATAGTTTTACCTTATAGTTTTACCTTATAGTTTTACCTTATTGTTTTACCTTATAGTTTTACCTTATAGTTTTACCTTATTGTTTTACCTTATAGTTTTACCTTATAGTTTTACCTTATTGTTTTACCTTATTGTTTTTTTTTTGCTCTTTTGCACACCAGTATTTCTACTTGCATATCATCTGCACATCTATCATTCCAAATGTTAATTTATAATTATAATTACTTTGCTACTATGGCCTATTTATTGCCTTACCTCCTTACTCCATTTGCACACACTGCATATAGATCTATATATTGTTATTGACTGTACATTTGTTTATGTGTAACTCTGTGTTGTTGTTTTTAGTCGCACTGCTTTGCTTTATCTTGGCCAGGTCGCAGTTGTAAATGAGAACTTGTTCTCAACTGGCCTACCTGGTTAAATAAAGGTGAAAAAAATAAATAAAAAAGAGAGCCTGGACTTTGGGCCTGGACTTTGGGCCTGGACTTTGGGCCTGGACTTTGGGCCTGGACTTTGGGCCTGGACTTTGCAGTCTCTCTGTTTAAATCCCCCTTCAGAGACTGGTTACCTGCCTGTCTATTCCACAGGCCAGGACTCAGTAAGGCCTGTTTCCTCTCTCTACACAGCCTGACCCACCTCCCGAACAATCTAGTGGCGCCTCTCCTGGTCTTCTAGTCTCCTCAAGTGACAATAAAACACTCTAGATGGCATATAGTCCTTTGCCTCTTCACAGACTAACACACTAACATTCTTGACCATTGCCAGGTTGTCAGGTTGTTTTCCATCAAGGAAAATGACCAACTATCCTGGAACATGTGTGAAAACACATCATTGGTGATAAACTGAGGGACGAGACCATCCATTGCATCCTATCTTTCAAGGCCATCTTTTTTAACCTGGCCTCCTGCTGCAGAATGTACCCATCCTCGTGCTGCATGAAGGTACCTGGCCTCCTGCTGCAGAATGTACCTGGCCTCCTGCTGCAGAATGTACCTGTCCTCCTGCTGAAGAAGGTACTGGTCCACCTGCTGCAGAATGTACCTGTCCTCCTGCTGAAGAAGGTACTGGTCCACCTGCTGCAGAATGTACCTGTCCTCCTGCTGCAGAATGTACCTGGCCTCTTGCTGCAAAATGTACCTGTCCTCCTGCTGAATACGGTACCTGTCCCCCTGCTGCAGAATGTACCTGGCCTCCTGCTGAAGAGGTTACCTGTCCTCCTGCTGCAGAATGTACCTGGCTTCCTGCTGCAGAATGTACCTGTTCTCCTGCTGAAGAAGTTACCTGTCCTCATGCTGCAGAATGTACCTGGCTTCCTGCTGAAGAAGTTACCTGTCCTCATGCTGCAGAATGTACCTGTTCTCCTGCTGAAGAAGTTACCTGTCCTCATGCTGCAGAATGTACCTGGCTTCCTGCTGAAGAAGTTACCTGTCCTCATGCTGCAGAATGTACCTGTTCTCCTGCTGAAGAAGTTACCTGTCCTCATGCTGCAGAATGTACCTGGCTTCCTGCTGAAGAAGTTACCTGTCCTCATGCTGCAGAATGTACCTGGCCTCCTGCTGAAGAAGTTACCTGTCCTCATGCTGCAGAATGTACCTGGCCTCCTGCTGAAGAAGTTACCTGTCCTCATGCTGCAGAATGTACCTGGCTTCCTGCTGCAGAATGTACCTGGCCTCCTGCTGAAGAAGTTACCTGTCCTCATGCTGCAGAATGTACCTGGCCTCCTGCTGAAGAAGTTACCTGTCCTCATGCTGCAGAATGTACCTGGCCTCCTGCTGAAGACGTTACCTGTCCTCATGCTGCAGAATGTACCTGGCCTCCTGCTGAAGAAGTTACCTGTCCTCATGCTGCAGAATGTACCTGGCTTCCTGCTGCAGAATGTACCTGGCTTCCTGCTGAAGAAGTTACCTGTCCTCATGCTGCAGAATGTACCTGGCTTCCTGCTGCAGAATGTACCTGGCTTCCTGCTGAAGAAGTTACCTGTCCTCATGCTGCAGAATGTACCTGGCCTCCTGCTGAAGAAGTTACCTGTCCTCATGCTGCAGAATGTACCTGGCCTCCTGCTGAAGAAGTTACCTGTCCTCATGCTGCAGAATGTACCTCTATCTGGCCTGCAGAGATAACAGGGTAGAATTATTTTTCGTGGCCAGTCCACCTCAACATGGTATGGACTCTATTCAGAGTTGGAGTTCTGGTATGTCAGTCCAGACAATATGCACTCTGATGCACTGAACAAGTTCACTGAAAAATGTGACAAAGCTGACACCCAGTGGTTCTCTCTGATACTACTGTAACCACTAACGCAGTGAATACTACTGTTCAAACTCCAATTACTGGAGGGCTGTGTGTCTGCTGGATTTTGTTATTTCCTTTAAATTTGTGTCCAATAAAGACCTAGACAACCAGGTGAGGGGAGCTCTTAACTAATCAATGACCCTTAAGTGATCAATCAAGTACAAGGGAGGAGCGAGAACCCCCAGACAGACTACCCTCCGGGAATTGAGTTTGAGACCCCTGCACTAACCTTTGGGTGGTCCCTGCTAGATACAGGAAGACATATCCATCCCTTGTTCCCTGATCATTAAAAACTAAATCACGAATTTGAAATGCACTTAAATCAATGTAGTCTACTAAAATAGTCTTGCAATAACATGCATTGTGCATGGTCTTTGAAAAGTGCAATAATGTGATGTCAACCACTAGGTGTCAGCACATATTCACAACTGAGGGGTCCAGTGCTTTCAGATCAGTGGCCCATTTTTAATTTTTTTTTCATCAGTTCATCAGTTCAATTGTACACTCGTGCCACAAAATTGAAATAGTAGAAATAGCTTTTGAATTATATGATGTATTTCCCATTGTTTTGTTTAATAATGAGGTAACTGCCAAATAATGGTGGGTTGGCTACTTACCTACCTTTAGGTATAAAGAGGTTCAAAGGTCAAGAAAGCATTCATTTGCTGCCTGGAACTTCTTTTGACAGGTCCACTCACAGGTTTTATAGTATCAGAACAGAATTAGACCGATACCCGCTAACTGTCAAAATCCAGAAAAAAGCTGTTAAATTCTACAACCACCTAAAAGTGTGTCTGCTGGATTTACCAAAAAAAAAAAAAAAAAAAAAAAAAAAAAAAACACTTGTCCATGTTCTGTTATAATCTGCACCCGGCACAGCCAGAAGAGGACTGGCCACCCCTCACAGCCTGGTTCCTCTCTAGGTTTCTTCCTAGGTTTTGGCCTTCTAGGGAGTTTTTCCTAGCCACCGTGCTTTTACACCTGCATTGCTTTCTGTTTGGGGTTTTAGGCTGGGTTTCTGTACAGCACTCTGTGACATCAGCTGATGTAAGGGGGGCTTTATAAATACATTTGATTTGATTTGATTTGATTCCCAAACCTTCCACAACAAAGCCATCATCTACAGAGAGATGAACCTGGAGAAGAGTTCCCTAAGCAAGCTGGTCCTGGGGCTCTGTTCACAAACACAAACAGACTCCACAGAGCAACACAATTAGACCCAACCAAATCATGACAAAAAATATCATTAGATATTTTACCTATCTATTTGGCCCTAAACAGAGAGTACATCGTTTCAGAATACCTGACCACTGTGACTGATCCAAATTTAAGGAAAGCTTTGACTATGTACAGACTCAGTGAGCATAGCCTTGCTATTGAGAAAGGCCACCATAAGCAGACCTGGCTCTTTTTATATATATTTTTACCTTTATTTAACTAAGCAAGTCAGTTAAGAACAAGTTCTTATTTACAATGACAGCCTAGGAACAGTGGGTGAATTAACTGCCTTGTTCAGGGGCAGAACGACAGACTTTTACCTTGTCAGCTCAGGGATTCAATCAAGCAACCTTTCGGTTACTGGCCCAACGCTCTAACCACTTGGCTGCCTAGCGCCCCTGTCTCAAGAGAAGACAGGCTATGTGTACACTGCTCACTAAATGAGGTGGATACTGAGCTGCACGTCCTAACCTCCTGCCAAATGTATGACCATATTAGAGACACATATTTCCCTCAGATTACACGGACCCACAAAGAATTTGAAAACAAACCCAATTTTGATAAACTCCCATGTCTACTGGGGGAAATACCACAGTGTGCCATCACAGCAGTAAGATTTGTGACAAACACCATAGTAAATACAACCAATATTTATGTTTATTTATTTTCTCTTTTGTACTTTAAAGATTTGCACATTGTTACAACACTGTGTATAGACATAATATGACATGTCTTTTTGGAACTTCTGTGAGTGTAATGTTTCCTGTAAAAATGTTTTGTTAATTTCACTTTTGTTTATTATCTACTTCACTTGCTTTGGCAATGTTAACATGTGTTCCCATGCCAACAAAGCCCCTTGAATTGAAATTGAAAACCACTGGGTGACAGCATTGTCACATTTTGGGGGGGAACTTGTTCGGTGCATCAGAGTGCATGGTGTCTGGACTGGATTTATGTCATGTTTCCGTACCATACTGTATAGATAGATTGCTAGACTGACTACCTAGAAGTAATAATTTACCTTTATCACAAATCAAAAAAAAAAATACATGAATATATTAGTCTCCAGAAATGCTAAGCGTTTATAGGTCTGACATTGAGATTCATTGTGACAAAGCTATTGACTGTGGCAGGATGGGTGAAAATGATTAGGCTACAAACACAGGTATAGGCAGTCTAACCTGTTGTGATGTATTAAGTTGGGCTGATTAGATATAATAAGAATATATTATATCATACAAGTAGTGTAATTTGTAACTAGGCCCTCTGAATAGCATCCTCGTTACCACGTAGAGATTTCTGCTTATGTTACGGCTCATGGAAAAACTGAGAGAGATACAGGAAACACCCGTCATTTGATTTCCAACCACAAGACCTCGATCTTCTATTGAAATACGGGTACATCCTGTCATATCAAAGTATGTAGTTCAATCATAAGAGATCTTCAAGCCAATCATCCACCATACTTAGCTATATAAATATATACCGGTGTCCCGAATGGCACCCTATTGCCTATATTGAGCACTACTATAGCCATATGTAATGCACTATAAAGGGAATAGGGTGTCATTTGGGATGCAGCCCCTGAAGTTAAACTAACCTAGAAAAAAAGCTTCAGTACTACACAGAACGTTCACAACATGTTGTCATTTTATTACATAAGAACGTACATACAACCCACACTTTTATTTAAAAAGTTTATAAAACTCAGCAATTATTTGACATTGTCCGTAGAAATACACAATCCCTACAAACATTTACAATCAACTCTATTACAGAGTTGTGATTCTAACCAAGGACCCCTGCACAAGACCACATTCATTTAACCCATCTCCTTCAAATAGAAACCAAATATTGGGAGGTCAATCCAAAGGGTTTGGTTTGGAATGTAACACCAAAAGATAAATCAACAATGCTTGATGTATCGATACATTCAGAGGGATACAAAACCCCAACTGAGAGGAACAAGTAGAGAGAGAGAGACAGAGAGAGGGACAGAGACAGAGAGAGGGACAGAGACAGAGAGAAAGACAAGAGAGAGTCCATTCAAATATTGTTCTGCTTTGGTGTGTTGTTTATGTCACTTCTGGTGACAAGAGGACAGAAAACAAGAGGGTGATCCATCCATCCATCTGAGAACTAAAGAGTCCTCTTCTCTCTCACTGTAAATACCTATCCCAGACCTTCTTTCTGGCCCTCTTGTCCTCTTGCCCAGAGTGAAGTGGAGATGTGTTTCTCTGCACCTGCACACAGAGAGAAAGGGAAGAACAAGTTAAGTCAGGACAGTGCTCTCTCTCTGCCTCTCTCACACTCCCTCCCTCCGCCTTCGAGGTCGAGCAGACAGACTGGCGCCTAATGTGGAACTTTCACTAACCCCAGGCTGACAGCAATGAATCCACCACACTTTCACTAACCCCAGGCTGACAGCAATGAATCCACCACACTTTCACTAATAGCAATGAATCCACCACACATTCACTGGCTTGGCTAACTGGCAACCATGGTGAGAGGGAGATGAGAGAGGAAAGAGGACTAGACTATTCCCTGCATATCAATGCCCCCTTCAATTCCAATAACCGTGCCTGATATTGCTGTTCATCATGTTAGAAAGTAGGCTACATCCTTTTTGGGGGTTGAGGTATGCAGTTTGTTGATAGTTTCATTGAAGCAGTTCATTGCCATTGCCAGCCACATCACAGAAAGTCGGTTGTTATATTGGATACATGTAATGTAACAGCAATAACACAAGCATAGATGATTATAAATTGGCCACATACCATGTATGGAAGTTACAGGCCTATTCCTCCTCTTTTAACGGCACAACCGTCCATCTTCTTGGGAGAAATTGCGTGCAAGGTCTGCATTCTAAATGGTGGTGGGGGGGGGGGTAAATAGAAGAGAAATATTATAGCCGCTAACACCGAAATTATTAGCCACACTGACTTCAAGACATAAACAAGCACGTGTGCAGTGGATGCATTGTGGTTACTTCCAACGCAACGACATAACAGTCGAGGCATGCACTGATATTTGGTAATATTTTGATCGTGCATCATGTAACAACGTAACAGCTAACATAAAAGCTTTCCGACATCACATAGGCTATTGTTCATATGTTAATACAGCAACAAAAACAGACGTTTTCCTTTACATGTGCGTCTATTTGATACAACGGAAATTATGAGACAATGAAATACATCCAGTATAACCGGGGCGGGAGCGGGTAACCATCCTCACCTTTAGTGACAGCACCAAATCAGGCGTGGGTGTCGCTGAAGACTCGTCTTCCAGCGCGATTTGTAGGTCGAATATGTAGTCGATAACGTGTTGCAGAATTTCCACTTGGCTGACGGACTTGTTCTGTGGGATGCTCGGCACCAGCTCCTTCAGTTTGGAGTAGCAGTCATTCATATCGCACAGCGCGCCCACGGATTCCTCCATTGATGGCTTATTCCGGGTGATGGAGAGGCTCTGCTCCGAAATGCAGCACACAGCTTTGTAGCAGCTTCTGACAGATCTCATAGGACTGATGGCTTTCATGTTTTTAAAAGTAGCCTACAGTTAGTTAATTCAATGTGAAATAAAGGGAGACTTGCTGTTGTGTTTCAATTCGGATAAGAGTCCGGTATTACCGCTAAAGCAACAACCAGCTACAGTACTTCGGCGTTGGTGTGAGGATGGCTTTATACACCCTTGTCAGCCTGTCGCCGCCCATGCTCACAAATAAATACACCCTCGTGTTCTGATTAGCCAGTGTGGAGACTTCCTGGTTGTTCTGAGGAGCTTGGGGTTCAAACGTCACCTACGGGGGCGAGGTGTGTGTGTGTGTGTGGTGCTGGTCAATCCTATCAGCAACTACACACCTCATTTCAGGTATTAGGCTACAATCAACAAAACATAATTTTGGTGAGCACTGAATACATAAACTATCCAACAAGACACATTCTACTTGGTTAATAGACCTAAATATGGCTGTTTTGCTCACTGACATAGATTGTGCCTGTGCCAAGACAAATGTAGGCTTACTCTCTGGATCTTCTTCCTTTATCAAATTGAAGCCACACGTTACCGTTACGGCTTTAACGCCAATGTGTTCCTCTCATGACTTTGCAGACATCCTGGCGTCAGGAATACTTTTTCGACCTCTTTTGGCGTCACATGATTTTAAGACTTGTCAAGCAACAGGCAGGCAGGCAGACAGTGAAGATAAGCTTGAAAATCCTATAATTATAAGATGTATAAAAAGTGATGGTTTTCACATTTCTTCATTCTAAAGATGTAGGCTAGGAGGATAGGGATACAACAGTAATTTTCATTAGCAATAGATTCCATAAGTCTAGATAACTTGTCCAAACAGATGAATGCCTTACATGAGTTCTTGAAAGTTCAAACTCCCTTTATTGTGAATAACAGTTTTGAATTTGTTATTATTAGCTATCATATTATTATCATTGTTTTAGTATGAGAAACTCTCTGTTGTCTAAGCCTAGCTGGACATTGTCTACACCACTCTCAATTAATCTTCCTTGATATGTTTTATGTCAAATAAAATAAAGATAAAAAAAAACGAAATCCAAACAAATATGAAATCTGCAGTTAACCATGACAGAGGAGAACAAAATTCGGGCTATGTTGTTGTGAATAAAATTCGTGATGAATCCTAACTCAAAATAAATTGTAGATTATTCTCTTTCTTTTTAACCCCTGGATTTTTGTTGTCAAACCGTGTCCCCTCTGTTCCTATTTGGTCTTATTTTCCCTTTTCTCACAATCCTGTTTTGTGGAGGAATGTGCCCTCGCGCCAGCTGTGTGTCCTATTCCACCCCAGCTGTGTTGATCTAACGCGCCCGTCCCAGACAGCCTGGCGCCAGTCTCCCGACGTCATCCATTCACCCGCTCCAACGCGTCTCTCTGGCAAAAGGCGCACCCTGACCAGAACCTCCTCACCGAGTACTTTTCTGGGCCCCGCCACTCAAAGTCCTGGGTCTGCCCACTTTTCTCTTTTGCTGCAGCCCACTGAGCTTTGTTCCGACCTCCAATGCATGAGAATAAGAATATGCTGACTCCTTAAAAATAACCAATTTGGTTCCTCTCCTCTGAAGGCAGGAACATATCTTTGTTAATGTCAATACTAGTATTAGATAGCACTGGGGCCAATGGGTTGGTTTTACACATTTGTATTTTTTTTTACTTTTATTTTACTAGACAAAGTCAGTTAAGAACAAAGTGATTAAAGAGGGAGTAAATATTTGTCATCAATTGGGAAAACCCAGGATGTAGTAATGCTTCACTTATAAGACACAAACATATAAAAATAAGATTTAGGAGGGACTTTTCATCCTTGCTATTTTTATATTTTGAACAAATAGAGGTATAGCCTAATTGTTTTCTGTTGGATAAAGATACATTCGTGGGTAAATATGCACCAGTGGAGTTGTCCCAATGGCCCGCCCCTTTCCAGCGGTTGCACAGATGTTCATGTCAGCGTGTAGGCTGCTACCCCCCACTTGTTGACCCCTAATGACTACAAGTCATTCAACGACCTCACTCAAGAGCAAACTACTCATTTTATACCGTGTGACCAGAGTTCGGTCCATTGCTATTTTAAAAATATATTTTGTGAACGTTATTGGTTGTCCAAACAAGACTTCGACCTCAGATATCTGTCTTAAATATGTCAAGGGGAGGAGGCTGGACAAATATTGACCTAAAATTGCTGGCATGGTGAGAAAATGACTATTTATAAGCAACAGCATATTATTATATATGCATAAAAATACAATTAATTCAAATTGGAAGAATATTATGGCAAACAAAGTTAGCCTACATGGAATTATAAGAATAAAAAAGTGAAATACAGTTATATTGATGTTATAGGAATAACATCATGCTGCACGATTATGAACACATTTTTACGCGCGTTGGTAGGCTACAATGTTACACTTCTGGATGTAAGAAAATGGCATAAACAGCGGGTGCACTCAACACCCGTGACTTTTTATTGCCTATTTGCAGATTCCTGGGCTCTGAATCCATGTGACACTGGTGCGTCTGGGCAGGGATCAGGTGCCCTCGCGCCGCGCTGTCGGAAAGGCCCCAACACAATCGAGGCTCTCTTTCAATGGATGGGAGAATTTCGAGA
This sequence comes from Brachymystax lenok tsinlingensis, assembly GCA_030435695.1. Lineage (NCBI taxonomy): Eukaryota > Metazoa > Chordata > Actinopteri > Salmoniformes > Salmonidae > Brachymystax > Brachymystax lenok. The sequence continues at coordinate 32,435,286 of CM059808.1, read as the reverse complement.
CTGGCGTCAGTAAGTCTGCCTCACTCCGCATCCCCGCCCTCTCACTCTCCCCCCGGTTCTCTGTGCAGCTGGACGCAGACAATCAAGCTATCAACAATCGCCATGCATAATTAGCATCGCCCTCTTCTCCTCTCCTCTCCCCACCCCACCTGCCCCCCTCGTAACCCCTGTCGCCTCCTCCTCGTTTCAACCCACAGAAAACCATTCAAGGCGTTCCTTCTTAATCCGCCGTCAACAAAGAGCCTCTATTTCTTCTTCTGGTAACAACAGAGGAGAGAGTAGCTAGAAGTCCAGTCATCACGTGGAGAGAGATAGTCGCACACTCACACAACATGCAGTTGGAAATGCAGGCAATTGAAGACAAAATTAGGTTTTCCCCACAAGTATCACTGGGTAATTTACTGACACTTTATTCGTTGCATCTGTAGTGTAGTTCACCATGCTACCACCCCTCTTCTCTCCGGTGTCTGTCTGGCATCAAAGAAGAGCCTTGAGGGTCCTTTTCATCTTTGAGGGGTTCAGAAATTCCAATGCTCTCTCTCTCTCTGAGGCTTCTGAATCCAACTGCCAAAGGATGTATGCAAACTCTGACAATAATATCTGACTCTGATAATATCTATCTGATAATAACTAATATTATATTCATTCATGGAATTTGCAAATTTCAAATGACCACATCAACATGAATAAATGTCAATCTGATATATCATAACTGCATTACATAAACCATGCAACATAACTGACATTACATAGACCTTGTAGCATGACTGGCATTACATAAACCATGTAGCATAACTGGCATTACATAAACCATGTAGCATAACTGACATTACATAAACCATGTAGAATAACTGACATTACATAAACCATGTAGCATAACTGGCATTACATAAACCATGTGGCATAACTGGCATTACATAGACCATGTAGCATAACTGGCATTACATAGACCATGTAGCATAACTGGCATTACATAAACCATGTAGCATAACTGGCATTACATAGACCATGTAGCATAGCTGGCATTACATAAACCATGTAGAATAACTGACATTACATAGACCATGTAGCATAACTGGCATTACATAAACCATGTAGCATAACTGGCATTACATAGACCATGTAGCATAACTGGCATTACATAGACCATGTAGCATAACTGACATTACATAGACCATGTAGCATAACTGGCATTACATAGACCATGTAGCATAACTGGCATGACATAAACCATGTAGCATAACTGGCATTACATAAACCATGTAGCATAACTGGCATTACATAGACCATGTAGCATAACTGGCATTACATAAACCATGTAGCATAACTGGCATTACATAAACCATGTAGCATAACTGGCATTACATAGACCATGTAGCATAACTGGCATTACATAAACCATGTGGCATAACTGGCATTACATAGACCATGTAGCATAACTGGCATTACATAAACCATGTAGCATAACTGGCATTACATAGACCATGTAGCATAACTGGCATTACATAAACCATGTAGCATAACTGGCATTACATAGACCATGTAGCATAACTGACATTACATAAACCATGTAGCATAACTGGCATTACATAAACCATGTAGCATAACTGGCATTACATAAACCATGTAGCATAACTGGCATTACATAGACCATGTAGCATAACTGGCATTACATAAACCATGTAGCATAACTGACATTACATAAACCATGTAGCATAACTGGCATTACATAAACCATGTAGCATAACTGGCATTACATAAACCATGTAGCATAACTGGCATTACATAGACCATGTAGCATAACTGGCATTACATAGACCATGTAGCATAACTGACATTACATAGACCATGTAGCATAACTGGCATTACATAAACCATGTAGCATAACTGGCATTACATAGACCATGTAGCATAACTGGCATTACATAAACCATGTAGCATAACTGGCATTACATAAACCATGTAGCATTACTGGCATGACATAAACCATGTAGCATAACTGGCATTACATAAACCATGTAGCATAACTGGCATTACATAAACCATGTAGCATAACTGGCATTACATAAACCATGTAGCATAACTGACATTACATAAACCATGTAGCATAACTGGCATTACATAAACCATGTAGCATAACTGGCATTACATAAACCATGTAGCATAACTGACATTACATAAACCATGTAGCATAACTGGCATTACATAAACCATGTAGCATAACTGGCATTACATAGACCATGTAGCATGTAGCATAACTGGCATTACATAGACCATGTAGCATAACTGGCATTACATAGACCATGTAGTGCGCGCAATGGGTCAAGGACATCCCTGCCGGCCATCCCTCCCCTAACCCGGACGACGCTGGGCCAATTGTGCGCTGCCCCATGGGTCTCCCGGTCGTGGCCGGCTACGGCAGAGCCTGGACTCAAACCCAGAATCTCTAGTGGCACAGCTAGCACTGCGATGCAGTACCTTAGACCACTGCGCCACTCGGGAGGCCCTTGACTTGCCTACTTAACTTTGAGGCATAACTGCATTCCTGGAATCTTGTTTCGCTTTTTAACATAGGCTATGATATGTATAATAAACCTGATTGAGATAATGTTCCTCAGGACAGTTAATAAGGCCTATAGGCTAAGGCCATAATAACTGCAATATCTCAACAGTAACACATAATAAGAGATTTTCATTTAGTTTATGAGTATTAATAGTATATCATCATTAAGACAATGTTCTTTGGGACAACCTCCATAGAGCCTATGGTTGCAAAATTCTGATAACCTTCCCCAAATTCCCAGGCTTTACAGAATTTCTGACAGACAGTTTCGGAATCAGAAGGGAATGAGCAGGAAATCCGGAGTCCTACAAGCAGGATTTCTGGAAAACCAGGGAATTGGAAAGTTACCAGAATTGTACAACCCTAATAGAATGTATAAGTTTATAGTAGCCATGTACTGACCTCCACACCATGGGAACCATGATAATCAACACCATGTTCTTGAGTTGATGACCCCAGGACCTGTGGCGGGACACAGATACCAAAACCAGCCCCTGGATATAGCCACAGTGCTATGCACAGGTTTATTTATTTTGTTGCATAAATACCATATTGGGATGTGCACTGGGAACATCTAGCATTTTATCCGATCAATGTGATGTTCTAGCACCCATCAGATCAATGTGATGTTCTAGCACCCATCAGATCAATGTGATGTTCTAGCACCCATCAGATCAATGTGATGGTCTAGCACCCATCAGATCAATGTGATGTTCTAGCACCCATCAGATCAATGTGATGTTCTAGCACCCATCAGATCAATGTGATGTTCTAGCACCCATCAGATCAATGTGATGGTCTAGCACCCATCAGATCAATGTGATGTTCTAGCACCCATCAGATCAATGTGATGTTCTAGCATTTTATCAGATCAATGTGATGTTCTAGCATCCATCAGATTAATGTGATGTTCTAGCACCCATCAGATCAATGTGATGTTCTAGCATTTTATCAGATCAATGTGATGTTCTAGCACCCAACAGATCAATGTGATGTTCTAGCACCCATCAGATCAATGTGATGTTCTAGCACCCAACAGATCAATGTGATGTTCTAGCACCCATCAGATCAATGTGATGTTCTAGCACCCAACAGATCAATGTGATGTTCTAGCACCCATCAGATCAATGTGATGTTCTAGCACCCATCAGATCAATGTGATGTTCTAGCATTTTATCAGATCAATGTGATGTTCTAGCATCCATCAGATCAATGTGATGTTCTAGCACCCATCAGATCAATGTGATGTTCTAGCATTTTATCAGATCAATGTGATGTTCTAGCACCCATCAGATCAATGTGATGTTCTAGCACCCATCAGATCAATGTGATGTTCTAGCATTTTATCAGATCAATGGGATGTTCTAGCATCCATCAGATCAATGTGATGTTCTAGCACCCATCAGATCAATGTGATGTTCTAGCACCCATCAAATCAATGTAATGTTCTAGCACCCATCAGATCAATGTGATGTTCTAGCATTTTATCAGATCAATGTGATGTTCTAGCACCCATCAGATCAATGTGATGTTCTAGCACCCATCAGATCAATGTGATGTTCTAGCATTTTATCAGATCAATGTGATGTTCTATCATCCATCAGATAAATGTGATGTTCTAGCATCCATCAGATCAATGTGATGTTCTAGCACCCATCAGATCAATATGATGTTCTAGCACCCATCAGATCAATGTGATGTTCTAGCCATCAGATCAATGTGATGTTCTAGCCATCAGATCAATGTGATGTTCTAGCACCCATCAGATCAATGTGATTTTCTAGCATCCATCAGATCTATGTGATGTTCTAGCATCCATCAGATAAATGTGATGTTCTAGCATTTTATCAGATCAATGTGATGTTCTAGCCTCCATCAGATCTATGTGATGTTCTAGCCTCCATCAGATCAATGTGATGTTCTAGCCTCCATCAGATCAATGTGATGTTCTAGCCTCCATCAGATCTATGTGATGTTCTAGCCTCCATCAGATCAATGTGATGTTCTAGCCTCCATCAGATCAATGTGATGTTCTAGCCTCCATCAGACGGCTGCAATTTGAATATCGGATTAACATGGAAACATAAAACATGTTAAAAAAAAAACTTCACTCTGATCAAAACTGCAACTCAATGTCAGTCTCTTTGGACAGGACCATGGTAGACTGGGCCAGGCTGGGCCAGGCAGCGGGTCAAGATTCCATCTACCACAGTGGGCGCAACAGATACAACCAGCCAGACAGTCAACCAACCAGCCGGTTGGAAGGTTAATCAGTCAGCCAGACAGTCGGTCAGTCAGTCCACCAGTCCACCAGTCCAGACCGCCACAGCCTGAGGAGCACGTCTGAACGTCTGTGTCCCTATTGGCCAGGGCGTCCCTCCAAACATCTCGATCTAACCGCCTCCACCAACCGCCTCCATCCGCCTCCTCCAACCGCCTCCAACCGCCTCTAACCGCCTCTAACCGCCTGCTACCAACATTTACTATGTAGAGAGGTTCCATGGCCATGCCCTGGGTGAACAGAGAACTGGAAAGAGTCTGGCAGCCATAGTAGATAGTGTGTCTTCTCCTTTCTTCAGGCAGAGGATATCTAAGGACCCACTTCCTCTCTGCTTTCACAACACTTGAGTAAGAGACAAGCTTCAGGAAAAGAGAAGTCAGGGTATTGAAATACAGGGACAACATGTGAATGATGTGAAGGCAAAGGAAAAGAGGAGTGAGAGGTGAAAGAGGGAGATAGAGAGATAGACGATCTGAGAGACAAGGCAAGATAGGCTCCCATGCTTAAGCTGGATGAACAGGTCCCCGTGCCTCAACCCGAGGCGGCCGGGGAGGTCTCAGCCGGCTCATCAGGCTCTTACTCCTCAGCCGGTTTGTCAGGTTTCTGCGCCTTAGCGGGGAGACTGGTCCGCTCCAGATCCCCGGGATTGTCCCTGTGGCTGGCGTCCTGCGGCTGGAGCAGAACTCGCTGGGGAGGGTGTACTGTCACGTATATACTCTCTCCGGCGCTCTAGTTCGTCATACTCCCGCGCCTTAGCCGGATTGCCAGGTTCCTACGTCTTAGCAGAGGTGACTAGTCCGCTCCTGATCCCCGGGATCTTGGTCAGCTTCCGTCGACTGGAGATGCTTGTCGTGAAGGGGGTACTGTCACGTGTGCTCCCTCTCCGGCCTCTAGGTCACCAGGCTGCTCGTTTATGGCGCACACCTGTCACCAGCTTTACGGGCATTTGCGTATAATGACACTCACCTGGACTCCATCACCTCGTTGATTACCTGCCCTTTATATGTCACGCCCTTTGGTTTCTTCCCCAGGCTTCATTGTCGGTGTGCTGTTTGTGTTTCTTGTTTTGTTCATTTATTTGTTGAATGTATTCACTTCCTGAACTTCCTTCCCGACTCTCAGTGTACTCGTTAGTGATGGAGAGGTGAAAGAGGGAGATAGATAGATAGATAGATCGAGGTGAAAGAGGGAGATAGATAGATAGATAGATAGATAGATAGAGAGAGAGAGGTGAAAGAGGGAGATAGATAGATAGATCAGGGTGAAAGAGGGAGATAGATAGATAGATAGATAGATAGAGAGAGAGGTGAAAGAGGGAGATAAATAGGTAGACAGAAAGAAAGACAGAAAGGTAGATGGTGAGGGAAAGGGCCCTGCTGCTGCCAAGGGTTCAGCTGGTCAGGTCTATGAGAGTCGCATAGACGGGGGACATGAGGTCCCTGGTGGGTATCTCTGCACCTGTGTGTGTGTGTGTGTTTTTCTGGGTCAAGGGGGTCCCTGAGAAATAAGACAGACCGCAGCAGTGACTTTTTCCCTCCTCTCTTCCACTCTCCCCCCTCTCACTCTCTTTCTTAAGCAATCTTCAGCTCAACATCCCTCTTCTCCCCTCTTCTCCTCATCACTCCATCTCATCCACACACCGCTAATGAAGTGAAACGGTGGGATTGAGAGGTGACACACAGCTGATCCCCCTCTCCTCCCTCCTCTTCCCCTCCCCTTCTCCTCCACTCACCCTCTTCCAATCTGGGTCACTGATCTCCCACCTTTCTAGAGGGGTCTAGAACACACAGTGACCTGACTCTAGGTGGGGTCTAGAGGGGTCTAGAACAAACAGTGACCTGACTATAGGTGGGGTCTAGAACACACAGCGACCTGACTATAGGTGGGGTCTAGAGGGGTCTAGAACACACAGTGACCTGATTATAGGTGGGGTCTAGAGGGGTCTAGAACACACAGCGATCTGATTCTAGGTGGGATCTAGAGGGGTCTAGAACACACAGTGACCTGACTCTAGGTGGGGTCTAGAGGGGTCTAGAACACACAGCGACCTGATTATAGGTGGGGTCTAGAGGGGTCTAGAACACACAGTGACCTGATTATAGGTGGGGTCTAGAGGGGTCTAGAACACACAGCGATCTGATTCTAGGTGGGATCTAGAGGGGTCTAGAACACACAGTGACCTGACTCTAGGTAGGGTCTAGAGGGGTCTAGAACACACAGCGACCTGATTATAGGTGGGGTCTAGAGGGGTCTAGAACACACAGTGACCTGACTATAGGTGGGGTCTAGAGGGGTCTAGAACACACAGTATCCTCATTATAGGTGGGGTCTAGAGGGGTCTGGTGAGGTCTAGAACAGACAAGTGGGGTCTAGAACACACAGCGACCTGATTATAGGTGGGGTCTAGAGGGGTCTAGAACAGACAGTGACCTGATTATAGGTGGGGTCTAGAGGGGTCTAGAACAGACAGTGACCTGACAATAGGTGGGGTCTAGAGGGGTCTAGAACACACAATGACCTGATTAAAGGTGTGGTCTAAAAAGGCCTAGAACACACAATGACCTGATTAAAGGTGTGGTCTAAAAAGGCCTAGAACACACAATGACCTGATTATAAGTGGAGGTCTTGCACAGACTAGTGAGCCACTAAGCTAATCGAAACAGAAACCCTGTCTGTCTGTCTGTCTGTAGGTCGGGTGGTCATTCTGTCTGTCCGTCTGTCTGCCTGTCTGTCTGTCTTCTCATCTGTCTGCTTGCATATCTGTCTGTCTTCTCATCTGTCTTTCTGTCTGTCTTGTCATCTGTCTGCTTGTGTGTCTGTCTGTCTGTCTGTAGGTCCGTTGGTAATTCTGTCTGTCCGTCCGTCTGTCTTCTCGTCTGTCTGCCTGTCTGTCTGCCTGTATGTCCTCTCATCTGTCTGCTTGTCTGTCTGTCTGTTTGTAGGTCGGTTGGTCGTTCTGTCCGTCCGTCCGTCTGTCTGTCTTCTCGTCTGTCTGTCCGTCTGTCTTCTCGTCTGTCTGCTTGTCTGTCTGTCTGTAGGTCGGTTGGTTGTTCTGTCTGTCTGCCTGTCTTCTCGTCTGTCTGCCCGTCTGTCTTCTCATCTGTCTGCTTTCCTGTCTGTCTGTCTTCTCATCTGTCTGCCTGTCTGTCTGTCTTCTCATCTGTCTGCTTGTCTGTCTGTTAGTAGGTCGGTTGGTTGTTCTGTCCGTCCGTCCATCTGTCTTCTCGTCTGTCTGTCTTCTCGTCTGTCTCTCCGTCTGTCTTCTCGTCTGTCTGTCTCATCTGTCTGTCGTTCTGTCTGTCCGTCTGTCTTCTCGTCTGTCTGCTTGTCTGTCTGTCTGTCTGTAGGTCGGTTGGTTGTTCTGTCTGTCTGCCTGTCGTCTTGTCTGTCTGCCCGTCTGTCTTCTCATCTGTCTGCTTTCCTGTCTGTCTGTCTTCTCATCTGTCTGCCTGTCTGTCTGTCTTCTCGTCTGTCCGTCTGTCCGTCTGCCCTTTCTGTCCGTCTGTCTGTCTTCTCGTCTGTCTATCTTCTCGCCTGTCTCTCCGTCTGTCTTCTCGTCTGTCTGTCTCATCTGTCTGTCGTTTTGTCTGTCGTTCTGTCTGTCCATCTGTCTTCTCATCTGTCTTCTCATCTGTCTGCCTGTCTATCTGCCTGTCTTCTCGTCTGTCTGTCTGTCTGTCTGTCTGTCTGTCTGTCTGTCGGTCTGTCTTCTCATCTGTCTGTAGGTCTGTCTGTCTGTCGATCTGTCTTGTCTAGTCGGTCTGTCTGTCTGTCGATCTGTCTTTTTCAGTCTCTCTGTCCATCTTTCTCTCTGCCCGCATTGTATTATTCATGCATGAATGGTAGTAATCTTATAATGTATAGCTGAAGGTATATGACGTTGGAGCACAATCCTAATATATTAAAATCAGTGTCATTAAAACAGATGCATTGTGGATGGTGATGTAAGATACCATTGAAAAGCCTTGTGTGTAAAATCTGTAAACTATTATGATAAAAGCCTATTGTTTCTGGTGTTGAATGCTGGGCTAAGGCGACCAGTCAGGACTTACAGTAAGAGATAGACATTACATGGAAATTCCCAACCTAGTCTGTGTCCCAATTGGCCCACTATTCCCAATATAGTGGACTACTTTTGACCAGGGACTTATAGGGAATAGGGGGCCATTTGCGACGTATTCTTAGTTTCAGGTCTGTGTATTGTCCTGTGTGTGCTCACTTCCTGCTAGCCTAGCATATTTTCTTCACTCTGTAATTGGCTCAAAATATCCCCCTCACCACTTAGTTAGACCTTTCAATGTGGCAGAGGGTCATTGGCTCTCAAGATTCCTCAAATGGTATGTTCTCATAGCTTCTCATGGCCAAAAGAGGAACGGCTCTGAAAACATAGTTCTCACAAGCCAGTATAGCTCTTATTCTTAAAATAACACTGTCATTAATAATAATACAACAATATATTCATAAGGGTGTTGGTCAATTTGTCTCCCGGCTCTGCATCCTTTCACTGTGGTCTAGCTATCGCAAGACTACTGTATTACATTCAATATAACTTTATTAATCCCAGAGGGGCAATTCTAAATAAATTCTTTACAGTATATTTTACTGAAGCAACTATAAAGTTCACATCTCTGGTAGGAAAACTAAGTATAGTGATTGAGTGTTTTTGATGTAAGCTAGCCATCTTAACTGGACTCTTTGAAGAATGCTCTGAGATATACAACAGTAAAGACCATTAATGACATCAATGTATGAACCCACTCCCTGTCTAAGAGGACACACTACACATGGAGAGAGAGAGAGAGAGAGAGAGAGAGAGAGAGAGAGAGAAGAAGGAAGGAAGGAAGGAAGAAAGGAAGAAGGTGAGAGAAACTACAACTAGAGAGAGGTATAGAGACAAAGAGACAGAGAACAGATGCTAGGCTGACGACAATAACATTCAGAGCTCAGATAAACGGAGAGATAAGATTCACACAGTGAAGGATGAGGGAGCTCCATAGAAAGTCAGAAAAACAGTGATAGGCCCTAAAGAACTAAAGACTAAAGGAATAAAGACTAAAGAAATAAAGACTAAAGAAATCAAGACTAAAGACTAAAGAACTAAAGAAATAAAAAACTAAAGACTAAAGACTAAAGAAATAGACGAAATAACTAAAGAACTAAAGACCTAAAGAACTAAAGACCAAAGAACTAAAGAACTAAAGACTAAAGAACTAAAGAAATAAAGACTAAAGAACTAAAGAACTAAAGACTAAAGAACTAAAGAACTAAAGACTAAACAACTAAAGAACTAAAGACTAAAGAACTAGATGTCACGTCCAGGCCTGAGAAGACAGGCTGGCGTGTTTTGTTTTGTTTTGGTGTAGGGGTTTTTCTGTTCTAGGTTATCTATTTCTATGTTGGGGTAATGGTTCCCAATTAGAGGCAGCTGAGTGTCGTTACCTCTAATTGGGAACCATATATATGTTTGTAGTTTTCACTAAGGGGTTGTGGGTTATTGTTTGGTCATAGCTTTGGTTTGTGTGACATGTTATGTTCAACATTACGATCAATATTACGATCAATATTACGATCTTCGTTTGTTTTGTTGTTTTTGTCCCAGTTACGTTCGCAAATAAAAGATGTATACTGGATGCCTCGCTGCGCCTTGGTCTGTCACTCACGGAGATTGTGATAGAATAACCCACCACAAAAGGACCAAGCAGCGAGAGAACCGGGAGTACTGGAACTGGGAGGAGGAATTGCTTAGAGGAGGACCCTGGGCTCAGCCTGGAGAATATCGCCGTCCAAGAGAGGAGTTGGAAGCAGCGATAAGCGAGCGGCGATATTACGAGGATCTATATGGAGTATGGAACCCGGAGATGGAAAAGTTTGTTGGAACTCGCCTGGCTAGGAAGCCCGAAAGGCAGCCCCAAAAATATTTTTTGGGGGGGCACACGGGGAGTTTGGCCGGTTCAGGGACTCCTGAGCCAACTCCTCGTGCTCTCTGGAGGGAGCGTTGGAGGGTGCGTCGCACTGAGCAGACACCGTTCTATGCAGTTGTGCGCACGGTATCTCCAGTGCGCATGCATAGGGTCGGTGCGTGAAATTCCAGCGCCACTCATCTGTCGGGCTAGGGTGAGTGTGCAGCCTGGAAGAGTGGTGCAGGCTCTGCGCGCCAGGTCTCCAGTGCGCCTGTTGGGACCGAAATATCCTGCGCCGGCTCTGCGTGCGGTGTCTCCTGTTTACGCGCACAGCCCGGTCCACGACATTCCAGCTCCCCTCATCGGTGAAGCCAGGATGAGTGAACAACCTGGGAGAGGGGTGTCGGCTATACGCATCAGGTCTCCTGTGCGTGTTGTGGATCCAGCACGACCAGTCCCTGTTCCACGCTCCAGGTCTCCTGTGCGTGTTGTGGATCCAGCACGACCAGTCCCTGTTCCACGCTCCAGGATTCCTGTTCGTGTTGTGGATCCAGTACGGCCCGTTCCTGCTCCCCGCACCAGAGTGCCAGTGCGTGTCATGAGTCCATCACGGCCCGTTCCTGCTCCCCGCACCAGAGTGCCAGTGCGCTTAGTGAGCCCATCACGGCCCGTTCCTGCTCCCCGCACCAGAGTGCCAGTGCGCTTAGTGAGCCCATCACGGCCCGTTCCTGCTCCCCGCACCAGAGGTCCAGTGCGCTTAGTGAGCCCATCACGGCCCGTTCCTGCTCCCCGCACCAGAGTGCCCGTGCGCTTAGAGAGTCCAGCACGTCCTGTTCCGGCTCCGCGCACCAGGCCCCCCAAATGTGTGTATTGGGTATATACTGCACCAACACCTACAGTAAAAATGGCTCTAAAAGGGTTATTTGGTAGTCCCCATAGGATAACCCTTTTTGGTTCCAGGTAGAACCCTTTCGGGTTCAAAGTAGAACCCTACATGAAACCCAAAAGGGTTCTACCTAGTACCAAAAGGGTTCTGCAACGGGTTCTCATTTAGCGGCAGCGGAATAACCTTTATAGGTTCTAAATACCACCTTTTTTTCTAAGAGTGTTATCAGAGTGCCAATGATTAGAAACCAGATATAATTGTGTCACTGCGTGTATCTGTGTGTGTATCTGTGTGTGTGTGTGTGTGTGTCTAGCTATCTGCTTGTGTGTGTCTAGCCCCCTCCTGACGACCCGCTAATGGCTCTTAAATAACTCCAGAGCTGCACACCTGTGTCAACGCGTCCAGTTAATGAACATCTGCATTATGGCTACTGGCTTGAGAGATAATGACAGACAATCAGGTAGAGAGACAACGAGAGAGAGAGAGAGAGACCAAGACAGAGAAATACAAAGAGACCAGAGACAGACAGACAGACAGACAGACAGACAGACAGACAGAGAAAGACAGAGAGACTGAGACAGAGAGAGAGAGAGAGAGAGAGAGAGAGAGAGAGACAGACAGAGAGAGAGAGACCAGATACAGAAAGAGACAAAGAGAGACAAAGAGAGACAAAGAGAGAGACAGACAGACAGAGACAAAGAGAGAGAGAGCGATCAGAGACAGAGAGAGACAAAGAAACAGAGACAGAGAGAGAAAATGAGAGATAAAGAGAGTGAGCGAGAGAGAGAGAGATAAATAATTAAAATACAGACTGACAAGATAGGCCTCCTCACAACCACTTAACTACAACTATTAAGACATGACTGAAGGTTCATCCGTCATCCTAACTCATGTCAATGCTAGTGGGTTAGTGAAGGAAATGTCAAAGGGAAAACGCTGAACAGGCTGGGATAATATTGTCTTTGCTGCAATCTTTCAAATTATCTTTATAAAAAAGTAGAGGTTTGAAATGAACTTGCAAAAATCAACACAGCAGATTTGAGTTTTAATATTCCCCCTTGTTCTATGGGCAGCTCTGCCTTGAGGGCAATTGGTTAAGGTTGGGTTATGTTTAGGTAAGAAATATGGTTGGTTAAGTTTAGGGTTGGGAATCGAACTAGGTACCTTGTGTATGGCAACCGCGTGTAAAGGCATCCGCATACATACAGGTTGGTTTTCCTTTAGCAGAACTCGGCTAGGTGAAGTGAACTTTCGCTTGAAAAGTGAGAAAAAAAGCAGCAGTATTGTCCTTCTTGTAGCAACAAGTATACTTCAAAACAGTCTCAAGAAAACTATCTCAAGAAATCTGAAATACATTTTGACAGAGGTCTTAGTCACGCAATTTTACATCTCACTAAAATGTTTGGTGCAGTATTTCTCAAGGGAAAAAAATTGCCTGAAAACTACTAAACTGTCGTTGAATGACAACAAACACTTCATGGAATAATCCCTACTGTTGACCAATCACCGACGAAGGGGCGCAGACTTTGGTTACCAAACTTCGACAAGCCTAAAGAAAAAAATGTGTGTACTCGAACAGTCTGAAAAAAAAAAACTGCCGAATGCTGCTGAACACCGAAACAAACAAAAAAACGTCACAAAATGTTGTCTTAATATATGCACGGACTGTTTCGATTGGGAAGCATACGGTAAGCTTTAATGACCTCCACCACCCACCAACTTTTTATGTGTGGCCTAAAATGTGTATTATGCATCAGTGGACGTTGTGTTATGTTGCAGCTTGGCAAGTGAGTGGTAAAGGATCTGTATGTGTAACCCTCCCTGTGTTCTATGAGATGGGTGATGCTGGATCTTTGAGATGGGTGATGCTGGGTCTATACGATGGGTGATGTTCGGTCTATGAGATGGGTGATGCTGGGTCTATGAGATGGTGATGCTGGGTCTAGGCCTCCTACTCTCCATTAGTTTTTTTGTTACTATTATAAAACAGGAGAAAATAAAAATAAGAAAACCCCCACGCCTGTCTCCTGTCTCCTGTCACCTGTCTCCTGTCTCCTGTCGCAGGTCGCCTGTCTCCTGTCTCCTGTCGCAGGTCGCCTGCCTCTTGTCTCCTGTCGCCTGTCTCATGTCTCCTGTCTCCTGTCTCCTGTCTCCTGTCTCCTGTTTCCTGTCGCCAGTCTCCAGTCTCCAGTCTCCTGTCTCCTGTCTCCTGTCTCCTGTCGCCGGTCTCCGGTCTCCGGTCTCCTGTCGCCGGTCTCCTGTCGCCGGTCTCCTGTCGCCGGTCTCCTGTCGCCTGTCGCCTGTCTCCTGTCGCCTGTCGCCTGTCTCCTGTCGCCTGTCGCCTGTCTCCTGTCGCCTGTCGCCTGTCTCCTGTCGCCGGTCTCCGGTCTCCTGTCTCCTGTCTCCTGTCTCCTGTCGCCTGTCTCCTGTCTCCTGTCTCCGTCGCTGTCGCTGTCGCTTGTCGCTTGTCGCTTGTCGCCTGTCTCCTGTCGCTTGTCGCTTGTCGCTTGTCTCCTGTCTCCTGTCTCCTGTCGCCTGTCGCTTGTCGCTTGTCGCTTGTCGCTTGTCGCTTGTCGCTTGTCGCCTGTCGCCTGTCTCCTGTCGCTGGTCGCTGTCTCCGGTCGCTGGTCGCTGTCGCTGGTCGCTTGTCGCTTGTCGCTTGTCGCTTGTCGCCTTGTCGCCTGTCGCTGGTCGCTGGTCGCTGGTCGCTGGTCGCTTGTCGCCTGTCGCCTGTCGCCTGTCGCTTGTCGCTGTCAGCTGTCGCTGGTCGCTGTCGCCTTGTCGCTTGTCGCCTTGTCGCTTGTCGCTTGTCTCCTGTCGCTTGTCGCTGTCGCTGTCGCTTTGTCGCTGGTCGCTGTCGCTGGTCGCCTTGTCGCTGGTCTCCGGTCGCTGGTCTCCTGTCGCTTGTCGCTTGTCTCCTGTCGCTTGTCTCCTGTCGCTTGTCGCTTGTCGCTTGTCGCTGGTCAGCTGGTCGCTGGTCGCTTGTCGCTTGTCGCTTGTCGCTTGTCGCTTGTCGCCTTGTCGCTTGTCGCTGGGTCGCTTGTCGCTTGTCGCTTGTCGCTTGTCGCTTGTCGCTTGTCGCCTTGTCTCCTGTCGCTTGTCGCTGTCGCTGGTCGCCTGTCGCTGGTCTCCGTCGCTGGTCTCCTGTCGCCTGTCGCCTGTCTCCTGTCGCCTGTCGCCTGTCTCCTGTCGCCTGTCTCCTGTCGCCTGTCTCCTGTCGCCTGTCGCCGGTCTCCTGTCTCCTGTCTCCTGTCTCCTGTCTCCTGTCTCCTGTCTCCTGTCTCCTGTCGCCTGTCGCCTGTCGCCTGTCGCCTGTCGCCGGTCTCCTGTCTCCGGTCTCCTGCACACAGCTAGTATATTTGGGAGGGGGGGGATGAGGGGAGAGAAGTGGGGATAGGCTTGCAGGGAAACAGCTTGTGAAGATGCCACAGTCAGGAACATTACCTCTCCTCTCCTCCAATCTTTGTGACGTCCTAAGTTTCCCATAAATGAATCATCAGATGTTTGAATCATCAATCTAGTGTTGCTGATATATATAGATGTTGAAAATGCTACTCTGTTTTCAGATCATATTTCGAGCAACGCTAAGCATCGGAAACGGTAACATGAAGCTCTTACAAGATCAATAGATGTATCGGCTGCTCCACTCTGGTTTTAGGCCAACCATGAGCACAATAATAAGAGCGTGCGCACACACACACACACACACACACACACACACACACACACACACACACACACACACACACACACACACACACACACACACACACACACACACACACACACACACACACAGGGATGGGGAGATGGGGTTCAGCTGTTCTTTAAGACTCCTGGCTGCTCCAGGGCTGTGCAGTGTTTGTCTCTTCTCTACACAGGATTGGCTTTCATTACATGAAACAGGTTCCCCCCTTCCCCTCGGCCAACAATAGTCACCACACTGCTCTGGAGTTCATACCATCTAATAGAACAACAAGACCTTCTCTTACAGTTTTTTACAATTATTTTGGCACTAATTTCAGAACCTTGATGTCATTTTTCAAAACTCTAGACACAAAACTCACAACCGATGATCAAAATGCACGTTTTTCAAAACTCTAACACTTTTTCCAATTGCTTGGATACAATACACATAAAGCTAAGATCATGTGTTCATTGAACTAAAATCACCTGTTCAAAATGACCCAACTTAACATCAAAGAATTACCATTTCAAAATGCAATTCACACATTACATCTGAGATGACTGTCTATTCATTTCATTACAATGATCTAACTATCAACTGATACAACTGATAAAAATGATAAGTAACTGTTGCATTACTCTTAATGCATAGTTTTATGGAAACTGACGAGCAATATTCCATGTTTAGATCATGAAAGTTTCAGGATAACGAGATCCATTGACACCAATTACCGTGGAACATGAACCAAATGGACTACATTATCTATGGATGTAATATTTCATCATCATTCTTTATCAGACACTGTTTCTATGGTCCCATGTACCACTTTTCCAGACCATGTTTTCAGATTTGACATTACTGTACACTTTATTAGGTACACCTATCTAGTACTGGGTATTTTTGCCTCCCCAACAGCCTGAATTATCCACGGTGTTGTACGTTAAGATATGCCCATCTGTACACCACTGTTTTACTAAACGGCTGTTATTTGAGCATTTGTGGCCTTCCTGTTAGCTTGAATAAGTCTGGACATTCTCCTCTGACCTCGCTCATTAACACAGTGTTTCTGCCCAAATAACTGCCGCTCACTGAATGCGTTTTGTTTATCGCACCATTCTCTGTAAACTCTAGAGACTGTAGTGCGTAAAAATCCCAGGAGGGCAGCTGTTACTGAGACGCTGGAACCACCATGTGTGGCACCAACAGTCATACCACGGTCAAAGGTACTCATCTTGCCTGTTCTAATGTTTGGTCCAACAACAACTAAAGCTCTCTACTCTATATACTCTATATATTGAGTTGCAGGCAGCCACATAATTCGCTGTTAGAAGGAGCAGGCTATTTGCGTTAACAAGCAGGTGTACCTAATAAAGTGGCCGGTGAGTGTATGTATGCAGGCCCTTGTAATTGCTTTTCCAATACTGCCAACTCGTTAGTGATGATTGACTTCACATTGTGGTACGAGTATATAGTGAAATGAGTGGTATCCACCTACAATAACATAGCGATAACACGGAGCCGGCAGGTGATCCAGGTCACAATAGAGGTCAGGCAGTGGGAGGAGGAAGACGAGGAAGACGTGGTGGTCAAAGGAATGGCAGGGGACAAGCACCCCTTCTGAGAGGTGGACGTGGGCCTCGTTTGAGAGGTGTGGGGGAACGTGGTAGAGGACAAGGCCACGGACCAAGACAGCGGCAGCAACAGCAGAGAGTGTCCAATAAAATCCGAGCAATAGTTGTAGACCATGTCGTAAATCATGGCATGACAATGACTGAGGCAGCTACAAGGATTCAACCAAATCTCAGAAGATCAACCATGGCCTCAATCATAAGAACTTTCCGCAATGAGAACCGATAAGTCTTCAGCATGCACTGAACATTAGGCTAAATTGTCAAATGACCCTATACTGCATGCCAATGTGTACCACACAGTAGGTGATGTGACTAAATGTGTTCTTACTGTAATTTTCCCAACAGAATTGAGACTTCTGACTGACCAACAAGAGCGGGCTGTGGTCAATTTGGTTCCGGCCAGAAATGATATTCGCCTTACAGAAATTCAGCAGCACATCTTGGACAATGATGACATGTTCAACAATGTGGAAGCCATAAGTTTGCAGACTGCTGAAAAGGCACCAGGTGTCTCTAAAACAGCTATACCGTGTGCCTTTTGAAAGAAATGCAGACAGAGAGAAGCAACTGAGGACTGAGTACGTTCAGGTATGTTCAGTTTCAGGATGCCTGTTGTGAAAAATTCCCCCCAAATTCTACATCATTGTAATCAGTAAAGTCTTTTTAGAGGGTGATGGAGCTGGATGCTGATGAAAACCATCAGAAATTCCTATTTTTGGATGAGACCAGGAGGAAAGGTCGGAATTTCATTGGCCAGCGGGCAACCATCCAAGTACCTGGACAACGTGGGGCCAACACAAAGCAGGCAGACAGACAGATATTTTTGAGTTATTTATGCATACTATAATACCCTGGCAATGGAATATTTGGCATGAGGAGGAATCTGTGTGTGTGTGTGTGTGTATATGCTTAGTATGTGTGTTTGTGTATGTTTAAGGGAGTTTGTGTATGTTTAAGGGAGTTTGGGTATGTTTAACTGAGTTTGGGTACTGTATGTTTAAGGGAGTTTGTGTATGTTTAATGGAGTTTGGGTATGAAGTTTGAGTATGTTTAATGGAGATTGGGTATGTTTAAGGGAGCTTGGGTACTGTATGTTTAAGGGAGTTTGGGTATGTTTAATGGAGTTTGGGTACTGTATGTTTAACTTCTTAGCGATCAGCGCACGAGATGACCGTTTTGGAGAGCCTGGCGTGCCCAAAGTAAAATGCCTCCCATTCAGGCCCAGAAAATAGGATATGCACATATGTAGTACCATTGAATAGGAAACACTCTGAATTTTCTAAAAGTGTTAACCATTTGTCTGTGAGTAAAACAAAAACCCCGAGGAATTTCTGTCCTGGAAAAAGTGGTTTTGACAGAGTGCCTCATCTGGAACCTCTCCCTATGAACATTTTTGGACAACTTTTGGATTTTGAATTTGGCGCCTTGCATTTCACCTGGTAGTGTCGGGATTGGGGCGCTAGCGCCCCACCACTGCCTAAGAAGTTTTTAAGGGAGTTTGGGTATGTTTAACAGAGTTTGGGTATGTTTAATAGAGTTTGGGTATGTTTAATAGAGTTTGGGTATGTTTAAGGGAGTTTGGGTATGTTTAATGGTGTTTGGGAATGTTTATAAGGAAGTTTGGGTATGTTTAAGGGAGTTTGGGTACTGTATGTTTAATGGAGTTTGGGTATGTTTAAGGGAGTTTGGGTATGTTTAAGGGAGTTTGGGTATGTTTAATGGTGTTTGGGTATGTTTATAAGGAAGTTTGGGTATGTTTAAGGGAGTTTGGGTACTGTATGTTTAATGGAGTTTGGGTATGTTTAAGGGAGTTTGGGTATGTTTAAGGGAGTTTGGGTATGTTTAATGGTGTTTGGGTATGTTTAAGGGAGTTTGGGTATGTTTAATGGTGTTTGGGAATGTTTATAAGGAAGTTTGGGTATGTTTAAGGGAGTTTGGGTACTGTATGTTTAATGGAGTTTGGGTATGTTTAAGGGAGTTTGGGTATGTTTAAGGGAGTTTGGGTATGTTTATAAGGAAGTTTGGGTATGTTTAAGGGAGTTTGGGTACTGTATGTTTAATGGAGTTTGGGTATGTTTAAGGGAGTTTGGGTATGTTTAAGGGAGTTTGGGTATGTTTAAGGGAGTTTGGGTATGTTTAATGGAGTTTGGGTATGTTTAAGGGAGTTTGGGTACTGTATGTTTAAAGGAGTTTAGGTACTGTATGTTTAAGGGAGTTTGGGAATGTTTAAGGGAGTTTGGGTATGTTTAAGGGAGTTTGGGTACTGTATGTTTAAGGGAGTTTGGGTATGTTTATGGGAGTTTGGGTATGTTTAAGGGAGTTTGGGTACTGTATGTTTAAGGGAGTTTGGGTATGTTTAAGCGAGTTTGGGTATGTTTAAGGGAGTTTGGGTATGTTTAAGGAAGATGGGTATGTTTAATGGAGTTTGGGTATGTTTCAGGGAGTTTGGGTACTGTATGTTTAAGGGAGTTTGGGTATGTTTAATGTAGTTTGGGTATGTTTAAGGGAGTTTGGGTATGTTTAATGGAGTTGGGTATGTTTAATGGAGTTTGGGTACTGTATGTTTAATGGAGTTTGGGTATGTTTAAGGGGGTTTGGGTGTGTTTAATGGAGTTGGGTATGTTTAAGGGAGTTTGGGTACTGTATGTTTAAGGGAGTTTGGGTATTTTTAATGGAGTTTGGGTATGTTTAAGGGAGTTTGGATATGTTTAAGGGAGTTTGGGTACTGTATGTTTAATGGAGTTTGGGTATGTTTAAGCAAGTTTGGGTATGTTTAATGGAGTTTGGGTATGTTTAAGGGAGTTTGGGTTTGTTTAATGCAGTTTGGGTATGTTTAATGGGGTTTGGGTATGATGTGTGTATGTTTAAACCATTTAGAGTCTACACTTTTAGAAAAAGGGCTCTAAATGGAACCCAAATGAGTTCTACCTAGATTCAAATGAGTTCTAACTGGTTCCAAAAGGGTCTACCTGGATCCAAAAGGGTAAGAGTCAATAGACTCTTAAGGATTCATATTAAGACAAATATTGACTCTAGGGGGTTGAAGGGAGTTTGGGTAGGATGATAAATGGAAGCCTGAGTGTTTGCTTGACCCATCTAGTCTGGCACTAATTGGTTCTGTTCCACCTCTCCTTCTCTCCTCCTCCTCCCTCTTCCTTCTCTACTCCTCCTCCCTCTTCCCTCTCTACTCCTTTCCCTCCCTACTCTCATCTTTCTTCCTCCTCCTCTCCTTCCTCACCCTCCTCCCATCATGCCACTCTCCTCTCCTCTCTCAGCAGTCCTGATGTGAGTTCCAGATGTTTGGGAAGGCAGGGAGGGAGGCAGACTGGTAGGAGATAGAGAGAACAGAGGGTTCCCTCTTCCCCATCCACCCCCTCAACACCCCCTTTGCCCAGCCAGGCCCAAGCACTCAGCCCCCGTGGCACAGCAGGACTAGCCCCTTACACCAAGTCTGACCAGGAGCCAGCCCCTTTACACCAAGTCTGACCAGGGAACCAGCCCTTTACACCAAGTCTGACCAGGGAACCAGCCCCTTACACCAAGTCTGACCAGGAACCAGCCCGTTACACCAAGTCTGACCAGGGCACCAGCCCCTTACACCAAGTCTGACCAGGGAACCAGCCCGTTACACCAAGTCTGACCAGGGCACCAGCCCCTTACACCAAGTCTGACCAGGGAACCAGCCCGTTACACCAAGTCTGACCAGGGAACCAGCCCTTTACACCAAGTCTGACCAGGGCACCAGCCCCTTACACCAAGTCTGACCAGGGCACCAGCCCCTTACACCAAGTCTGACCAGTGAACCAGCCCGTTACACCAAGTCTGACCAGGGAACCAGCCCGTTACACCAAGTCTGACCAGGGCACCAGCCCCTTACACCAAGTCTGACCAAGGAACCAGCCCTTTACACCAAGTCTGACCAGGGCACCAGCCCCTTACACCAAGTCTGACCAGGGAACCAGCCTGACCAGGGAACCAACCCCTTACATCAAGTCTGACAAGGAACCAGCCCCTTTCAACAAGTCTGACCAGGGAACCAGCCTGACCAGGGAACCAACCCCTTACATCAAGTCTGACCAGGGAACAAGCAACAACAACAGCAGCAGAGAGCGACTGAGAAGTACTAAACAGAGAAGTACTAAACAGAGAAGAACTAAACAGAGGGAAGGAGACGAGGGACAACAAGAGAGAAAGAGAAGTGCTATAGAGTGAGAGGCAGAAAGTGATAGAGACAGACCGGGAGAGATAGAGAGAAAGAAAGAGCGACAGAAAGAGAGAAAAAGAGAAAGTGAGAAAATAAGAGGGAAAGTAGCATACTAGAGAGAAGTAGAGTACTAGAGAGAGAAGTAGAGTACTACAGCGAGAAGAAGAATACCTCAGAGAGAAGTAGAGTACTACAGAGGGAAGTAGAGTACTATAGAGACAAGTAGATTACTACAGAGAGAAGTAGATTACTACAGAGAGAAGTAGAGTACTACCTACATAGAGAAGTAGAGTATTACAGAGAGATCTGTAGATTACTACAGATAGAAGTAGAGTACTACATAGAGAAGGAGATTACTACCTACAGAGAGAAGTAGAGTATTACAGAGAGAAGTAGATTACTAAAGAGAGAAGTAGAGTAATACAGAGAGAAGTAGAGTACTACATACAGAGAGAATTGGAATCCTACAGAGAGAAGTAGAGTAATACAGAGATGAGTAGATTACTACAGAGAGAAGTAGAGTACTACAGAGAGAAGTAGAGTACTACCTACAGAGAGAAGTAGATTACTACAGAGAGAAGTAGAGTTCTACCTACAGAGAGAAGTAGAAGTAGAGTACAACAGAGATAGGTAGATTACTACAGAGAAAAGTAGAGTACTACCTACAGATGGAAGTAGAGTACTACAGAGAGAAGTAGAGTACTACAGAGATAATTAGAGTTCTACCTACAGAGAGAAGTAGAGTACTACAGAGAGAAGTAGAGTTTTACCTGCAGAGAGAAGTAGAGTACTACAGAGAGAAGAGTACTACCTACATAGAGAAGTAGAGTATTACAGAGAGATCTGTAGATACTACAGAGAGAAGTAGAGTAATACAGATAGAAATAGAGTACTACCTACAGAGAGAAGTAGAGTATTACAAAGTGAAGTAGATTATTACAGAGAGAAGTGGATTACTTCAGAGAGAAGAAGAGTACTACCTACAGAGAGAAGTAGTGTACTACAGCGAGAGCTAGAGTCATACAGAGAAAAGTATAGTACTATAGAGAGAAGTAGATTACTACCTACAGAGAGAAGTAGAGTCCTGTAGAGAGAAGTAGATTACTACAGAGAGAAGAAGAGTCCTGTAGAGAGAAGTAGATTACTACAGAGAGAAGTAGAGTCCTGTAGAGAGAAGTAGATTACTACAGAGAGAAGTAGAGTCCTGTAGAGAGAAGTAGAGTACTATAGAGAGAAGTAGAGGTAGAGTCCCAATGGAGGGAAGTAGATTACTACAGAGAGAAGTAGAGGTAGAGTCCCAATGGAGGAAGTAGATTACTACAGAGAAGCAGAGTACTACAGAGAGAAGAAGATTACTACAGAGAGAAGTAGAGTACTACATACAGAGAGAAGTGGAGTACTACAGAGAGAAGTAGAGTACTACAGAGAGAAGAAGATTACTACAGAGAGAAGTAGAATACTACCTCTAGAGGTAGAAGTAGAGTACTACAGAGAGAAGTAGATTACTACATAGAGAAGTAGAGTACTACCTACAGAGAGAAGTAGAGTACTACAGAGAGAAGTAGATTACTACAGAGAGAAGTAGAGTACTACCTAGAGAGAGAAGTAGAGTACTACAGAGAGAAGTAGATTACAGAGAGAAGAAGATTACTACAGAGAGAAGTAGAATACTACCTCTAGAGAAAGAAGTAGAAGTAGAGTACTAAAGAGAGAAGTAGATTACTACATAGAGAAGTAGAGTACTACCTACAGAGAGAAGTAGAGTACTACAGAGAGAAGTAGATTACTACAGAGAGAAGTAGAGTACTACCTAGAGAGAGAAGTAGAGTACTACAGAGAGAAGTAGAGTACTACCTAGAGAGAGAAGTAGAGTACTACAGAGAGAAGTAGATTACTACAGAGAGAAGAGGATTACTACAGAGAGAAGTAGAATACTACCTCTAGAGAAAGAAGTAGAAGTAGAGTACTAAAGAGAGAAGAAGAATACCTCAGAGAGAAGTAGAGTACTACAGAGGGAAGTAGAGTACTATAGAGACAAGTAGATTACTACAGAGAGAAGTAGATTACTACAGAGAGAAGTAGAGTACTACCTACATAGAGAAGTAGAGTATTACAGAGAGATCTGTAGATTACTACAGATAGAAGTAGAGTACTACATAGAGAAGGAGATAACTACAGAGAGAAGTAGATTACTACCTACAGAGAGAAGTAGAGTATTACAGAGAGAAGTAGATTACTAAAGAGAGAAGTAGAGTAATACAGAGAGAAGTAGAGTACTACATACAGAGAGAATTGGAATCCTACAGAGAGAAGTAGAGTAATACAGAGATTAGTAGATTACTACAGAGAGAAGTAGAGTACTACAGAGAGAAGTAGAGTACTACCTACAGAGAGAAGTAGATTACTACAGAGAGAAGTAGAGTTCTACCTACAGAGAGAAGTAGAAGTAGAGTACAACAGAGATAGGTAGATTACTACAGAGAAAAGTAGAGTACTACCTACAGATGGAAGTAGAGTACTACAGAGAGAAGTAGAGTACTACAGAGATAATTAGAGTTCTACCTACAGAGAGAAGTAGAGTACTACAGAGAGAAGTAGAGTTTTACCTGCAGAGAGAAGTAGAGTACTACAGAGAGAAGAGTACTACCTACATAGAGAAGTAGAGTATTACAGAGAGATCTGTAGATACTACAGAGAGAAGTAGAGTAATACAGATAGAAATAGAGTACTACCTACAGAGAGAAGTAGAGTATTACAAAGTGAAGTAGATTATTACAGAGAGAAGTGGATTACTTCAGAGAGAAGAAGAGTACTACCTACAGAGAGAAGTAGTGTACTACAGCGAGAGCTAGAGTCATACAGAGAAAAGTATAGTACTATAGAGAGAAGTAGATTACTACCTACAGAGAGAAGTAGAGTCCTGTAGAGAGAAGTAGATTACTACAGAGAGAAGAAGAGTCCTGTAGAGAGAAGTAGATTACTACAGAGAGAAGTAGAGTCCTGTAGAGAGAAGTAGATTACTACAGAGAGAAGTAGAGTCCTGTAGAGAGAAGTAGAGTACTATAGAGAGAAGTAGAGGTAGAGTCCCAATGGAGGGAAGTAGATTACTACAGAGAGAAGTAGAGGTAGAGTCCCAATGGAGGGAAGTAGATTACTACAGAGAGAAGTAGAGTACTACAGAGAGAAGAAGATTACTACAGAGAGAAGTAGAGTACTACATACAGAGAGAAGTGGAGTACTACAGAGAGAAGTAGAGTACTACAGAGAGAAGAAGATTACTACAGAGAGAAGTAGAATACTACCTCTAGAGGTAGAAGTAGAGTACTACAGAGAGAAGTAGATTACTACATAGAGAAGTAGAGTACTACCTACAGAGAGAAGTAGAGTACTACAGAGAGAAGTAGATTACTACAGAGAGAAGTAGAGTACTACCTAGAGAGAGAAGTAGAGTACTACAGAGAGAAGTAGATTACAGAGAGAAGAAGATTACTACAGAGAGAAGTAGAATACTACCTCTAGAGAAAGAAGTAGAAGTAGAGTACTAAAGAGAGAAGTAGATTACTACATAGAGAAGTAGAGTACTACCTACAGAGAGAAGTAGAGTACTACAGAGAGAAGTAGATTACTACAGAGAGAAGTAGAGTACTACCTAGAGAGAGAAGTAGAGTACTAGAGAGAGAAGTAGAGTACTACCTAGAGAGAGAAGTAGAGTACTACAGAGAGAAGTAGAATTCTACTCACAGAGAGAAGTAGATTACTACAGAGAGAAGTAGAGTACTACCTACAGAGAGAAGTAGAGTACTACAGAGAGAAGTAGATTACTACATAGAGAAGTAGAGTACTACCTACAGAGAGAAGTAGAGTACTACAGAGAGAAGAAGAATACTACAGAAAGAAGTAGAGTACTACCTACAGAGATAAGTAGAGTACTATAGAGTGAAGTAGACTACTACCGAGAGAAGTAGAGTACTACCTACAGAGAGAAGTAGATTACTACAGAGAGAAGTAGAGTTCTACCTACAGCGAGAAGTAGAGTACTATAGAGAGAAGTACTTTGATTACTACAGAGAGAGGTAGAGTACTACAGTGAGAAGTAGAGTACTACCTACAGCGAGAAGTAGAGTATTATAGAGAGAAGTACTTTGATTACTACAGAGAGAGGTAGAGTACTACAGAAAGAAGAAGACTTCTACCTACAGCGAGAAGTAGAGTACTATAGAGAGAAGTACTTTGATTACTTCAGAGAGAGGTAGAGTACTACAGAGAGAACTAGAGTACTACCTACAGAGAGAAGTAGAGTACTACAGAGAGAAGTAGAGTACTACCTACAGAGAGAAGTAGATTACTACAGAGAGAAGTAGATTACTACAGAGAGAAGTAGAGTTCTACCTACAGAGAGAAGTAGATTACTATAGAGAGAAGTAGAGTTCTACCTACAGAGAGAAGTAGAGTACTACAGAGAGAAGTAGAGTACTACCTGCAGAGAGAAGTATAGTACTACAGAGAGAAGTAGAGTACTACCTGCATAGAGAAGTAGAGTATTACAAAGAGAAGTAGTTTTCTACAGAGAGAAGTAGAGTACTACAGATAGGAGTAGAATACTACAGAGAGAAGAAGAATACTACAGAGAGAAGTAGAGTACTACCTACAGAGAGAAGTAGTGTACTACTGCGAGAGCTAGAGTCCTACAGATAAAAGTACAGTACTATAGAGAGAAGTAGATTACTACACAGAGAAGTAGAGTTCTACCTACAGAGAGAAGTAGATTACTACAGAGAGAAGTAGATTACTACAGAGAAAAGTATAGTTCTACCTACAGAGAGAAGTAGAGTACTACAGAGAGAAGTAGATTACTACAGAGAAAAGTATAGTTCTACCTACAGATAGAAGTAGAGTACTACAGAGAGAATTAGAGTTCTACCTGCAGAGAGAAGTAGAGTACTACAGAGAGAAGTAGAATTCTACCTACAGAGAGAATTAGAGTACTACAGAGAGAATTAGAGTACTACCTCTAGAGGTAGAAGTAGAGTACTACAGAGAGAAGTAGATTACTACATAGAGAAGTAGAGTACTACCTACAGAGAGAAGTAGAGTACTACAGAGAGAAGTAGATTACTACAGAGAGAAGTAGAGTACTACCTAGAGAGAGAAGTAGAGTACTACAGAGAGAAGTAGATTACAGAGAGAAGAAGATTACTACAGAGAGAAGTAGAATACTACCTCTAGAGAAAGAAGTAGAAGTAGAGTACTAAAGAGAGAAGTAGATTACTACATAGAGAAGTAGAGTACTACCTACAGAGAGAAGTAGAGTACTACAGAGAGAAGTAGATTACTACAGAGAGAAGTAGAGTACTACCTAGAGAGAGAAGTAGAGTACTACAGAGAGAAGTAGAGTACTACCTAGAGAGAGAAGTAGAGTACTACAGAGAGAAGTAGATTACTACAGAGAGAAGAGGATTACTACAGAGAGAAGTAGAATACTACCTCTAGAGAAAGAAGTAGAAGTAGAGTACTAAAGAGAGAAGTAGATTACTACATAGAGAAGTAGAGTACTACCTACAGAGAGAAGTAGAGTACTACAGAGAGAAGTAGATTACTACAGAGAGAAGTAGAGTACTACCTAGAGAGAGAAGTAGAGTACTAGAGAGAGAAGTAGAGTACTACCTAGAGAGAGAAGTAGAGTACTACAGAGAGAAGTAGAATTCTACTCACAGAGAGAAGTAGATTACTACAGAGAGAAGTAGAGTACTACCTACAGAGAGAAGTAGAGTACTACAGAGAGAAGTAGATTACTACATAGAGAAGTAGAGTACTACCTACAGAGAGAAGTAGAGTACTACAGAGAGAAGAAGAATACTACAGAAAGAAGTAGAGTACTACCTACAGAGATAAGTAGAGTACTATAGAGTGAAGTAGACTACTACCGAGAGAAGTAGAGTACTACCTACAGAGAGAAGTAGATTACTACAGAGAGAAGTAGAGTTCTACCTACAGCGAGAAGTAGAGTACTATAGAGAGAAGTACTTTGATTACTACAGAGAGAGGTAGAGTACTACAGTGAGAAGTAGAGTACTACCTACAGCGAGAAGTAGAGTATTATAGAGAGAAGTACTTTGATTACTACAGAGAGAGGTAGAGTACTACAGAAAGAAGAAGACTCTACCCACAGCGAGAAGTAGAGTACTATAGAGAGAAGTACTTTGATTACTTCAGAGAGAGGTAGAGTACTACAGAGAGAACTAGAGTACTACCTACAGAGAGAAGTAGAGTACTACAGAGAGAAGTAGAGTACTACCTACAGAGAGAAGTAGATTACTACAGAGAGAAGTAGAGTACTACCTACAGAGAGAAGTAGATTACTACAGAGAGAAGTAGAGTTCTACCTACAGAGAGAAGTAGATTACTATAGAGAGAAGTAGAGTTCTACCTACAGAGAGAAGTAGAGTACTACAGAGAGAAGTAGAGTACTACCTGCAGAGAGAAGTATAGTACTACAGAGAGAAGTAGAGTACTACCTGCATAGAGAAGTAGAGTATTACAAAGAGAAGTAGTTTTCTACATAGAGAAGTAGAGTACTACAGATAGGAGTAGAATACTACAGAGA